>CM042477.1:4000000-4600000 GCA_023621385.1 Quercus gilva | reverse complement strand
GAAAATGGAGATGCGGGGTATCGAACCATGTGCCTCTCACATGCAAAGCGAGCGCTCCACCGTTTGAGCTACATCCCCATCTGTGAAAGGATGCACTCAAAGATTAATCAATAATTACTTTTGTGAAGCTTGGTTACTCATCTTAAGAGGGAATATTATGCCTTTTTCACCGTTCAATGGAGTTGAACTCTTAGAATGAGTGAGCCCATAAAAAGGTTATTTTACCGTTAAGGTTTTATCATATGGATTTAACAGTAAAGTTTTTTTTTTTTAATTGTTGGACAAGATATATGACATTCAATGATGGCGAAAATGGGCAATTATTATTATTTTTTTTCTAACTATCTAGTTAGTTGTTAAGGATTTGAAAGTATATATTTTAGTAGCATCTCGAGTCTAATAGGGTCTATAAATTGAGTTTTTGAGACTCGATTTTTATGAGTTGTTCATGTTTGATGTGGCATTTTTTTCACGTGGTGACTACGTGAAAATCGAGTCTCTAAGACTCGATTTACAAAGAAAAAAATTTAAAAAAATTTGAAGTCTCATGCGCAGCCTCACCGGATCAGATTAGAGAGAGAGAGAGAGAGAGAAAAAAACCAGATCAGAGATCAGAGAGAGAAAGAGAAAGACCAGATCAGACTAAACAAGAAAGACCAGATCAGACCCAGGCCGCGCCACGCCTGGGTCGCGCGACCTCAGGCCACTCCAGGTCGCACGACCTAGGCCGCGCCAGGTCGCACGACCTAGGCCGCGAGGCCTGAGCTCGCACGACCCAGGCGCAGCGCGGCTTGGGTTTTGGCCTGGGTCGCGCTGGCTTGGGTTATTTCCTTCTTCTTCGGCTTTTTTTTTTTTTTTTCTTCCTCTTTTGCTCTGATTTCTTTTTCGCTGGAGGCGTAACGAGAAATATATATGCTTATAAATCGAGTTTCAGATACTCGATTGTGATGTGGATGCCATGTGGAAAAAATGCTAACTCAGACCCGATCAAAACATGAAAATCGACCCTCAAATACTCGATTTATAGCCCTAAATCGAGTCTCTTAGACTCGAGATGCTAATAATAAATATAGTTTCAAAACCTTAACAACTAACTAGATAGTTAGGAAAAAAAAATTAGTTGGCCATTTTCGCCTTCAATGACATGTTATTTAAGTTTCTCCCAAAAAAAAAAAAAAATGACATGTTATTTAAAACTGCAAATGGCATGAAAATATTTATAAAACATGTTATTTAGCTATTACATTGGATTAATGTACTTAGGCCAATATTTAAGCTTACAAAATAATTGGATTTTAAATAGATAATTACATATATATTTATTTTTATATATTTTACTAAAATATTTTATTCCACTAGACAAAATGAAACAATTTTTCATACAATATTGGCTACTTTGATTTTGATGGGTTGACTCCACCAAGTGGACGCAAGAGATAATTGTTGAAGAGATTAAATTTTATAATGATGTGGTGTAAAACTCAAATTTTACACATTTTAATTCTAATATGCCACATCGTCATATCACATGCATATTAAAGAATATGCACAATTACACTCAATCAATTTTAATGCCCATATAAAAATCCAACCCAATTGGGAATTTATTGAGATGTTATTAGGTGTGGTAGAATGTATTTTGTTTTAAGTAAAAAGTTAATATGACAATTTCTTATTAGATGGTGTAAAATTCTTATCTAATTTGGAGTCAATGTTGAAATATTTATCAATGGTTTTCTTTCTTTGGGGGTAATCTAGTCTAATATATTAAAGTAGAAGCCTCTACCAAAGCTTTACCATTTGTAAAATCTAAAACTTCAAATATTTTACATGTGGCAATTCAAAAATAAAAAATAAAAAAAATTCAGGCCATGTGCACTACATAAAAAATAAAATCTCCCTCTTACACATGCACAACCCAAGACCATCATTATAATTAAAAAAAGAATGCACAATCTGAACCAAAATGTCATGATAGTCCAATAATTTCAATAGAGGAAGAGGATTTGACTCTAGGATATTTTTGTTAGAAATACAAGGAATGATAATACATTTACATTAGTTGAAAGGAATACATTCACATTAATTATATGCAATCTCATCATATCAATGGTGAAACTAGGATAGGTTAAGAGGGGACAAAATTTGTATATAACACATTAATTATGCATGAATATATATATATATATATAAAAGACAAATTTGAAAAATTGAAAGCTATTCATTTGGATATACTTAGTGATATGGCTTAACTTATATACAATAATTTGTATATAACACATTTATTCTAGTTATTAATATCTAATAAATAGTTGGGTTATTAAAGTCATGGTTGTTTTAAGGAGTTATCATTATCCCTATGATTACATTCTTGTCAATTATTAAATTAGTTAGTTTTAGTTAAAAACTCTATTATTTAAGTTACAAGAAATTAAACATTCACCAACTAAGGCTCTATTTAACTTATTAATTGTTAAGATGATTTAATTTAATTAAAATTTTATTATCTAACTTTAAAGAAAATTAAATTATACTCCAATTAAAATTCCAATATAAAAAATTCAAGATTAAAAATAAACTTTAATATTTACTTTAATAATTACTAGTTTACTGACTTTATTAAAAAAAATTTAATTTAGAGATTCATGTAACTCACCAATTATTATGATAATTAATTAATTACGATAAATAATCCATGTATGGTAGGGAATCATTGAAATTCTTGCAATTATAATTAATACATTGAGCTTATTATAAACTGATATCTCACTAATCACAAAGTAATAGTTCAAATATTCATTTAAGAGGCGGTTAAAGTATACCAATCTTGTCCATTGTCAAATAAGTTTGTAATTATTATGTAATAAATTTTGCAGTACCCTAGCATTTTCCATTAATTACATTATAACCAAGACGAATTTAAACTATACATTCTCATATAGATAAATATCTCTAAAATTGCATTAATAATGGTCCCACAGTATTGTAGTTCGCAGATAAGTATGTGCTGTGTTGCATTAATAATATTGACTTATCGTTTTCTAAAAAAAAAAAAAAAAAAAACTACTTAAGTTAGACATCACTATAATTTCTGCTTCTACAATTACAGTATCATTCACAAGAAATCCCTTTGATGCATTATTGAGATCCTCAAGAAGCAAAAATTCTGGATAACCCAGCCGTTTAAGGAAGAAAACCAATCTTCAGCTGCAAAAGAAAACGAAATCAAACAAATTCACCAAACAGAACTGGAACATAACAAATGAAAGATACAAGGTAATACAAATCCATATCTAGTGAAGAAACCCTTCAGTTTCACCATGAAGTTCTGGTACGATTTTAAGCATTTTGACAACAAACATCCTCCACTCCCAACATTTACAAGAAATGATGGAAGACAATCGCATAACCACAAGTAGACTGATATCGCTGGATTTTTTACGGTAGAACCTCCTTTGGGATAGACCAATAACTTCCTGGATTCAGTAAAAATTGTTGCAAATTACAGCTGCTAAGTTCAGAAAAGCAAGATTTTCATTTTAAAGCAAGATTTTCATTTTTATAACAATGTTAGTACAACTTCTAAAAGTGCATGCATATTACCATTTTGAATCTCCAACAGTGTATTCTTGCGAAAAATAACGTTTTTCATCTAGTGTCGAAAATCTTTCAATCTTCCAAGTCAAAGTGCTGTTATAGGGTTTTTGTTCAATAAAGGAAAGACACTGCCTTTTGACACTACGTTCATGAACAAAAACCTCTGCACCAAATACGCAACAGTTATTGACAAGGTAGCCTTGAGAAGCATCATTGAAGGTATCAAGGGGAAGAAATTTGGCAAATCCCCATTCCTTATTTGTGTCATTGAATCTTCTAATAGCACCACCACTAGCATCTTAAAAAAAAAAAAAAAAAAAAAAAAAAAAAAAAAAATCAGAAACAGTAAATAAATAAGGAAAAGGTTTGGTTCCTGAACAGAAACCAAAACATTTTATCACGCTGTACATTTTTAGTTCCTGAAAAGGCTTTTGCTTTCTCTTTGTAGACCAAAACATTTTATCTGTATTTGGTATCATCATCCTCTTATGCTGTATTAGATAAGGCGGTGTTGTTGATTCTGGTTCAAATTGGGAAAGTATAAAGCTTGCAATGCAAGCTGTTTTCTCACGCTGGTTTCAATTTTCACCATTTTTTTATAAGCAGACTAATACATACAAATTAAGGTGATCTCTCTTTCTTCAATGAATCTTTTGTTTTTACCGTATGACTCATCTTTGTTTTTTTTTGTTGGGGTTTAATCTTTTTAAGAGTTGATTGAGATGGATGAAATGATTCAATTTTTTTATGTAGATATGATTTTGATTTCTGAGTTGGAATGAATTGGGTGTTGCATGTTGCCAAATAGTTTTTGAAGACAAATGAGAAAAAAACTTTATAAAAAGTTGAAAAGGGTGAAAAAGTTTTAATTTTTAATGATCCAACTTCTTCTGCTTAGTATTACTATTACTATTACTCAATTGTTTATTCAGATACAGTACTCTGACTGCCAAAGTACTTACATTAAATTGCACCCTCAAAAGGATCATATTGATATGAAGCCAGAGTATATATATACAAAATAGGAGGCACATAGAAAAAAGGCTGTCAGCAAAAGCTACTCTATATTACATAACCAATTAATCTACCATGCAGTCTCAATTCTATTACTTTCAATCGCACGCCTTCCAGAAAAAACACTTCTTCAATACACAAAACTAGGTCTATATCTTCTTGAAGATAGGAGAGGCCAGCTGCAAGTATCATTCACTTTAATTTCTTCTTTAGAGAGCCTAGCAAACCATCACTACTCTTGCCAAGACCCTCTTGGCTCAGTTGCACTTCCAGCTTTCCCATCAGGAACAGCTTGGATTCGAAACCTAGGGGCAAGGTCCACTCAACTTATTTTTGCAACTTACAAAAAGAAAAAAGAAAAAGAAACCATCATTAGAGTAAAGCACATTTTTACAATTCTTTATCACTAGCCACAAGGGTGCCGATTGTGTTTCTGCTACTCTTTCAATCCTTGTTTGCATGTTTAAGGAATCGAGGTCTATCTTCAAAATGGTATTACTTAGTTGTGAATTAATCAATTGCTTGGATGCATATGGAACATTCTGAATGATATGAAAGCACATTGTAGTCAAGAATATTGGCATGCTTAGAAGGTATTTTTCTTTTATGAAAAAAAAATACAAAATTTTACTTAAAAAGCCTAACCGGAGGTTGCAAATAATGATTGCAAAATGCATGTGATTGTGCCATCTTTGATGCGGATGTCAAATGCCCTGCCAATAAAGATATGACATCAAAACATTACCTAGTCAAAGTAATAAACACCGGCACTACTACTTTATGGAAATTTTAGTGAATGTACTGGGAACAGAACCTGAGAGAATTGATAGCGTTAAAAAAATACTTGGAAGCACTAGCACCAATGATTTCAAACTTCATTAACAAAGCCTAGATCTTAACTACTTAGATGTAACTTAGTATTGAAACATTGTCTATCCTCTACTTATCAATTACAAATTTATGAAGTTATAAAATGTTATAATCACAAGATATAATAAAAGAAGGATGTCAAGCAATCCAATGAATTCTGACTTTCTTGTCATTATGCAAGATTGTTAGTAGTTCTACATGTACAGACAGAAAATTTCAAAGCCCAAAGGAGATCACATCTCAGCTCCCACCAACATGCAAGGTTGTCAAAATCGGGATCCTACGTAGAATAGTTGAAGGTAGGTGGGATTGTAGATCGTACGATCGGATCATGAATCGTAAGATCCTACATATTTTCAGATTTAAAGCAAAAAACACATTAATAATGACTTTGTATGTTGAATAAATTATAAATTCATCCATAAAAAAACTAAGATTTGTATCATATGATGTAATTTGCATGTCATACATCGCTAAGTCTATACTAACGAAACAAATATATTTAAGTTTTGACCCAATGTGTTTAAAAAATGTTAAATTAGTAACCAAATGCCAAAATATTTATCAAAACATATGGAAAATATTTTCCAAGTTCTAAGTTCCAAGTTTGAAATCTAAAATAAGTTAGCAAATGGAAACTAGCTAACTACAATATGAAATCCAAAAGCAAGATGAATATTAAGGTGAAGTGAATATTTAATTATTCCCATTTTAAGGTTCTTATAACCACCTTCCTAAATTCCTAATCATTATCATCATTTATTTCATCATCTATGTAAACATTATATATTTGTATACTAGAGCTGCAAAAAAATCAAGATACAATTTCACACTCAACTATTCAAGTTATACCACTCAGTAACAATTAAAGAGCATACTAAAAAAAAATCATTCAATCAATATACAAATACAAGCATAACTGATAAAATTATATATAAAAAAATATTTTAGTAATATTGGAACACAAATTAGTATATTAATCAAATAAATTTACAACATTATAGCTTAAAAGGTAGCAGAGCCAACATCAAATTCTTCCTTTAGAAATGATGAAGTGTACCTTCATTTTGACTACAAGTGAACTAGAAACTAAAAAACATTTGCTTAGGTTAACATAATTTTATATATAAAAAAAAAGTCATACCATCACAGCATGAAAAAATAAAAACCCTTAAAGCTTCATCAAAATAAAAATTTATCCCATAAAAAAAAAAAAAACCAAAAATTTATGTTTTTTGGAGGATCGGTAGGATTTCATATGATCTTACGATCCTATACGATCTTACGATCTTACACGATCTTATGATCTTACACGATCCTACGTATAATCCTACCGTTTTTACGATCTTAGTGCGATCCTAAATGTTTTGGTGAGGTGGGATCGTAAAATCGTGCGATCCTACGATCTAGATCATGATTTTGACAACCAGGCCAACATGAAACTATGTGTCCATGCCACCACAAATTAGTGACTTACAATCATGTTGTTAAGAAAGAATATGCTACTACAAGTTTAAAGATGCAAAACAGTAATTACAACAGATTTGTGGCTATATCACAGACAGACTTGTCTTAAAGAAATCCACTATTCTAAAATTAACCTTTTCTTGTTCAGCACTGATCATGATTAACAATGCAGGTTTTCAGGTCTCACCAAATCAAATTTTGCAATTTGTCAAGGCAACATGTAATGATGATTTTTATCTTTTATAAAGTAATGACAGATTCACAGTGTTCTGTTAAATTACATCTCCTAACACATGGGAGAACTTTGGAAAAGAATCCACTCCCAATAAATTAAGATTCAAGATTGGGGATGGCATTGTACCAAAGGGATCATATATTCTGGCTTCCATTTCACAAGTACATGAAATGAAATCATCAGTAGGAACACTTTACTTATCAAGTTTAAAAGATCTTAAAGAAGGCAACTACCTTACAAGATTTCATTAAAACAAATCAACCATTGTTTATTGTTCAGGAAACTAACTTGAAATTACTACCTGAAAAATCCTACAAAGAATGCAGAGGTGGACATCAATCCCAATCAAACAAGCACAAAAACTGTTTTTGTATTTAATTAATATTTGCTTATGTTTATTTATTCATGTTGCAAATGTTGGAAACATTAATACTAGTAAAGGACTAAAGGATCCAATAAGCCCATGGCTTCCATAGTGTATTAGTGTTAATTTAAAGTATGTACACTTAGGCATCCCATTCCCACCAACTTAGTTCCTACCAGATATGTAAATTCAGTACACAATAATTGAATAATGTAATTCATGCGAAAGCACCAAATTTTGCTTGTTACCCAACTTGAAAATAAATAAGGTTTAGCAAACTACTACTCATTAGTGCCTTCCACCAAAGTGGCATGATGCGGGTTCGAGTGCCAGAATCAATCTCTCCAAAAAAAAAAAAAATGATTTAGGGGTAAAGCTGCCTCTCAATCATATCTCTTAGACCCCACAGAAGTGAAAGTTTTGTGCACTAAGTATGACTTTTTTACTACTCATTAGTGAATTTGATGATCTAATTAAACAACAACAATATTATTATTAATAATGTCAAGCTAAAGCACAACACACATTACATTACATATCAACTTCAAGGTCGTACCTCTTGTGAGATCCTTGATAATCCTAGCTCCATGCCGAGATATCTTAGAAACAAGCATAACGAAAGAAAATCTACCTGAAAACCGGACTAAAATAAAATACAAAAATTCTAAGCCATTACCAAAAAGGAATTAAAAAAAAAAAAGAATGAAATCTATACAAACAAAGGCGGGCCTGTAGATGAAGAAAAATAAAGCCTGTATGCAAAAAGTTAGATACTTTAACAACTCAGAAGCTCCATTTTCTCAGCTGTTTGATTTATAAATATATAAAGTGAGTTACTTTAGTAGTTTAATCTTTTTGGTAATTAGTGTAAACAAAGTGTTATACATTTCCTTCGGCAACATTAACGTGAACACTTGGTATCCTTTAATGAAAGTGGGAAATACTTAGATATATACAAACAAAGGTGGTCTTTACTCTGTAGAGGAACAAAAATAAAACCTTTATGCAGAAAGTACCATACTTTAGGTACCCAGAATCTCCATTTTCTCAGTTGGTTGATTTTACAAACATATAAAGTGAGTTAATTTAAACAAAGTGAGATACATTTTCTTCGGCAACATTAACGTGAACACTTGGTGTCCATCAAATACAAAAACTTTAAAGACCCAATTCAGATTGAAACATATAAATATGGAAAACACAAAACAAAAAGAGAGAAGAAAAGTAAAAGAAACCAGAGAAGAGGGAACACCTTGTGAAATGGGTATTGAATCTCTGCGTTTGTTCTTTGTTGGATTTTGGCTTTGGGCAGACTATATATAGGTTTCGAATGAAAAAACGACACGTCGTGTTTGGTGGATATAGTGGAAAAAGAAAATGGAGATGGGTATCACCCCGTGCCTCTCGCATGCAAAGCGAGCGCTCTACCGTTTGAGCTACATCCCCATTTGAGAAAGGATGCACTCAAAGATTAATCAATCATTATTTTTGTGAAGCTACATCTTAGGAGGGAGATTATGAGCGTGTTTGGATTGGTTGAAAAGTTTTTATCACCCATGATCCAAAACACGTGAGACCCACAAGAGAATTATTGTTTAGCAAGATCTTTGAATCTTGTTCTCATTACTCAAAATTCAAAAAAGTGAATTAAGGTGATGAGAATTAAAAACAAATTTTTTTGTGTTTTCACATTTTCAAGTTATGAGTTATATGACATTTTGATAAATGCATAAAAATAATGTGACCCATTTAAAGTCTTGTTACATCAATTCTTTCTTCTTCTTCTTTTTCTTCTTCAGGTCACATGCCTGGTTCTCTCTTTCTCACCATTAAATGGAATTGAACTCTTAAAAAGAGTGAGCCCATAAAAAAGGCTAATTTACAATTAAGGTTTTGTTACATGGATTTAACTATAGATTTGAGTTTTAATTAATTCAATTAGTAAAGTAATTTTTTTTAATTGTTAGATAAGAGATATGACATTCAATGACATGTAATTTAAAACTATAAATTACATAAAAATATTTATAAAACACATGTTATTTAGCTATGTATTTTGGACAATATTTGGGCTTACAAAGTAATTGGATTATATATATATATATATTGCTAAAATATTTTATTCTACTGGACAAAACAAAACAACTTTAGTATATAATATTGACTGCCTTGATTTTGAGGGGTTGGCTGCACTAAGCGAAAAGAAGAGATAATTATTGAAATCTTTGTCAATGGCTTTCTTTCTTTGGGGGTAATCTTTGTATAAATTTTTGTCAAATTTAAAGTATAAATCTTTGGGATAATTATATAAATCTTTGTCAAAAAGCAAAAAGAAGAGAAGAGAAATTTTATTCTAGTCTAATATATTAGAGTAGAAGCCTCTACTTCTACCATTTGTCAAATTTGAAACTTCAAATATTTTACATATGGCAATTTAAATTAAAAAAAAATATATATATTCAAGTCATGTGGACTACCAATTCCATACGCCAAGTCACAATTCATCCACCTCGAATTTATTGTGTCTATATATATATATATATAGTCCTGTTAACGAGTGCCGTAGAGCATTGGTTAACAATCCAATTAAAGAAAGTTTTTATAGAAAAAGAAAAAAAAAGCAATTAATGTTTTGACAGTTTTTTTTATTTCCCATAAAAGTGATGTTAAAACTTTTTTAAAATGAATTCTTAACCAATGCCCCAACAACACTCGTTAACATTTCCCATATATATATATATATATATATCATGTTTTAATAATAAATAGATTTTATTTTTTTAATAAAAATTTACTCATCTTAATTGACACTGCATTTCTTTCTCAAAAAAAAAAAAAAAAGAAAAAGAAGAAAAAAAAAGAAAAAAGACAATGCATTTACATTAATTACATGCAAAAATTCCTCACATCCCTCCTAATTACATGTGCACTACATTAAAAATAATTTTTCCCTTTTACACTTGCACAACCCAAGAACATCATTAAGAAAAAGGGTGTACAACCTGCTCCAAAATGTCATGATAATCTAATAATTACAATATGGAAGAAGATTTGAATTTTGGATGTTTTCGTTGGAAACACAAAAAATGACAATACATTTACATTAGTTGAAAGGGATGCATTTACATTAATTATATGCAATCTCATCATATCAGTGGTGAAACCAATATGAGTTGAGAGGACAACAAATTTAAATATAACACATGTAATTATGCACGTGAATATGTATAATATTTTAGAAAATTTTGAAAAATTAAAGGCTATTCATTTGAATATACTAAGTGACGTGAATTCCTTATCAAAAATAATTCTATCCATGGTTAAATTCTAGTTATTAGTATCTAATAAAATGTTGAGTTCTTAAAGTCATTGTTGTTCTAAGTGGTTATCATCACATTCTTGTCAATTATTTAATTAGTTAGTTTAAGTTAGTTAAAAACTCTATTACCTAAGTTCCAAGAAATTAAAACCTAAGTTCCATGAAATTAAACATTCTCCAACTAAGACTCTATTTAACTTATTAATTGTTAAGATGATTTAGGGTTTATTAATGTAAATTATATTCCAATTAAAATTTTATTATAAAAAATTCAAGATTTAAAATAAAGATTAGTATTTATTTTAATTAGTTTATTTATTTATCATAATTTTGTAGTTTAATATAACATAACTTACCCACTATATACTTGCTATCTTTGTGCCAAGTGGCTCAATATATGTATGTATTACGTTAACTAATTTAGAGATTCATGTGACTCACTAATTATTATGATAATTACGATAAATAATCCGTGTATAATATATAAGGTATCATTAAGATCCTTGCAACAATAATTAATAAATTGAGCTTACAAACTAATGTGTCACGAATTACAAAATGAAAATTCAAATATTTATTTATGAGGTGGTTAAAGTATACCAATCATATCCATTGTTTTATAATAAAAAAAATTATATCCATTATTACATCAGTTTGTAAATATTATGTAATAAAATTTGTAGTAACTTGGCATTTTCAATTAATTAGAATATTACCAGGACGAATTTAAACTATTCTCATATAGAAAAATATCTCCAAAATTGCATTAATAATGGTCCCCAGTATCACCAAATGTACGTAGTTCACTGATAAGCATGTGCTGTTACTTAACTACTTTAGTTTAGACATCTTTATAATTTCTGCTTCTACAATTACAGTATCATTCACAAGAAACCCCTTTGATGCATTATTGAGATCCTTTAGAAGCAAAAATTCTGAATGACACGAGTCTTCTGAGGAAGAAAACCAATCTTCAGCTGCAAAGAAAAAGAAATTAAACAAGTTCACCATTGAGAACTGGAACAAAACAAATGAAAGATACTAGATAATACATCCATAGTGAAGAACCCTCGAGTTTGACCATATAGTTATGGTACGATTTTAAGCATGTTGAAAACACGCACCCACCACTCTCAACATTGACAAGAAAATGATAAAATTTTTTGATTTACTTATTGTTTCTTTGTGCTTTCCTTTGATTTGATCCCTTACGCGGAGCTTGAATTCTGCAAAAACATTTTGCTCTGATAGATGACAATTGTATGAACAAAAGTAGACTGATATCGCTTTCTTTTTTACCCAAGAATCTCCTTTGGGATAGACCTTTAACCTCCTGGATTCAGTAAAAAGATCAGTTGCAAATAACAGCTGCTAAGTTCAGACAAGCAAGATTTTCATTTTCATAACAATGTTAGTGCAACTTCTAGTAATGCATATTACCATTTTGAATCTTCAACAGCGAATTCTTGAGAATAATAATATTCTTCATTTAGTGTCGAAAATCTTTCAATCTTCCAAGTGAAAGTACTGTTATAGGGTTCTTCAATAAAGGAAAGACACTGCCTTTTGACACTACGTTCATGAACAAAAACCTCTGCACCAAATATGCAACAGTTATTGACAAGGTAGCCTTGAGAAGCATCATTGAAGGTATTAAGGGGAAGAAATTTGGCAAATCCCCATTCATCATTTGTGTCATTGAATCTTCTAATAGCACCACCACCTGCATCTATAAAAAAAAAAAATACATCAAAAAGTTAGTAAATAAATAAGGAAAAGGTTTGACTCCAAATATATTTGGAGCATTGTACTTTAACCACTAATAAAAAAATAACATGTGTTTCATCATGTGTAATGCATATGATTTATTGATTGGTTTGGTTAAGTGAATCATATGCATTTCATATAACAAAAAATAATGTCATCTTCTTAATAAGATAAAATACAATCAGTCATATGACATATCACAATTGATGAAACATAAAGTGACACACAAAAATAGAATTGAAGATTTTAATTCCAATTAGAATTATACATTCATGCATCAATTATGAGAGAGCAAACCTTGAACGGTCAAGTACTCGTCCCGTATCTGATCAAATACAAACAATTTGAAGCTGGCATTAACCTCCCAACCAAGAGGAAGTTTTCCCGTCTCAGAGATTGCCAAGTAAAGGGAGATGTGACCATTCCCACTCTTCTCAATTCCTTTCGGATAGAGAGACAACCTCCTGCAAAAAGAAGACAAGTTATATAATCACTTGACTAAACAATTCATAGGGTAGAGAATTAGAGCCCCCACCATTTATGCCCGCCAGCTTCAAAAATATCGGACTTGTACTCTAGCCCAGACTTGGACAGTAAAGAGAATGACTCTATTTTAAGTAGGAAATTATCTGGAGTAAAATGTCTTTTGGATCTTGTGATTACTGCAGTACAATAAAATATGAATAATTAAGGGGCAATCTATAAAAATGTTGCGTACGTAATAGCGTTCAGGAAAGAATTCAACCAAGAAGTTCTAAAGAATAATCATTAAAGTCATAGATCATGAAAATACAACACATTTTCTTTTCATCATATATCATCTATCATCTATCATATGTCATATTATGTTTAGCTAAATACTTTCTTTTTTTTTTTTTAATTTTGTGAAAAATAATTGCTTTTTATTGATGAGGAAACGATTATTGTAAGGAAAATTAATTAAAAACAAAACAAACCAAAAATAAACAGAAAGTATTTCAAAGTCATGAATGGACAACTGCATATATACGGCCTATTTCATGTTCCAACTATTATAATCATATTTTTTATGTTCATCTCTTTTCTTATCTTCAAATTACCTGATGGCATCACAGATGTCTAACATAATTACTTGTAGGCTAGAAAATATGAGATATATAATATATATATATATATATATTTTTTGCACATATAGAGTGACAATAACTTAGGAGAGGGATAGAGAACACACATGATTCAATGCGGGTGGTAGGAAAATCGCCCATGACTGAATAGTTAGGATTCTGGAAATCCTTCGAGATCAATATATTAGGCTAATGTGTGTGAAACATATATAACAGTACAAACATGTATTTATAGAGAGAAATCAAAGGGCATGAGTACTTGGCATCAATGCAATGCACTTTAACGTATTAATTATCATGGCTTTATTTGCATAGAAGAATTAAAGGGCCTGTGTACTTAGCAACCACGCAATGCACTTTAACGTATCAATTATCGTGGCTTTATTTTCATTGAAAAATCAAAGGGCATGTGTACTTTGGTACTTTGGAACAATGCAATGCACTTTAAACATATCATGGCATTATTCATGAAGGGAACTCAAAGTGCATTAATACTCTAGAGCAATGCAATCCACTCTAAACACATCATTGCACTTAAAACACCCGGAACATGTTATTGGATGGAACTCGGAAGTGAAGTGAACTTGCAATCCTCAGTGAGCATTTGGGAAGCGCGTTTTGCGCTTCCCATGTCCTGCGTTTGCATTTGCGTTTTTTTATTTTTGTTTTTGGAGCCTTGATTGTTGACTTTTTTGTGTGAACAGTGCACACCAATAGGTCCCATGCACTGTTCATGGAACCCACAAACCTCACTTTTCAGCAATTTTTTTATTAAAAATGGGTCCCACGGTACTATTACACATTTAAAAATTATTTTACTGCAATGTTTTCAATTTTCAGCTGTATCCAAATAGACCCTCAGTTTCACCTTTTATGTTCTATTTTATGTTTTGTTAATAACAACTTGTCATACCATGGCGCACCTTTGGTGTGGTGGTCACTCTACAATTATAAATGCTTGTGGAGTGTGGAGGGCAAGGGTCAGAGTTCAAGTCTTTAGGAGAGAGTTTCACACACATATACACTTAGATTAGGCTAGAGTATAAATTCTATCTTGTAAAAAAAAAAAACTTGTCATGTATTTGCTTGATATTTAATAGCACATGAGAAAGCTATTAAATATGAAATATAATTTAATCTTGATTTAATTTACTTTTTTTTTTTTGAGAAGGTGGTTTAATTTACTACAATCATTATATCATTATAATTTGATAAGAAAACTTAGTTTGTATAAATGCATAGTATACTTAGAAACATGAGGTAACATTAATAATATACAATTTGTAGTTATTTTGCTAGATGAAATTTAAAATAAAATTGAACATACATAATAAATTATAACATAAAATTGTGAGTTTCGGTTACCTTAACTGGTAAAATCAAATATTATCCAACAAATATTGTTACTCTTCTGGGAATGAACCTTAAATGACCACATTGTTTAGCAAATTTATTTATTTATCTACAATATATATGAATATTTTGCAAAAGTAACTTTGATAGATTTTTTTATAAAATTTAAACGAGTCTTTGTTTTTCTTCTTTGATTACACTTTATGATTCCAATCTAAAAAATCCCTAACCTCAATATGAAATATAAAATATGTTATGTTTTAAAGACTTAGGAACTAATGTATTTAGAACTCTAATGTGTAATGTTGGCAAACCACGATCAAAATAGTTGTTAGTCTTGTTTAGACTTGGTCAAAGTGTGTGTGTTGTATGTAAAGTTGGAATCGAGTGGTTGCAGAAGTATTAGTGACTTTCGGCTTGGCTCGATCGATTGAAGCTTAGACTTGATCGATCGAATATTGGGCAGAATGTTTTTTTCTGCAGAATTCCAACTCAGCTCTAGCTCATTAAAACATTTAGGGTTTTATGTTTTGCCCTAGGTATTCAAAGCAAACCCTAGCCACATTTTTGTGGTTGCTCTATTTGTTGTATGTGTGAATCTCTTGTGAGATTTGAGAGGTGGTTGCCTTCACACATGCTTAGGATTATCAAGAAAGAGATTTCTTCAAGAGCTTGATG
The DNA here is from genome assembly GCA_023621385.1 of Quercus gilva. Classification (NCBI taxonomy): domain Eukaryota; kingdom Viridiplantae; phylum Streptophyta; class Magnoliopsida; order Fagales; family Fagaceae; genus Quercus; species Quercus gilva. The sequence continues at coordinate 4,584,233 of CM042477.1, read as the reverse complement.
ATCATTCAGTTGCTGCTATAAGAGCTTAAAGATACACAAGCGGGTGTGCTTGTATTTGCTGGAGAATCCAAGAAAAAAGGAGTCCGTGGTCTCGGAACTTGCACGTGGTCGTGTCAGTAAGTTTTCTACTGGTGGGTAGCAATAGGATGTTAGTGATCTAAGTCGCTATTGTACAAACTTCGATTCTTTCATAGTGGATTTAGTTTTACCTTTAGGATAGCTAGGTTAAATCCTCCCTAGGTTTTTTACCGGTTTGGTTTTCCTGGGTTATCATATCATGTGTTCTTTATTTTCTGCACTTTGCATGATATGATTTATATGTGTTAACCGAGAATTGCATAATTTACCTAAGTTAATCACTTGGCTAAATAACTAGGTTAATCCGGTTATGTTTTAAGGGGTCTAAAAACAAACAAAATATGCAAATAAACATTAGGATTCCAATTATCTTTATCTTCCATGCAGTCCTACTCCTTTCCCTTGAATAATGTACCCCATAACTATTCAAGATACTATGCAATGACAATAATTACATATAAAAAGAAAAAAGAACAATAGTAATAAATTGAAACACAAAATATTGTACTATCCAATAGATATTGCAAGGCATTTTTTTTTTGCTAAATATTTGGTTTTCGAAAATTATTTTGTTACAAAGCTGCTATTGCAACTTACTTAGTAATTCAGTGGAATGTGGAACTCGATTTTACCAAATTTGAGTTCCATGCAATTCAGTAGAACGCAGAACTCAAGTTTTGAAAAATCGAGTTTCACGTTTGCCACATATCAATGATATCATTGAATTGCATAGAACTCAACTTTGGCGAAATTGAGTTCTACTTTGAACTTAATTTTGAGAAAATGGAGTTCCAAAAAGAGACTGCATAACTAAATAAGTTATAATAAACACTTTTTAACAAAATATTTTTAAAAACCGAATATTTAGCAAAAAAAAAAAAAAAAAAAAAACCAATAAAAATAACTAATAACTAATACTCAATAAATTAATTTTTAAATGCCGTGTCTCATGATTTTAAACCATAGGAAATGTTTTGATCATTTGAAAACCTAGAGGTGTGATGAGATTTATGGTGAGTTTGGGTGAGAGACTTTACAAAAATTATTGTATGATTCAAGGCTCACAAGAAATGGTTGTCATTTGTCAAGTGGTTGTTAAGGACCTCTTTTGTAAAAGAAATATCCTAACTATGCCTATATTTATCAATTTGTGTGATTTTATGTTGAATTCAATTTATAATTTTTTTTTAAATTTGGATAACTAATGTACATATCATTAATTAAAAAGTATAGTAAAACAAATTGTAGGAAATTCTTTATTTCTACAACATTTTTAAGCGTTAATTGTGCCTCATCATTTGTCTGGTGTGTCTCTCTTTTGTGGTCAATTTTTCTTGAATTATCACACCTAGTATTTAGTATATGTAGGCCTCAAGCCTAAATTTTGAGGTGTCAATTTTTTCATGTATACTATATTGCATGAGGTTAAGTAGGCATGTTCATCTCCTTCAACATATCAATATGAAAATCCCTAAAGCCTTGTTCCCAAAAGCCTCCTTCCATATGGGGAGCAACTTACTTTTATTTTTCTTCATTCCATTCTTCAGGGACCTTGTCAGCAGCTTTTGTATAAAAAGACTGATGCTTCTGAAATAAAGATCATATTTATTGCGCGAACAACTTTTTTGGTGGTAGCAGAAAAAATACAGATACAGTACTGTGACTGCCAAAATCCTTGTATTTTCTTCGTCACAATTTTTTTGTCTTGTTTGAAAAGCCAAATATTTTAAAGGAATATTATTTATTGTCTTGTTTACCTTTTAAAAATATATAAGTTTCTAAAACTACCCTTAAAAAAAATTTATTAAAAAATTGAATTAGTAAATTAATAAGGGTATAAGAAAAACATTAGTAAATTAATGACTTTTATTTTTAGAAACAGGACAATATTTTGGGACATTTCAAAATGAAATAGAGGACAAAAAAAATGGGACGGATGGAGTATTAGATTGCACCCCCAAAAGAATCAAATTGATACGAAGAAAAAAAAAAAAAAAAAAAAAGGGAGAAAGATACAAAAGCAAATAGGATTCATATAAAAAAAAGGATGTCAGCAAAAACTACTCTATATTACATTACCAATTTATCTACTGTGCAGTCTCAAGACTCTCAACCACTTGCAATCACAGCCCGTCCAAAAAATCACTTCATTAATACACAAAACTTGGTCTATATCTCTCCTTCGGGAAGGAGACGGCAGCTGCGACTATCATTCAATTTGACTTCATCTTCTAGTTAAAGCCTACCAAACTATCACTAGACTAGCAAAGAGCCTCTCGGCTCAGTGGCACTTTGGCTCTCTCCATCAGGGAGAGCTTGGACTTGAACTGTAGGGGCAACATCCCCACAACTTTCTGTTACAATTTAAAAAAAAAAAAAAAAAACATCAGTAGACTAAAGCACATTTTTCAATTCTTTATCACTAGCCACACGGATGCCAATTGTGTTTCTGCTACTCTTTCAATCCTTTTTTGCGTGCTTAAAGAATCAAGGCCTACTTTCAAACTGGTATTATTGTGCCCCCCGGCGCTGGGGCCCAAATAAAAAAAAATTACAGCCGATGAAGCAACAGCCATATACATATGGAGATAAACATTGTAACCAAACTGATCGCCCAGATGCTTCAAACTTTCTGAACAATGATACAAAAGTAACTGGTAGTAAAGAATATTGGCATGCTTAGCAGGTATTTTTTGATGAAGCAAATATTACTTAAACTTTTAAGAAAAACAAGGCCAACCGGAGGTTAAAAATAATGATTGCAAAATGCATGCAATTGTGCCATCTTTGGTGTGGATGTCAATTGTCCTGCCAATAAAGATACGACATCAAAACATTACCTTATCAAAGTTTTATCAACAAACACTACTACTTTAGGCGTAATGTTTAACGAATGTACAGGGAACAGAACCTGGCACAACTGAGAGCATGTGTTAAAAATACTTGGAAGCACTGGTCCCAAGACCACGAACTTCATTCAATTCAACAAAGCCTTATCTTAACTACATGGACATAACTTAGTATTACAAGATCTGGGCTTGAGACATGGGAGTATCCTAGAACATGGGTCCACCCTCTACTAATCAAATACAGATTATGCAGTTGAAAAATATTGCAATTACAAGATATAATAAAATAAGGGTTTCAGTGGACACAAGCAATCCAATAACCTCTGATTTTCTTGATATTGGGCAAGATTGTTAGTAGCTCTACTTGTACAGAAAGAAAATTCCAAAGGCCTAAAGATATCACATCTCAGCTCCCACTAACATGAAACTGAGTGCACATGCCAGTATGCTACCATGAATTAGTGTCTTCCAATCATATTGAAAACAAATAATATACTATATTACTAATACAATTTAAAAGATGGGGAAAACTAATAACAGTTTTGTGCCTATATTAAAGCCAGAGTTATCTTCAAGAAATTCACTTTTCTAAAATTAACCTTGTCTTCTTCACCACTAATAATGATTAACAATGCAGATTTCATGTCTGACCAGATCAAATCCTGCATTTTGACAAGGCAACATGAAATGCAGATTTTTGTGTTTTATGACCAAATCAAATCCTGCATTTTGTCAAGTGCTCTGTTGGACTATGTCTCCTAACGCATGGGGCAACTTCGGAGAAAAATCCACTCCAAAACCAGCAAATTAAGATCCAAGATAGGATACTGCATTGTACCAGAGGAATTTAAGAAAAAAAGTGGTCGTCTAATGAGGTTCTAGACTACAAAAGGGATCAGACATTCCAACTTCCATTCCACATGTACACAAAATCATCAGTAGGAATGCTTTATATCTCAAGTTTAACATATTTATTATTTAAATTAAGAAGGGCTACCACTAAAACTGTTTATGAACTTAAATATATCTGACTAGATTTCATTGAAAACAAATTAACCACAAATGGGGGTAAAGCTGCCTCCCACTCATATCTTTTAGTGAATTGATCCAATTAAACAACAACAATATTATTATTAATAATGTCAAGCTGAAGCACAACACATTGCATATCAACTTCAAGTATATACTTCTTGTGAGATTCTTTATCATCCTATAGGTCCAAGCTGAGATATCTTTGAAACAAGCATAAAATACAAAAATTCTATCCCATTACCAAAAAGTAAGGAAAAAAAAAAAAAAAAACAAGAATCAAATATATACAAACAAATGTGGTCTCTAGAGGAGTAAAAATAAAACCTTTAAGCAAAAAGTAACATGCTTTAACCACCCAGAAGCATTTTCTAAGTTGGTTGATTTAAAAATATGTAAAGTGAGTTACTTATTTTAGTAGTGTAATCTTTTTGGTAATTAGTGTAAACAAAGTGCGATACATTTCCTTCAGCAACATTAACGTGAACACTTGGTATCCTCTAGTAAAAGCGGGAAATACTCAGATATATACAAACAAAGGTGGTATGTACTCCCTAGAGGAACAAAAATAAAACCTTTATGCAGAAAGTAACATACTTTAGGTACCCAGAATCTCCATTTTCTCACTTGGTTGATTTATAAACATATGAAGTGAGGTAATTTAAACAAAGTTAGATACATTTTCTTCAGCAACATTTATCGTGAACACTCGGTATGTCCAGAAGTGAAAGTGGGAAATAAGACTTTATTTGATTGGTCTAGGTGTTGGGGCTTCTCGGATTGCTCTATTATCTAGGAGTTTATTTCTTCTCTTAGTATTGTACTTTAAGTTTTATAGTTTTTTTTAATAATACTCTTATTACCTATAAAAAAAAAAGAAAGTGAGAAATACTCAGTCAAATACAGAAAACTTTAAAGACCCACTTCAGATTGAAACATATACATATGGAATACACAAAACAAAAAGAGAGAAAAGATCTAGTAAAAGCAAACCAGAGAATTCGGAACACCTTGTGAAATCGGTATTGAAATTTGAAACTCTGCATTTGTTCTTTGTTGGAAAAGCTTTAGGAATAGGCTGGTAAGGCCTTGGGGCTAGCTAATAGCTATATATAGGTTTCGAATGAAAAAAACGACACGTCGTGTTTGGTGGATATAATGAAAAATATGGAGATGCAGCCTCTCGCATGCAAAGCGAGCGCTCTACCGTTGGAGCTACATCCCCATCTGAGAAGAGAAGCACTCAAAAGTCAATCAGTCGTTATTTTTGTGAGGCTTGATTGGTTTCTTGCACATCTTAAGAGGGAGTATTATCATGCATTTCTCACCATTCAATGGAATTGAACTCTTAAAATGAGTGAGCCCATAAAAAGGTAACTTACGGTTAAGGTTTTATCACATGGATTTAAGGGATTATTTGGTTTATAACCAAATTCCTCAAACAATATCATTAGTTAGGCAACGTTTTAAATATATTGCATTTCTAACAATTCGACTTCAAAGGAGTCGATTTTACTGTTCATATGGCCTATTTTTTTGTGACACGTAGATAAAGAAATCAACTTCTGGAAAGTCAATTTCTTTGCGTAGAAATCGACTCCACTGGAGTCGTTTTCTATACATAGAAACCGACTCCACTGAAGTCGTTTTCTATGTATAGAAAACGACTCCAAAGGAGTCGATTTCTTTGTATAGCACTTCCACCAACTGAATCAAGCTTTTGTTCTTCCCTTTCCTTTTTTTTCTCCAAAATGCTGCCTGGGTTTCTCCACTTCCAAGCCCCAAAAACCCATGAAAAAATCAAATCCAAAACAAATCAAACCCGAGCTGTCTTCTTCTCCACCGATCCGATCCGATCTGATTTTTTCGTGTATAGCCTTTTCTTCGTTTGCTGGGTTGCGCCTGGGTTCTCGTTTGCTCGTCAGTGTTGGGGTTCGTCGTCAGAATCGGCGCCTGAGTTCGTCGTTTGCTCGGTGTTGCTGGGTTCATCGGCGCCTGGTTTCGTCGGCGCCTGGGTTCAACAAAGACCCACATGGTGCCGCACCTGGGTTCGTCGGCGCCTGGGTTCTTCGTTTGCTGGGTGTGGTTTCAACCTCTAGCAAGAAAAATCAGCAACAAAGACCCACATGGTGCCGCAAATGTTTGTGTGGAGCATCTGAATATTCAATACAAAGAAATCGACTCCATTGGAGTCGTTTTCTATACATAGAAACGACTCCACTGGAGTCGGTTTCTATGTATAGAAAACGACTCCAGTGGAGTTGATTTCTACAATAGTTTGAAACGTTGAACAGTGAAATCGACTCCTCTGAAGTCGAATTGTTAGAAATGCAATATGTTTGAAACGTTGCCTAACTAATAATATTGTTTGGGTTTTATGATTATTTAAAAAAAAAATCCTGGATTTAATAGTAGGTAGACGTGAGTTTCATTATTTTTTATTTTGGGTAAATTTTACAAATCTATTTGTGATAATACTAACTAAGTTCAAAATATTTTAAAATCTACCAATTTAGTCCTCAAAAAATAACTTTATCCCTTATTTTTATTAAAATTTTCTCTCTCTATTGTCTCCGTTCCTCTTCCTCTCTCTTAAACTCTTTTGTCTGAGTTCTCTCTCAGATATCTCTCTAAACCCAAATCAGAAAATAAGAGATTTCCTCTGTTCCCTTTCTTCATCTTCTTCTTACCCTTCTGTCTCTGATTGGTGGAGGACTATCAGACTCTACACTTACCAAACAGGATCAAATATCACAGGGAATATTGCCCTCTCAGGTGAGTTCTATGACACTAAATACTCCTATGATGGCTATCTTAGTCGTTTAGCAATCCAATTTGTCATCAAAACTGCTATCACTTCATATCCAAGACCTCTACCTCTCAATCCTCACAATGGCCTCGACTTAGTGCTGATTAATTCAGATGTTCAAGTCCAAGACTTCTGTAGAGCAATTTGTGGCTTTCACTACTTCACTTTCCCAAACATTGTTGGTGTCACTGTACCTTATGCTTGGGTTGGTAATAGTGGAACTCAGTGTCCAAGCATTTGTGCATATCCATTTGCATGGCCTAAGAATTCAGGTAAGCCACCACAAGCACAAATTGAGGCAACAATATAATGCATGCACCTAATGGGGATGTGGGTGCTAATGGAATGATCAGTGTGATTACTCATGAGCTAGCTGAAGTGTTAAGTAACCCACTTGTGAATGCATGGTATGCTGGTGATGATCCAACAGCACCAACTGAGATAGTAGATTTGTGTGTTGGTGTTTATGGGAGTGGTGGGCGTGGTAAATATGTGGGAAAAGTGTTTACAAACTCATGGGGAAATGGGTACAATGTGAATGAAGTGAAAGGAAGAAGGTTTCTTGTGCAATGGGTATGGAACCCTTTGCAAAGGAGATGCTTTGGGCCTAATGCTGTGGATTAAAGCGAGTTTCATTGTAAATACTTTCCTATCATTTGTTCTACTACTTTACCTCTTGCTCTTATTAGAGAGAGACCTGAGAGAGAACTCAAAGAAGAGAGTTTAAGAGAGATAAGGAAAGGAATAGAGACATAAGAGAGAAAGGGAAAGAAGGAAAAAAAAAAAAAAAAGGTTAGAGACAAAGTTGTCTTTTGAGGACTAAATTGGTGGGTTTTAGAATGTTTTGGACCTAATTGATATTATCACAAGTTTCAGAATAGATTTGTGAAATTTACCATTTTATTTTTTTAGAAACAAGTTAGGGCTTATTATTAAGGGAGGCTTCTTAAGTCAACCCAAGTATAGGTTTAATAACTGGTGAAACATCCTCAATCCAAACTAATAAATGAGATGAATGGGTTGCTCTTTCTTGCTAGCGAATGAGCAACAAAATTGCCATTCTTACATATTTGAGAGTAATTTACACCTCGGAAAAAGGAAGCAAAATTTTTTACATCCTCTGCTATTTTTCCAAACTGTGCCACGGACTTGGAGCCGCATTGTAGAGTCTTCATGAGAACCTCGCAATCTCCCTCAAGGATCTCTGGGACAATGCTTTGAGAATCTTTTATAAAGTATAATAAAAGATTGACTTTCTGATGAACCAGTTCTGCCTCGGTCTGCCGTGCTGCATCAGTGGCACCCCCCCAGAAACAGGCACACATAAAGTAAATTTTGATGTTGCTGTATTCAAAAATTCAAACTCAACTGGAATAGGTGTCATAGTTCGTGATTGGCGTGGTGTTGCTCTCTTGGTGCCCTGTCAATGCCAATTTTGTTGTCTTCATCAGTTGCTGATATGGAAGCTCTAGCATGCCGCAGAGCAGTCCAGTTTGCTGCCGATCTTGGTCTTCACAGTGTGATCTTCGAAGGAGACTCGGCCACAATCATTAACGCAGTATCTCAAGGAAACACAGCGTTTTCTTCATTTGGAAACATCGTAGACGATATTCGATGTGTAGTTTCTGGCTTCTCGTTTTTTAATTTCCTTCATGTTCACCGTTCTGGTAATTTTGTGGCTAGTGCTCTAGCCAAAAAAGCTAAGAACATTGCAGGTTGCCAGGTCTGGTTGGCTGCCATGCCTCTAGACATTGCTGCCCTGCTTGACTTTGATGTCCATTAATTTGTGTTTTACAATATATTCCCCAGCTAGCTGTTTGGCTTCTCAAAAAAAAAAAAAAAAAAAGGTTTTAGTTATTAATATCTAATAAAATGTTGAGTTCTTAAAGTCATGATTATTCTAAGCGGTTATCTTTATCTCTATGCTTACATTCTTGTCAATTATTAAATTAGTTACTTTAATTTAGTCAAAAACTCTATTACCTAAGTTCCAAGAAATTAAACATTCTCCAACTAAGACTCTATTTAACTTATTAATTGATGACCACCGCGCACCCTTGGTGCGGTAGTTACTCCACAAGTATAAATACTTGTAGTGTGTGGGGGGTAAGAGTCGGGGTTCAAGTTTTCAGAAGGGAGTTTCACACATATATACACTTAAATTAAACTAAAGTAGAAATTCTATCTTGTAAAAAAAAAAAAAAACTTATTAATTGTTAAGATAATTTAATTTAGGTAAAATTTTATTATCTAACTTTCAAAAAAAATTAGATTATACTCCAATTAAAATTCAATTGTTGAAAATTCAAGATTTAAAATAAACTTTAATATTTATTTTAATTAGTATATTCATTTATCATAATTTTGTCATTTAATATAACAAAACTTACCCACTATATACTAGCTATCTTTGTGCCAAGTGGCTCAATATATGTATGTATTACCTGAACTAATTTAGAGATTCATGTGACTCACTAAACTTTATGATAATTAATGATAAATAATTTGTGTATCATATATAGGAAATCATTGAGATTCTTGCAACAATAATTAATAAATTGAGCTTATAAATTGATGTGTCACAAATAACAAAGTAGAGATTCAAATATTTATTTATGAGGAGGTTAAAGTATACCAACTATATCTATTGTCGGTCCTCAAAAAAAAAAAAACTATATCCATTGTCACGTTAATTTGTAAACTTTAATTATGTAATAAAATTTGTAGCACCCTCACATTTTCCATTAATTACTGTATAACCAAGACGAATTTAAACTATTTTCATATAGATAAATATCTCTAAAATTGCATTAATAATGGTCCCACGGTATCAGCAAATGTAGTTTTCTGAAAAGTATGTGCTGTTACTTAAGTTTAGACATCACTACAATTTCTGCTTCTACAAGTACAGTATCATTCACAAGAAACCCTTTTGATGCATTATTGAGATCTTTTAGAAGCAAAAATTCTGGAAAACCCAACTCTTTTTTTGAGGAAGAAAACCAAACTTCACCTGCCAATAAAAAGAAATCAAACAAATTCATCAAACAGATTGGAACAAAACAAATGAAAGATACCAGGTAGTACATCCATAGTGAAGAAACCCTTGAGTTTGACCATATAGTTTTGGTACGATTTTAAGCCCATTGAAAACAAACACCCTCCACTCCCAATATTGACAAGAAAATGATAAAAAAAATATTTGATTTACCTCTATTTTCTTTGTGCTTTCCTTTGATTTGATCCCTTATGCGGAGCTTGAATTCTGCAAAAACATTTTGCTCTGATTGAAGACAATTACATAAACACAAAAAGACTGATATCACTGGCTTTTCTTCACTAGAATTTCCTTTGGGAATGACCAATAACTTCCTGGATTCAGTAAAAAGAGTTGCAAATAACAGCTGCTCATAAGTTCAGAAAAGCAAGTTTTTTATTTTTATAACAATGTTAATAGAACTTCTAGAAATGCATGCATATTACCATTTTGAATCTCCAACAGTGAATTCTTGAGAATAATAACGTTCTTCATCTAGTGTCGAAAATCTTTCAATCTTCCAAGTGAAAGTACTGTTATAGGGTTTTCGTACAATAAAGGAAAGACACTGCCTTTTGACACTACGTTCATGAACAAAAACCTCTGCACCAAATACGCAACAGTTATTGACAAGGTATCCTTGAGAAGCATCATTGAAGGTATCAAGGGGAAGAAATTTGGCAAATCCCCATTCACTATTTACGTCATTGAATCTTCTAATAGCACCACCACCAGCATCTAAAAAAAAAAAAAAAAAAAAAATCAAAAGATAGCAAATAAATAAGGAAAAGATTTGACTCCAAATATATTTGGAGCTTTGACTTCCCACCATTAATAAGAAAAAAACCTGTGTTTCGTTATGTGTAATGCATATGATCTCTGGGTTGGTTGGATTAATTGAATCATGTGCATTTCATATATATGACAAAGACTAATGCCATGTTCTTAATAAAATAAAATACAATCAGATATATGAGATATCACAATCGGTGAAACATAAAGTGACAAACAAAAATGGAATAGAAGATTTCAATTCTAATTAGAATTATACGTTCATGCAACAATTATGAGAGAGAAAACCTTGAACGGTCAAGTACTCGTCCTGTATCTGATCAAATAAGAACAATTTGAAGCTGGCATTAACCTCCCAACCAAGAGGAAGTTTTCCCGTCTCAGTGATTGCCAAGTAGAGGGAGATATGACCATTCCCATTTGTCTCAATTCCTATTGGATAAAGAGACAACCTCCTGCAAAAAGAAGACAAGTTATATAATTACTTGACTAAACATTAATAGTTTAATGAAGCAGCGTTTACTGTTAAAAATGTGAATTAGAGCCCACCATTTATGTCCGCCAGCTTCAAACGCATCGGACTTATACTCTAGCCCAGACTTGGACAGTGAAGAGAACGACTCTATTTTAAGTAGGAAATTATCTGGAGTAAAATGTCTTTTGGATCTTGTGATAACTGCAATACAATAGAATATGAATAATTAAGGGGCAATCCATAAATATGGGTAATAGAGTTCAGGAAAGAATTCAACCAAGAAGTTCTAAAGAATAATCAATAAAGTCATAGATCATATAAATACAACACACTTTCTTTTCATCATTTATCATCGATCATCTATCATATGTCATATACGGCCTATTTCATGTTCCAACTATTATAATCATATTTTTTATATTCATCTCTTTTCTTATCTTCAAATTACCTGATGGCATCACAGATGTCTAACATAATTACTTGTAGGCTAGAAAATATGAGATATATATATTTTTTTCGAACATATAGAGTGACAATAACTTAGGAGAGGGATAGAGAACACACATGATTCATCGCGGGTGGTAGGAAAATCGCCCATGACTGAATAGTTAGGATTCTGGAAATCCTTTGAGATCAATATATTAGGCTAATGTGTGTGAAACATAACGGTACAAAACATGTATTTATAGAGAGAATTCAGAGGGAAATCAAAGGGCATGAGTACTTAGCACCCATGCAATGCGCTTTAACGTATCAATTATCATGGCTTCATTTACATAGAAAAATCAAAGGGCATGTGAACTTAGCAACCATGCAATGCACTTTAACGTATCAATTATCGTGGCTTTATTTACATAGAAAAATCAAAGGGCACGTGTACTTTGGAACAATGCAATGCACTTTAAACATATCATGGCATTATTCATAGAGGGAAATCAAAGTGCATTAATACTCTAGAGCAATGCAATCCACTCTAAACATATCATTGCACTTTAAAACACCCGGAACATGTTATTGGAAGGAATTTGGAAGTGAAGTGAACAAAGGATGATACAAATCCTCAGTCTCCCATTTTATATTCTACTTTATATTTTGTCAATAACAACTTATTATATATTTGCTTAATCTTAGTTTAATTTACCATTTTTTTTTTGAGAAGGTGGTTTAATTTACTACAATCATTATATCATTATAATTTAATTGGAAAACTTAGTTTGTATAAATGCATACTTTACTTAGAAACATGAGAAAACATTAATAATATACAATATGCAGTGATTTTGCTAGATGAAATTTAAAATAAAATTGAACATACAGAATAAATTATAACATAAAATTGTGGGTTCTACTTATTTTAATTGGTAAAATCGAATATTATCCAATAAATATTGTTACTCTTCTGGGAATGAACCTTAAATGACCACATTGTTTAGCAAATTTATTTATTTATCTACAATATATATGAATATTTTGCAAAAGTAACTTTGATAGATTTTTGTATAAAATTTAAACAATTCTTTGTTTTTTTCTTCTTTGATTGCACATTATGATTCCAATCTAAAAAATCCCTAACCTCTATATGAAATATGCAAATAAACATTAGGATTCCAATTATCTTTATCTTCCATGCAGTCCTACTCCCTTCTCTTGAATAACGTATCTCATAACCATTTAAGATACTATTCAATAATGATAATTACATATAAAAAGAAAAAAGAAAAAAGAACAATAGTAATAAATTGAAACACAAAATATTATACCATCCAATAGATATTGCAAGGCCCTTTTTTTTTTTTTTTCTTTTTTTTTTTTTTGGTGTGCAAAATATTCATTTTTTGAAAATTATTTTGTTACAAAGTTGCTATTGCAACTATTTTTTTTTTTTTTTTTTTTTTTGAGAAACCAGACTGGAACACCAGACTGGGCTATTATTGAAATAAGAAAATCTTTAAGAGACATCAGCAAGAACCAAAGGAACAATGTCCTCCAGAATGTCTTCTAACCAAACTTGAAATTCTAAACCTGCCTTAGCTTTTTTTGCCAATGCATCAGCAACTTTATTACAAATGTGATTAACATAATTAAACTCTGAAAACCTCATCTGGGCTGCCTCATGAAGTATATCATTGATAATATGACCATAAATGGATTGGTCAGCTCTACCATCTGAAAGTCCTTTGATCACAATCTGCAAGTCACCTTCGAAAAGCACCTCGTGTAGACTTAGTTCCTTGGCAAACTAAACGACACGTTGGCATGCTAGTGCTTCGACTTTAGCCACCGTTGAAGGGAGGGAGATACACATGTATAGGGAGCCAATGATTTCTCCTCTGTGGTCACGAATCACCATCCCGATTCCCACCGAGTTGCTGCTTTGGAAGACTGCTCTGTTGAAGTTGGCTTTGAATTTGGCAATGGGGGGGGGGGGGGGGGGGGGGGGGTGGGGTGGACACCAATGTTGGATGATGGGAGTCTGGATTGTTGCTTGCTCGGGCTCCTGCGACTTAAGGAAGTCCTGAAGAAAATTGCCTGTAGCTATTGTAATGTTCTCTAGTGGTTGTGAAGGGCGATTGAGACTGGTTGTATTACGCCTGTTCCATAGCATCCAAGCCATAATGATGAAGTACTCGGCTCTGTGTTCATCAGCAACCTGCAAAAACCTTAAAATAAAGTTAGTGAAGTCCCTAGGTGGGGGATAAGCCAAGTCACGTACCCAACTGAGATTCCTCCATACACTTTCAACCTCCACACAGCCCCACACCACATGCATGATATCTTCATGTTGAACTTTACATTGGTTGCATAACTCAGAAGGCACAATGTGTCGTTGGAACAAATTGTCCATGGTTAGGAGAGAGTTGTTGTAGGCACGCCAGGCAAAATGCTTCACCTTGTGAGGGACATGCAGCATCCAAATTCCTCTCCAAAAAGATCTCTGAGGGATTGAATTAGAGCTACTTGGGTTGGTGGCTAAAGCATTGGAAGCCAACAACCTATAAGCACTTCGGGTAGAAAAATTACCTGAAGGAGTTTTGGACCACACCATCTAGTCAGTGGGCATTCTCAAGCTCAGTGGAATGCTTATAATTGCTTCCGCCTCATGAGGCAAAAACATTTGTTTAATATTCTCCGTTTTCCAGGTTCCTGAGTTGTAGTCAATGAGTGTGCTAACCTTTGCTTCAGGTGGAATAGAAGGCAGAGGAGAGCTAACCCTTTTATAGCATGGATTCGGTAACCATTTGTCTTCCTTGATACACACAGCAGATCCATCACCAATGCGGCAAATCAGTCCTTGTTTCACCACCTCCTTGGCACTTAAAATACTCTTCCATGCATAGGATCCACCATTCAATTCTTGGGCTTCAAGGATAGAGCAATTCGGAAAAAATCTAGCTTTGAACACCTTATAACAGAGAGAATCTTGGTTGTTCAACATGTGCCATACCTGCTTGGCTAATAGAGCCTCATTAAATTTTACAATCTCCTTAAAACCCATACCCCCTAATTTCTTCGCCTCACAAAGCTTCTCCCACTTCACCCAATGGACCTTCCTTGAATCTCCACTATAACCCCACCAAAACTTTCATATCATAGCTTCAATATCCTTGATCAAACCTTTAGGAAGTTTGAAGCAACTCATGGAATAGGTGAGAATAGCTTGAATCACTGATTTAATAAGGACTTTCCTAACAGCTTGGGACAATAGTTTCTCCTTCTAACCATGTAGTTTTTTCCACACTCGCTCCTTGTTATAGATGAAACTTTGTTTTTTGGCTCTACCTACAAAAGCGGGCATACCCAAGTATATTTCATATTGCCTAATTGCAAGGACAGCCAAGACATGTTGAATGTGGGTTTGAAGATCAGGCTTAGTGTTAGAGCTAAAAAAGATGCAAGTCTTATCTCTGTTAATCTTTTGTCCAGAACCTATCTCATAGACTGATAGCACATCTAAAATTACCTGACACTCAGATTCTGTAACTCGACAAAACAACACACTGTCATCAACAAAGAGAAGGTGGGAGACCCATGGCCCATTTCTGCAAAGTGATACTCCTCTAAGGTGGCCCTCGGCTTTGGCTTTGTGTAGCAACCCTTGGAGCCACATGGCAAATATAAGGAACAAATATGGTGAGAGAGGGTCGCCTTGACGCAAACCCTTGCTAGGTTTAATGTTACCTATCGGCTTCCCATTTAAAAGCATAGAGTAGGAAACCGATTTAATACAAGACATGACTATTTTCACAAACCTCTCTAAGAAACCTAGATGTAACATTGCTTTTTCTAAGAACGACCATTCAACTCTGTCATATGCTTTGCTCATGTCAAGCTTTAAATCCATAAACCCTAGTTTGACTTGGGTTTTCCGTTTGAGATAATGCAATGTTTCAAAGGCCACCAATATGTTGTCAGTAATAAGGCGACCCGACAAAAATGCACTCTGAGTATCAGAAACCACACAAGGCAAAATCTTCTTTAATCGGTTAACTGACACTTTAGCAATAAGTTTATAAATCACATTGCAAAGACTAATAGACCTAAAATCAGAGACCTTTTTAGATTCCAAAATTTTTGGAAGCTATTGCAACTTAGTAATTCAATGGAACGTGGGAATGTGGAACTCGATTTCACCAAATCTGAGTTCTATGCAATTCAGTGGAATGTAGAAGTCAAATTTTGAGAAATGGAGTTCCACGTTTGCCACATGTCAATGATATCATTGAATTGCATAGAACTTAACTTTGGTGAAATTGAGTTCTACTTTGAACTTCATTTTGAGAAAATTGAGTTCCAAAAAGAGACTCCATAACTAAATAAATTGTAATAAATACTTTTTAACAAAATATTTTTAAAAACCGAATATTTAGCCAAAAAACAAAAAAAAAAAACACCAATAAATGTACTGGGAACAAAACCTGGCACAACTGAGTGCATGTGTTAAAAATACTTGGAAGCACCGGTCCCAGTGACTACAAACTTCATTCAATTCAACAAAGCCTTGTCTTAACTACATGGACATAACTTTTTTTTTTTTTGGGAAAAAAACTACATGGACATAACTTAGTATTGCAAGATCTGGGCTTCAGACATGGGAGTATCCTGGAACATGCGTCCACCCTCTACAAATCAAATACAGATTGTGAAGTTGAAAAATATTGTAATTACAAGATATAATAAAATAAGGGTTTCAGTGGACACAAGCAATTTAATAACCTCTGATTTTCTTGATATTGGGCGAGATAGTTGGTAGCTCTACTTGTACAGAAAGAAAATTCCAAAGCCCTAAAGATATCACATCTCAGCTCCCACCGACATGAAAGTGCACATGCCACTATGAATTAGTGTCTTCCAATCATATTGATAACAAATAATATACTATATTACTAATACAAGTTAGAAGATGCAGTGGCGGCTCCATAAATTTTTTTCAGGGTGGTCATGAAGAAACTTAAATTAAACAAAATTTAATAAAAAGATAAATTCATATATTGACAAAAAAAAAAAAAAAAAAAAACCCAAATATATGAAGTCTTACAATTTTCTTCTATGAATATTTTTATTTTAAAATCGTTGCATGATAATCTCTTTATCAATGCTACAAGCTACATCTTTTTCAAAATTTTAGTTAAATAATTTTTTCTTGGATTTTTTCTTTTTGTTTGTAAGGGCTCAATATATTGTTTAGAGGAATAAAGTTTAAGGACAAAATTTGACTACAAACTTAGTTGTAGGTTAAGACTACGAATTTCACTAAACAAATTAATACGGTTACATATTTTGAAAATCTAATAATTAAATTGTATGTTCTTTATATTTTTAAAACACATGTCAAATTTATTGCTAATCGGATGTTATTTACTATTTAATCCATAAACTTATTTTTTATGTATAATTTTAGACTACAAAAACTTGAAATTTAATCATTTGATTGATGACATAAGCTATTGATCTTTGATCCTCTTGAAGTTTTGCAAGTATAGAGGATATAAGAAAAAAAAAATGTAATCTAATTGTAGATTTGTCAAAATTCGTATATATTAAAAAAAATATCGAGTGAAGTTGTAGCCTTAGTCTACAACCAAGTAAATTTGTTGCTAAACTTTGTCCAAAGTTTAATTATATTGAGCTTAAAAAAAATTTAGGGTGGTTATACATTTTTTTAAGGGTAAAAAAAATCATTAAATTTTTAAATTTTATTTATAATAATGATTTTTTTTCTAGGTCAGGGTGATCCTGTGACCACCCTGGCTCTACGGTGGAGCCGCTAGTGAAAAGAAGCTAGGCGAAAACTAATAATAGTTTGTGCCAACATTAAAGCTAGAGTTATCTTCGAGAAATTCACTTTTCTAAAATTAACCTTGTCTTCTTCACCACTAATCATGATTAACAATGCAGATTTCATGTCTGACCAAATCGAAATCCTGCATTTTGACAAGGCAACATGAAATGCAGATTTTTGTGTTTTATGACCAAATCAAATCCTGCATTTTGTCAAGTGCTCTGTTGGACTATGTCTCCTAACGCATGGGGCAACTTCGGAGAAAAATCCACTCCAAAACCAGCAAATTAAGATCCAAGATAGGATACAGCATTGTACCAAGGGAATTTAAGAAAAAAAGTGGTCGTCTAATTAGGTTCTAGACTACAAAAGGGATCAGACATTCCAACTTCCATTCCACATGTACAAAACATCATCAGTATAGGAACGCTTTATATCTCAAGTTTAACATATTTATTATTTAAATTAAGAAGGCTACCACTAAAACTGTGTTGGTGCAAATACAATAATAATAGAAATAACACAAAGAGAAACTGAATAATACTTCTTAATTTTATTACTTTAAAGAGAGAAATTACACAACACTATTTGGACTGAGGCGCGGCACTCGCTCTCTTTAAGGAGATTCAAGTCCTTGGTTGGCTAAACTTTGTAACCGGTGCAGACCTTCTCTGACTTGTCTCCTCCAGGATACAACAGCCCAACAAGTGTCGTATGGCTAGAACAACCTCTGCACAAAGTGTTCAAGCCCAAAGCTCCACCAGAAAGAACACCCTTCCTTGCCAAGAACTTCTCTATCTTTTAGTGTATTTTTTGTGAGTATTGGTTGTTATTTGGATTGAGTCTGAATGAGTCTATTTATAGGCTCAATGGGCCTCACGAAATTACTACCCAATTTATTCAGATTAATTAGGTCCATTATTCTGATTTAGTGGGTGTTACAAGATTAATTGCTGGATATTAATCTGATGGGCTGGAGTTACACAATTAATGGTCTGATAAGGAGTTTCTGAAGAATAGTCCATTAAGTGAGTTCATGGCTCTTTATTTTCATAGTAAAAATGGAGTATTAATTCGGGCCATTTACTCACCAACGGATATGGAAATTACTCTGAATGGGCTGTCAAGTAGGAGGATCCAAGAGGCTGATTCATTTCCAATTTTGATACCTCCACTCTTCACCTCCCCCTTGCGCACGTATCTAGCCCAATATTTGAGTCAATACATTTTAGCCCATTAATCACCACAATTAAAAAGAATAAAAAACTCTCTCTCCTTTTCAATGTGGGATTAAACATTTTCAATAACTCTTCATCTTCCATATTCACTCCCATATCTTTTCATTTATGTTATTACATTTATTCATTTTATTTATTTAATATTAAAATGCTCCAACAATCCCCCACTCATTTTAATATTAAATTTTTAGTTAAAGAGAGATTACCAGGCAAAGACAGGTCATTATGCATCATGAAGGTGTGCTCTACATTGAACCTTCACTTAGTAAAACAGCGATCTCAACTCCAGAGTCGTAGTGGTCTCCGACTTGAACTAGGACTGCTTTAGGGAAATTAAGTGTCACTGCTTACACATAACAACCCAGGTGTTGACATGAGCTTTTATAGCTAGCACTTTACGGCCATGTGCTGATCCTGGTTTCATGAGTGTATTTGAGACTAAGTCCAAATCTCATAGGGAGCGGCCCCACCCCCACACTCACATAGGTGAAATTTGTCAAGGGTGCTCCTGTAATTCTAACACCCCACTCATACGAGTTACAAATTTCATTAAGAGTTTTTTACTCAACCTCTCCACATTACAGGATAAATGCACTTACATCATAGGGATGAACAATTAAATAATTATTTACAAAATAAATAATTAAAAATAAATAAAATTGTGCATTTCTTACGACCATCGTATGATTCGTTTTTCCCATTGAACCCAATTCTCAGGATCTCTGGTCCTTGGGTTGGGTATCCTCATACATGGCTCATGATTCTATGGACTTTAGTCCCATCCCCCTCGATGTATTCCAGACTTTATCTTTTGCCAAGGCCTTGGTAAATGGATCTGCAAGATTATCATTAGATTTAATATAATCCACAGTTATGATGCCACCACTCAAATAAGATCGCACGGTACTGTGCTTTCTTCTTATAGGTCTGGATTTACCATTATAGTAACGGTTTTTAACTCTACCAATTGCAGCAGTGCTATCACAATGAATTAATATAGGTGGAATTGGCTTTTTCCACAGTGGAATTTCATATAACAAATCTCTAAGCCAATTTGCCTCTTCACTAGCTGAAGCTAATGCTATTAATTCAGCTTCCATTGTAGAATTAGTAATTATTGTTTGCTTTTTAGATTTCCAACAAATAGCACCACTACCTAAGGTAAAAATATAACCAATGGTAGAGAGAGAATCACCTGACAAAGTATTCCAATCGGCATCACTAAAACCTTCAATTACAGCAGGATACTTTTTATAAAATAAGCCATAGCTTTTGGTACCAATTAAATATCTCATGACTCGCTCAATAGCTAGCCAATGATCTTTACTAGGCTTGCTAGTAAATCTGCTAAGCACTCCTACTGCATATGCAATGTCAGGTCTAGTACAATCAGTAGCATAACGCAAACTACCAATGATACTAGCATAATCCTTTTGATTAAAAATCTCATCATCATTATTCACAGGAAATAAACGAACACTAGAATCAAAAGGAGTAGCTACACTTTTGTGATCATGAAAATTATATTTTCTCAATATTTTCTCAACATAATGTGATTGATCAAGATATATTCCATCACATGTTTTTGTAATTTTCATGCCCAAAATAAAATTAGCCTCACCAAGATCTTTCATATCAAAATGGCTTTTAAGCATATTTTTTGTCTCACTTATAACATGCATATTTGAGCCAAAAATTAACATATCATCCACATAGAGGCTAATAATAACATGTAAATTATTCCATGATTTAGAATAAATACATTTATCACATTCATTTGATTTATATCCATTTTCAATCATGCAGGAATCAAACTTTTCATGCCACTGCTTAGGTGCTTGTTTTAAGCCATATAGGGATTTAGTTAGCTTACATACCTTGCTTTCTTGTCCAGGCTCTACAAAGCCTTCGGGTTGATCCATGTAAATCTCTTCCTCTAGGTCCCCATTTAGAAAAGCAGTTTTTACATCCATTTGATGAATTTTCAAATCAAAAATTGCAGCAATAGCAATTAACAATCTAATAGATGTAATTCTTGTTACAGGAGAAAAAGTATCAAAGAAATCAAGATCAGCTTTTTGTTTAAAGCCTTTTGCAACAAGTCTAGCTTTAAACTTATCTATTGATCCATCCGGTTTCAACTTTTTTCTAAAGACCCATTTACAACCTATGGTCTTACAACCCGGTGGAAGATCTACTAATTTCCAAGTTCTATTAGAAATTAGAGATTCCATCTCATCATTTACAGCCTCTTTCCAAAATATAGTATCAGGTGATGTTAAAGCCTCTTTTAAATTTTGGAGATTTTCCTCAATGTTAAAAACATAATAATCAGGACCAAAATCCTTTTCAACTCTAGCTCTTTTACTCCTTCTAGGTTCCATTTCAAAATTTTGTTGACTTTGTAAATGTGAAGTAGAAGAACTAGGTTGTGACACAATATTTTCTTCACCCCCACTATTTTTTAATTTAAAAGAAAATTTTTCTTCATGAAAAATTGCATCACCAGATTCAAAAATTATTTTGTTTTCAAGATCAAAAAATTTATAGGCTGCACTATTAATTGCATAACCAAGAAAAGCACAGGTAGTAGCTTTAATACCCAATTTAGGCATTTTCGGGTCAGTAAGCCTTACATAAGCAAGACAACCCCATACTCTCAAATATCCCAAATTTGGCTTATGTCCTTTCCACATCTCAAAAGGTGTGGTGTGTGACTTTTTATGTGGCACCCTATTCAAAACATGACATGCAGTTAAAATAGTTTCACCACAAAAATGTAAAGGTGCACCAGATTCAATTAACATGGCATTTGTTAACTCAATTAAAGTTCTATTTTTTCTTTCAGCCACACCATTAGAAGCGGGTGAATATGGTGTAGTAGTTTCATGGATAATTCCCAAAGACTGAACAAATGAGTTGAATGCACTTGATTCATACTCACGGCCTCTATCACTTCTTATTCTTTTTATTTTTCTACCGAATTGATTTTCAACTTCTTTTAAAAAATCTTGAAATTTTTCAAAAGCATCACTTTTATTTTTCAACAAATAGATAGTTGTATATTTTGAGAAATCATCAATAAAAGTGATAATATATCTATTTCCTCCACGAGTTAAAATTCCCTCAAATTCACATAAATCGGAGTGAATTAACTCAAGCAATTCGGTATTTCTTACAACATTTTTATGAGGCCTTTTTGTAATTTTAGCTTGACTACAAGTTTCACATTTTTCAAAATCTTTTGACAGTCTTGGAATTAATCCTAAACTATTCATGATTCCCACATATCTACTATTTATATGACACAAACGAGCATGCCAAAAATTAATAGAAGAAAGCATATAAACTGAACTGGTAGATGCTTTATTATTCTCAACATTCAATTTAAACATTCCATCACAAGCATAACCCTTGCCCACAAATAATCCCTTTTTAGTGATTACATAATTATCAGATTCCATAGTTTGCTTGAAGCCAGCCTTGTTAAGCAAAAAACTTGACATCAAATTCTTCCTCATGGACGGAGTGTAAAGAACATCTTTCAATGTTAGCACGCGTCCAGAAGTGAATTTCAATTCAACCTCACCACTCCCAAGAACCTTGGTTTTGCTAGAGTCACCAAGCATAACAGTTTTTTCTTCTTCAAAAGGAGTGTACAATTTGAACCAATTTTTGTCATAGCAGACGTGCCTATTAGCACCAGAATCTGCCCACCACCCTTCAACATATTGCACTATATTGATGTCTGTAATCATAGCCACTAAAGGCTCTTCGGTTACGTTAGCCTGCGGGACAGATTCACGTTTCCGAAATTTGCAAAATCGAGCAATATGCCCACTCTTGCCACAGACAAAACAGGATCTATTAAATTGATCTTGTGAAGGGGGTCCTTGGTTCTTATTGTAATTTTTATTTGGGTTTCCCCTTCCTTGAGGTCTATTATTATTTTTAAAGGCTTTCTTTTTAGGCTTCAATTTACTATTTCTAGGAAAATGATTTTTGGGCATATTATTATTATTAGCTGAAATAAGGTTTACCTTTGTGGTGGAATTACCATTGCTCTCTTGTGTCATGAGTGCATCTTGTCCTCTAGCCTCCTCCTCCACACGGATGCGTGTGATCAAAGTCTCCAAGGATGTTTCCTTTTGTTTGTGCCGCAAAGTCTTTTGGAACTCCCTCCAAGATTGTGGTAGTTTGTCAATTATGCCAGCTACCACCAAGTTGTCCCCAATCTTTATGCCTTCGGATCTCAATTCTGCCACAATCATTTGGAAGTCTTGTGCTTGATCCACCACTGATTTTCCATCCACCATTTGGTAACGGAAAAATTTGCTAGCAGCATACTTCTTTGCACCTGCCTCCTCGGTATCATACTTGCTTTGTAAAGCTTTCCAAATTTTCTTAGCAGAATTGTAAGTTATATCATAATAATCATAGAAATGATCAGCAAGACAATTCAATAGATAAGAGCGACAGTTATACTCATCTTTTGTATACTTATCTATTTTTTCTTGATGGAGAATATATTCTTCATCACTCATCTCATCGGTAGGAACTTTGGATGGGTTCTTCTCAGTGAGGATGTAGGAGACTTTGAGAAGGCTCAAGTAGAAGAGGACCTTTCCTTTCCATCTCTTGAAGTGGGCTCCCTTAAAGCGAAAGGGCTTGTTAAGATCTCCAACATGCTCATTTGGTTTCTCTTGTGTAGGCTCCATGTGATTGAATCTCCTTAAAATTGTTGGTGCAAATACAATAATAATAGAAATAACACAAAGAGAAACTGAATAATACTTCTTAATTTTATTACTTTAAAGAGAGAAATTACACAATACTATTTGGACTGAGGCGCGGCACTCGCTCTCTTTAAGGAGATTCAAGCCCTTGGTTGGCTAAACTTTGAAACCGGTGCAGACCTTCTCTGACTTGTCTCCCCCAGGATACAACAGCCCAACAAGTGTCGTATGGCTAGAACAACCTCTGCACAAAGTGTTCAAGCCCAAAACTCCACCAGAAAGAACACCCTTCCTTGCCAAGAACTTCTCTATCTTTTAGTGTATTTTTTGTGAGTATTGGTTGTTATTTGGATTGAGTCTGAATGAGTCTATTTATAGGCTCAATGGGCCTCACGAAATTACTACCCAATTTATTCAGATTAATTAGGTCCATTATTCTGATTTAGTGGGTGTTACAAGATTAATTGCTGGATATTAATCTGATGGGCTGGAGTTACACAATTAATGGTCTGATAAGGAGTTTCTGAAGAATAGTCCATTAAGTGAGTTCATGGCTCTTTATTTTCATAGTAAAAATGGAGTATTAATTCGGGCCATTTACTCACCAACGGATATGGAAATTACTCTGAATGGGCTGTCAAGTAGGAGGATCCAAGAGGCTGATTCATTTCCAATTTTGATACCTCCACTCTTCACCTCCCCCTTGCGCACGTATCTAGCCCAATATCTGAGTCAATACATTTTAGCCCATTAATCACCACAATTAAAAAGAATAAAAAACTCTCTCTCATTTTCAATGTGGGATTAAACATTTTCAATAACTCTTCATCTTCCATATTCACTCCCATATCTTTTTATTTATGTTATTACATTTATTCATTTTATTTATTTAATATTAAAATGCTCCAACAAACTGTTTATGAACTTAAATATATCTAACTAGATTTCATTGAAAACAAATTAACCACAAATGGGGGTAAAGCTGCCTCCCACTCATATCTTTTAGTGAATTGATCCAATTAAACAACAACAATATTATTATTAATAATGTCAAGCTGAAGCACAACACATTGCATATCAACTTCAAGTATATACTTCTTGTGAGATTCTTTATCATCCTAGCTCCAAGCTGAGATATCTTTGAAACAAGCATAAAATACGAAAGTTCTATGCCATTACCAAAACGTAAGGAAAAAAAAACATGAATCAAATATATGCAAACAAAGGTGGTCTCTAGAGGAGTAAAAATAAAACCTTTAAGCAAAAAGTAACATGCTTTAACCACCCAGAAGCTCCATTTTCAAAGTTGGTTGATTTATAAATATATAAAGTGAGTTACTTTAGTAGTGTAATCTTTTTGGTAATTAGTGTAAACAAAGTGCGATACATTTCCTTCAGTAACATTATCGTGAAAACTTGGTATCCTCTATTAAAAGTGGG
Organism: Quercus gilva; assembly: GCA_023621385.1. Lineage (NCBI taxonomy): Eukaryota > Viridiplantae > Streptophyta > Magnoliopsida > Fagales > Fagaceae > Quercus > Quercus gilva. The sequence continues at coordinate 4,559,470 of CM042477.1, read as the reverse complement.
ATATACTCAGATATATACAAATAAAGGTTGTATATATTGCAGAAAGTAACACACTTTAGGTACCCAGAATCTCCATTTTCTCACTTGGTTGATTTTAACTGAAAGTTCAATATGTGTATAAAACATCCTTGAACGTTTAGACCCCAAATTATAAAATATCAATTCAAGCTTATAATCAAACAATTAATGTGCAGAACATGAACATAAGACAATCATAGAATTGATAACTAATCTAAGCCAAATATAAATACATCCACAGCATTAAATATAAGGCAAAGATAAAGGGAAGGAAGATGCAAATACACGGACAACACACGATGTGTTATCGAAGAGGAAACCAAAGTCCTCGGCGTAAAACCTCTCCGTCGCCCTCCAAGCGGTAAATAATCCACTAAAGAATGTAGTTAGGATACATGAACAGCAGAAGACCCTCCAAGCCTAATCTACCCAAGTACCTAAGCCCTCCAAGCTTCTTGCTCTAACGAAGTTCGCCGAACCTATTTCTTCTTTAGCTTCCCGGATTTCGCTACTATACCATAGCATCAACCAATGTATATTGGTTCCTTCCAAACTGCTTCCCAACAGTACCAAATAAACCTTCTCACAGACGTGGGTGTGGTGAGATAAGGATTTGGCTAAAGGTCTCTCAAGAATGTAACAATGGAGAGGAAGAGAGTAGAGGAATTTGTAGAGTCTCTAAGGTAAAGATTGGGGATGAGGCAATCTTGTTTTTCTCTAGGGTTTCTCTTACAAAATTCTCTCTAGAAGCTTTCTCAATTTAGTGGGTATAAGGGTCTATATATAGTAGTGTGTATTTAGAATACGAAGAGACAGTTTTTGCTAAACAGGGCTGATTGGCGGCTTGACCTCGCGGCTTGTCCAAGTCGCGAGTTCAAGTCGCGATGTAACGGCCTGGCCAGCCTGGGATTTTTGTCTTGTAGTGCGACAGCTGGCGCGACCCTTCAGCTCCCCTATGTGCATCTCACGTGCTAGCATTTGGCGGCTTGCCAGTTGCGAGTCAGCCGCGAGTCCTAGCCGCGAAACTCTGCCTTCTTGCACAAACTTTAGCCTTTCTTCACATCTTCTCACACACTACTCTTACAATGATCCCACCTAAATATAGGGTTACTAAGTGCTTAAATTACAAGCAAATTGGCACGAAATAAAGCCAACAAAATGGTTGATAAATTTCAACCTTACAATCTCCCCCTTTGGTTATTCCGTGACAAAACTCTAAAAAAAAACTCTAGACTTAACGCGTGAGTTGGGAACAGTTGGAAAACTCACTCACACCTAATTTTAGAATCTGTGAAGTTTTAGAACCATAAGAACAAGTAACTCCTGAAACACAACAACACAATAAGTTCATTGTATGCAGAAAACTTGTAATGCAAATGGAGCAAGCATAATGCGATCAAGCACAATGGAGTAAAGCAATAAACCATGGCAAGACCAAAACATGCAATCACTATAACCAAGTGATCACAATGCTCATTCACACTTGGAATGAACATCTGGACATTCAAGATGACAAACACAAGGCAAATCACTTGAATGACCAACACTCAACCAATGCACAGTATATGAAGTATGTGCATCTAGGAAAAATCCTACACGAGCACAAGAGTGATAGTACTTAAAAAGGAATGCATAGCATTAGGTTAGAAGTACTGACTTAACAAAGCACAAAGGCTGCATAAAGCATGGCACAAACCACAAAGGCCTACATGAGTGCATAAACAAACCCTTAAAGCTTACATAAGTAACATGGGTACAAATAGAAAACAAAACAGAACATATGCTGAATAAACTGAATAACATCATCAATATAAATGGGTAAAATATCATTTTCATCCCTAAACTATCACAAAATTTCGTTTTTCGTCCCTAAACTTTCAAAAGTTCTATTTTCGTCCCTAAACTTTTTCAAATGTATTGATTTTCGTCCCTCTTACATCAACACACTGTCAGAGCCACGTCAGCACTCTATCAGACGGAGGGACGAAAATCAATACGTTTGGAAAAGTTTAGGGACGAAAATAGAACTTTTGAAAGTTTAGGGACGAAAAACGAACTTTTGTGATAGTTTAGGGACGAAAATGATATTTTACCCATAAATAAACCAAACATTCAAGAGTTATGAGTTTAAACCAAACTTAAACCACAGTGTATCAAACTTATAATAACAGTAGTTATCCAAGCATAGTATCAAAATTATAAACAAAACAACATATAATAATGATGAGACTCCCCTTCAAAACAGGCATTCCCCCTCAAGAGCTACCCCAAAAATTCTCCCCCTTTTTGACCAGAATGGCCAAAGGGTCACTGATCTTGGTTGGTGTGAATGCTGTCAAACTTGGCTGAGAGTACATCAAGCTAGTCTTGCATTGCTGTCATCCTTTTAATATACTGATTCTGAACTTCTTTGAGTGTATCAAGCCTCTCCAAGATGATCTGAAATGGATCCGGAGGTGCAGCAGATGAAGTAGAAGCCCTGCTCCTCTTGACTCTTCTTCTAGGTGTGGAAATCTGTCCAGCAGTTTCAACTTCAGTTCCATAGGATCTCCTTCTTCTTGAACATCCTCCTCTTCTTCTCATGGAAGACAACTTTGTATCCTTGTGAGGGTAAATTTGTTAATGGCTGATAGAGGAGGCAAAGGACTGATATCCTAAGTGATTGCAACACCCTTTTCTCTGAAAATCCTCATGAGAAGACTAGGAAATATCAGCTTGGGTCTTAAGGTGGATCTAGTCTCATCCACTATAATATCAAAGATGTAAGAATTGATGTCAATGAAGGTTTTCTCCTTAAGTTCCATGAGAAAGATGGCTCTGGCATTTGTCAATGTAGTCATCTTTCTTATAGGGTACAGATTGTATATCATTATGGTGGTCAGACACCTCATATCTTTAGGAAAATTAGAAGTGTTGAGACATCTCTTTTCTATAACCCCACCAATTCTTTTCTGGACAGTTTCTAGAGAAAGCATTCTGTCCTTGTAGTTAGTGAATTCATAATCTTCCAATCCCTCAAGCCCCAGAACCTTATCAATATCATGAGCATCTAAGGTAAATTCCTTTCTTCTCACCCAACAACTCAACTCCTCCTCCCTTATCACTGCATTTGCATAGAATTCTCTGATTAGAGGGTCACACACAGGTGGAAAGTCACTCAGCAGTTTTTCCCAACCTCTACCCTCAAAACACTCTGGAATAAACGTGTCCTTCAATTCCCTGAAATTTACAAATCTCTCTTGAATGATGGTTCCTTTTGAAAAAGAATCCCTATATCTCTCAAAGTGTTTAATAGACCTAAATAGATTGGGGTCCATTTTCATTCTCTTGTCAGATTTCTGAGCGGGATTCTTCTTCTTTAAAGGTGTAGAAGGCATCTGTCAACACGTAGAAGAGGCCACAACAAGAGCAATAACATAGTATGTGGAAGTGTACACATATTAGTAACAATATAGTATAAAGACAATAACAGAGAGTGTCAAGCCAACCCACAAACCAAGAACAGTTAATAACCAGAGATTTAAAGAACAAGGCAAACAAGATCATTCTGTATAGATGTAGACTGGAGCAAGCACTAAATAATTAAAAACGGACAGTGTAAACCACTATTAGACAAATGAAGGCATATGATAATGAAACATGACAGAATGAGTATGACAAGTGCATGATAAACCCAAAGGCAGCACCACAATCATGATATGATGACTAAAAATCAAAGCAATTCAAGCCACATAATCCAAAAGCTTTAAACAAACTAAACTGCCTCATTCATATTTAGAGTAAAGCGTAGAAAAACCCAAACCCATAAGCATAATGAGTATAAAAAGTATCAAATAACACTGCTTAGAGCAAATACTAGAGTAATGAAGCAACAACATGATACTAAACATATTCAGCAACAAGAGAAAACAACCTTAATCAAACAGACCCAAACTATGAATAAATCCACGCTCGTACACCTCAGAAACTCAATCCAATCATCGAAACACACTGATTCAAGAATATAACAGTAAAATCATGAAATGTGAAGTGAAAACAAGAAAACCCATACCTTTTTCTAGATGATTGATGCAGAAATGATGCAAAAATGAAGGATTTTCACAGATGAGCACGGCAAGTTTCAGAGAGAGAAATGGAGAAGATAATGAACAGTCACAAAGTACGAGGGAAAAACTGAAAAGTTTTTGAAAAACTGACTTTAAAACGCAAAATACGCGTTTTTCATGACTGGAATAAGTCGCCAGTAAGTCGCCAGGGTAAGCCGTGAAACACTGTGAAAGTAAGAAATTTGAAAATTTCTCTATGTATTTTTCGCAACTAGAAGATCTACCCGCGAGGAAGTCGCGAGCTGAGCTGCGAAAATCTCTGTGTGTCCTTCGCGACTGGACCTTCCACCCTCAAACAAATCGCCATGCTGAACCGCGAAATATGCAAAAACTCAAATTTTGAAAAATTTCTAAGTCTTTTTTGCGACTGCAGCCTTGACTCGCTAGTGACCCGCAAAAACTCTCGGAGTGAGCTTCGCGACTGGAGCATGCGACTAGGCCAACCCGCGACTTAGTCGCCAAAACAAGGCAACACTGTTTTTGAAATTTTTGACTATTTTGTAAAACAAAACACTTTCCAAAAAAAAAATTAAAACACTCAAAAATCTTTTTGTGTTTGATCAACAAAGATTGAGTATGTGAAAACACATTTAATCAAGTACAATCACACAAATGAATATGGCATTCATTGGACATAAACTTGTGTGTTGTGTGTGGATATAAAAAATGAGATAGTCCTTAGTCTAATGTGAAGCTTCAATGATCAATTCAATTAAGACATACACAACTAGTACTAGATAATGTGACCTATCTCAATTATAAAAACATGCATATATGACCTTCCACAAGCACTTGATAACAATTCTTTGAAACTTTTCATTTGACTCCATATTCAACATATCATTTACATTTTTGAGCAAAGAAAATCTTATTTTGAGATAGATGCCTGAAATTTTTGATATTTCAATTGATGAGTTAGCCTTTGGCTTTTTGGGCATCAAACATTTTATTTTGGTCGCTTTCCCTTTTTCTTAGTTGAATACTAGTATGTGCGACAGGCTTTTGCAGCTTTATATCTCTTTTCATTTGGAGATTTACATTTAGAGAGCTCTTTTAAGCATAAAAATAAAAAGTGGGAAGATATATAGGCATGAGTCTATACATGTCTCAAGATCAACAAAACCATTCACTAATTATTCATGACAAGGTTGAAAATCTATTTACAACAGTCACATAGATTTCAGAATTTCTTCTATAATGATATGAGTGCATGAGAGACAAGCTAAGCTCGTTAAATGCACAAAGCCATTAGTACAAAGGTACAAGGCAAAACATGTTTTGAGACAAAACTCAACAAAGTCGATTAAACTTTTTGGATTTTCTACTTTTTATGTGTTTTTGGATTTTTGACACAAAAGCAGTAAAAGATTGATAAAAAACATAACAAAAAAAATGTAAAAACATTTGAACCAAAGACAAACACACGCAAAATAACAACCTAAATACTAGCAAGAAGCACACAACCAAGCATATTCACAAACGTGGGAAGTATTGATGCATAGACATGTTGTAATGCTTATGCATGAGTACCTTTTGTCACCCACATGTCACGTGCGTTTGGGGTGATATCCTTGACGGATTGGGTACGAGAATTAGGACTATCAAACCTTCGTGTGAAGCTTTTCAGGCAATTTGTGACAGCACCGATCATCTTCATCACGTCCATCATTCCTAGATCACGGTTTTGACTTCTTGGTTGCTTATCACCCCAAGACCTCATATCATTTCTTCTTCCTCTTGACCGAGGTGCACTTGCATTATTGTCTGCTCTAAGCTTTTAACAGTTGGGTCTGGTATGTCCTTGCAATCTGCAATAGTGACAAACATATTCTGTTCTAGGACCCTGTTGTGATCTTGGAACTGATCTCCCTCTAGCTTCATATCTGAATTCTGATTGATTACGGGACTTATTTAACACCTGTTGATCAGCCACATTCTTCTTCCTTTCAATCTTAACTTTCTCAGGAATAGGCTTATCCACAGCCGTCTCTTTGGCCCTTACAAACTTCACTTCTTTGGTGACATTTGCTGATGAGCTACTTCCTCCGGTATATCCTAATCCGGACTTGTTTGAGGCATGTTTTTGAGATGAAATAACATCATCTAACTTCCTGGAGGAGACCCTATCTATCTTGGCATGAGCTTGCACTACCTCTTGCTCAAGAAATCTCACTTTTGTGTAAGCTTCTGATAACTCACCATTAAGGGCTTCAATCTCACACTTTGCCTCCTTGTATCTGACTAGTAGGCTTCCGTAATCTTCCTCAGCTCTCTTCATTTTCTTCATAGCAACCTTTGCCACCTTGGTATACTCTAATTTTTCAAGAAGTAAGGCGTAATTCTTTTGATGACTAGATGTATCTTCTTCTTCTTCAGCCTCTGATTCTTCAACAATCCCAATAGACTCCGAATCAGAATATTCGCCAAGTTTCTTCACAAGTGAACCCAAATCATCTGAGGATTTCACATGTGCAATGGTCATGAATGCGGAGTAGTTTCCTTCACCGTCACAGCTCTCTTCAGAATCAGAATTTGAAGAGTCTGTATCACTCAGCGTTGTGGCATATGCCTTGCCTTTCCTTCTCAAGAAATTGGGACACTCCTTCTTGAGATGTCCATGACCATTGCATTCAAAACACACAATGTCCGAAGGAGGTTGAACATCCTTCCCTTCTTTCCTTGTAAACTCTTTCCTATCACCTCTTGAAGATGAGAATTTCCCTCTGTTAAATGGTTTCCCACTATTCTTCATTTTCAGAAATTTTCGGAAGTTTTTTGCAAGGTACGCTACTTCCTTCTCCACTCCATCTTCTTCGGAAGGATCATCCATTCTTTCGGTGATGGTTTTGAGAGCAAGCGATTTACTCGTCCTGTGGGAAGGCAGTCCCAGTTCATATGTTCGGAGAGACCCAATCAGCTCCTGAATTTTGATCTCATCCAGGTCTTTGCTCTCTTCTATAGCTGTGACTTTTGCTCTAAAGCTTTCAGGCAAGGACCTCAAGATTTTTCTCACCACCTTAGTATCTTCAATCTTCTCTCCAAGATTGAGCTTAGCAATGACAATTTCGTTGAGCTTCCCATAGAATGAATCAAACGATTCATCTTCATCCATCTTGAGTTCTTCAAACTTGGTGGTAAGCATTTGGAGTTTTGTGTCCTTCACCTTCTTAGTCCTCTCATATGTAGTCTCCAAAATCTTCCAAGCTTCCTTGGCCACTATCATGTGAGATATTCTGTGGAATTCATCTGGAGACACACCACAGAATATAGCAATTAAGGCTTGGCTGTTAGCATTGGCTGCCGTAAGAGTTGCCTTATCCCAGCTGGATTTTTCAGCCTCCGGCCTGGTCTAACCTATTTCAACCGCATCCCAAACGGTGTCATCAATAGAGCATAGAAATGCCCTCATTCTAACTTTCTAGAAGGCATAATTATTACCATAAAAAAATGGTGGAACATTGAGAGATTGAGACCTATCCATCTCAACAAGGGGTCAAGGATCACACTCAGGTATTAAAACCACAACAAGTGTACCCGCTTTGATACCAATTGAAAGTTTAATATGTGCATAAAACACTCTTGAACGTTTAGACCCCAAATTATAAAATATCAATTCAAGCTTATAATCAAACAATTAATGTGCGGAACATGAACATAAGCCAATCACAGAATTGATAACTAATTTAAGTCAAATATAAACACATCCACAGCAGTAAATATAAGGCAAAGATAAAGGGAAGGAAGATAGAAACATACGGACAACACATGATGTGTTATCGAAGAGGAAACCGAAGTCCTCGGCGTAAAACCTCTCCGTCGCCCTCCAAGCAGTAAATAATCCACTAAAAAATGTAGTTGGGATACATGAACAGTAGAAGACCCTTCAAGCCTAATCTACCTAAGTACTTAAGTCCTCCAAGCTTCTTACTCCAACGACGTTACGCCGAACCTATTTCTTCTTTAGCTTCTCGGATTCTGCTATTATACCATAGCATCAACCAATGTATATTGGTTCCTTCCAAATTGCTTCCCAACAGTACCAAATAAACCTTCTCACAGACGTGGGAGTGGTGAGATAAGGATTTGGCTAAAGGTCTCTTAAGAATGTAACAATAGAGAGGAAGAGAGTAGAGGAATTTGTAGAGTCTCTAAGGTAAAGATTGGGGATGAGGCAATCTTGTTTTTCTCTAGGGTTTCTCTCACAAAATTCTCTCTGAAAGCTCTCTCAATTTAGTGGGTATAAGGGTCTATATATAGTGGCGTGTGTTTGGAATACGAAGAGACAGTTTTTGCCAAACAGGGTTGATTGGCGGCTTGACCTCGCGGCTTGTCCAAGTCGCGAGTTCAAGTCGCGACGTAACGACCTGGCCAGCCTGGGACTTTTGTCCTGTAGTGCGACAGCTGGCGCGACCTTTTAGCTCCCCTGTGTGCATCTCATGTGCCAGCATTTAGCGGCTTGCCAGTCGCTAGTCAGCCGCGAGTCTTAACCGCAAAACTCTACCTTCTTGCACAAACTTGAGCTTTTCTTCATATCTTTTCACATACTACCCTTACAATGATCCCACCTAAATACAGGATTACTAAGTGCTTAAATTACAAGCAAATTAGTATGGAATAAAGCTAACAAGATGGTTGATAAATTTTAACCTTACATTAACAAAGTGAGACACATTTCCTTCAGCAACATTTAACGTGAACACTTGGTATGTCCTCTAGCGAAAGTGGGAAATACTCAGTCAAATACAGAAAACTTTAAGGACCCACTTCAGATTGAAACATATACATGCATAAGGGAATACACAAAAGCAAAAAGAGATCAGAAGAACAGTAAAAGCAAACCGGAGAAGACGGAAGTACCCCTTGTGAAATGGGTATTGAAATTTGAAACTCTGCATTTGTTCTTTGTAGGAAAAGGCAACTGGTAAGAACTTGGGGCTAGCTAATAGCTATATATAGGTTTCGAATGAAAAAAACGACACGTCGTGTTTGGTGAATATAATGAAAAAAACGTGGAGACATGCAAAGCGAGCGCTCTACCGTTGGAGCTACATTTCCTTTTCAGAAAAGATACACTCAAAAGTTAATCAATCATTTTTTTGTGAAGCATGATTGGTTTCTTGCAGATCTTATGAGTGAGTACCATTCAAAATAACAGGTCATTTAAAATTATAAATGTGGTGATATTAAATACACCTTTAAATTTATATTTAATACGAATTATAAAATAAATTTATTTTAAAAAGAAAAAATCATTTTCTATAAATACAGGGGATCCCACATTGTGAGAGGTCTGCTCCATGAAGTGTATGCGAGCGATAAATTGATAATTGCCGAAATCTTAGAGGTACTTTGAGCAAGGTACGTTGTTCATATTGGATGGTATGTTCTGTACCAATTACTAAATCAGTACTATTATTCTTCTGAAAAAAATAAAATAAAATAAAAACATTTTTTTTTTGAGGTGATAAAAAACATTTATTGATTTGTAGTGGTCTAATAAAAGCCTTTTATTATTATTTATTACAGTATTATTTGCCACCACAAACTTGATGTGAAAAAAGTTGAAAATTGTGTTGTATTGGACAGTGTATTTAGTCGAAGGAATCAAGCCATTGCCTAGTCTGTAGTAGTTTTATTATAATTTTTTTTTTCAGATTTTAGTTCCATTTTTTTTTTTGAGTTTTTCCTTTTTGCTTGAAAGATCCCAATATATTTTTAAGTTGCTCAAATTATGGACTAAAATTTAATTTTATAGGCATAAAAAAATTCAGAGTGGTCCCAATTTTTTTTTTAAAGTTAAAAAAGAAATATAAAATTTTAAATTATTATATATAATTTTTTTTTCTAGGTTAGGATGGTCCTGGACCACCCTAGCCATAAGGTGGCATCACCACTGACTTCTGTTCTCCGCCACCTCAATTTGTCGGAGTTGCTAATTCAAGGCCTGTTTTGCTGTATTTGTTACTGGGTTTTACTAGGTGATGAAAGTGTGTTGGATATCTTGATGGTATGGGTTTGCACAGTAACATAGAATTTTGTATTTTTGTTTCATAGTTAACATAGAAACATATATAGAATTCTGCCTTTTATTGATAGTTGTTGCCGGAACAATGAGATTTCAGATTTGAAAAATTAAAACTTAAGCGAAGGATGCAGGAAACGATGAGATTTTAATTTATTATTATTATTATTATTATTTTTTTTTGGTATCGGAAAGAATGAGATTTGGGTTTAAGTTTGTTCTAAAATTAAAGACATCAGTGAAAGTGGGAGTTAGTTGAGATGTTATTAGGTGTGGTAGGATGTATTTCTTATTAAGTAAAAGGTTGACATGGAAATTTATTATTGGATGTGTAAAACATAAGTTTTATACCTCATCCTTACCAAATTCAGACTCGTCATTTTAATACCAAGTGATATTACTCACTTATCATCAATTAGTCTGGGCATGATTAAATTCTAGTTATTATTATCTAAGGGTGGCAATTCGTGTTCACGTGTCGAGTTCGTGTCGGGTTGGGTTGTGAGTATTATGTTATATGGATCAACATGAACCTGACCCGTTTAGTAAACGATTCAAGATTCTTCAACCCTAACATGACCTGTTTACTAAATGGGTAACCCGACATGACACGTTTAACCCATTTAATTAGCAGGTCATTTTAACTAACCCGAATAACCAATTTGATTAATAGGTCATACCTAACCCGAATAACCTATTATCAATTCCCATATATCTCTTTCTCAAAAAAAAAAAAAAAAAAAAAAAAAAAAATCTCATATATCTAAAATTATATTATTACCATAAATCAAGTGATAAACATTCCATTACAACTTACAATCATAAATCTAGTAATAATAATAAAAGAAAATAATTCTTTTCTTCCTTCAAAATCAAATTACTAGTCTAAAAGGTTCCAATCCATTCTATCAAATTCAATAATATGTCAAAGTTCCATAATAAAATAAAATAAAAAAACAAATTATTACATGGCATCAAAGTGCCATATCAAAAACTAAAAGAAATCACAGTTTAAGATTAAAAAACCAAAATGATTACATGGCATATCAAAATACACATGATGGAAAAATTTAAGTTCAACCATCCAAGTGCCAGATCAAAAACTAAAAGACATCCAAATTAAGAGACTATATTAGAAGAGATTGAGGGTTCCATTGAAGAGGTATCTTCTTTGTTCTCATTCTTATTCAACATACATTCAAATGGCGCTTCAAATTTCCAATACCATATACTCCAATAGCAATATATTCCCTTCCACACTTTTTGCATTTGCAAATAGGCTTTTCTCTATCTTTTGTAGGAAGCATCTGAAAGAAATGGCAAACACTTGAAGTCCTCCTCCTTTTGTTGTTTTTATTATTTGTCTTTGTCTTAGACTTAGACTTCTTTGGCCAAGGAAGTTCAGCCAATCCATCAAGTTTATCTTTTAAGTCAACGTCTTCACCTTCATTTTTAGTGTCAATACGTTGCATCTCATCATTATTCATCTAGAAAAATTTAAAGAGAAATTACTTAGTAGAAAATTAGAAATTCTAAAATGACAGAAACAAATAAACTTGTAAAGAAATTATAAATCACGACAAATAATTTTAAAATCAACAAAAAAACAAAAAAAGTCTATTATTAGTACTAAGTAGTTAACAGTATAGTGATTAACAAAAAAAAAAAAAAAAAAGCAAACGGATCTTTAATTATTTTATTTTAAGAGGACAAAAACAAAAAAAACTAGAAAAGTAATCATAGACATAGAGCAAGACCCAATTATTTTAAAATCAATATTTAAGAAAAAAAAAGATCTAATATTAGTACCGAACAATCAACATGATAGTTTAGCACAAAAAAGTTGATTTCATAAAAACAAAACAAATATACGTTAGAGTTTGAAATGTGGCAGGCATTCATCTAAAAAAATAAGAGAAAGTCATGTAATGAGAAAAAGGTGCGGCTGTGGAATTTTTTTGTTTAAAAAATATAAAATATCGCATGCTTGAATCTCTTCCCCAAACAGATAACACAAACAGGGACGGAATCAGGATTCAAACTTAAGGGGGGCCAAAGTTATTTGTTCTTAGATTTTAAAAATTGGAATATTAATACTAGAGGTTGACAAAATTGCATTATTAACATTAATTTATTAATTATTATTTGTATTTTTTCTTTTGAAGAAAAATTTAATAATAGGATTTTATAATCAAGAGTTTTGCAAGGCAAATGACACATCTTAATATTTTCAAAGTTTAACTAATGTGTGGGTGAAGCGATTAATATGTGGTATAGAAGTTATCTCTATGGCTATGAGGGTGGAGTCGTTTGAGAAGAGCATAGAGCTCTCAAGTGATAGGGAGAAATTGGGTAAAAATTATTGGGTTTTTGTGATTCTTTTTGCTAGGATTTGTAATTAATTTATTGTTATTGTTTTTGCTTAGATCGGATTTATGATTTGTTTAAAATTTTTTCTTATTATCTAGATATGTGCATTTTTTTTATTAAGATTTTGCTTGTTATTTATTTGTTGGATTTCTTAGGTCAATTTGTAAATTTTTTGGGAAGGGGGGCCAAGTATATAAATTTAAGAGTCAAAATTAAAATTCTTTTTGTTAATACACATACAAATTTTTTTTTTCAAAGGTTTTTTTGGGGGGGGGGGGGGGGGGAATGGCCCCCCTCTGCCCTTGAGTAGTTTCGCCCCTGAACACAAACACATTACAACTCTCTTAGTCTTTTCAATTCATCTCTCTCCCTACTTCTCTATCTCTTTTTTGTTTTTCCTTTATGAGAATCTCACTTCTCACTTCTCAGTCTCTCACAAAAAATAGAATTGAGCAAATCTCCCCTCCCATTTCAGTTCTCTTCCTAAGCAAGCCGATCTAGCACTGACAGATCTAATATCTAAGGCTTGAGCTTTTGGCAATGATAGAACTGTTTACTCTGTTTTTTTGAACTAAAATAATTCATGATTTTCAACTTGGAAAAGTTACAATTTTTTTTTTTTGCAAAAGTGGTGTGTAAATTTGTAAATGAGTGTGAGAAATAGACATTGTTCATATGCCTAGCTAGTAGATTCGTTAGTTGAAAGCTGAAGAAAGAGGTGAATTGCTGAAGCTGTGAATCCGTGAAGGAGAAGAGAGAGCAGAGAGGCAGCTACGATTTTGAGGAGAAGAGATGGTAGTGGAGGCGGCTAGGGATTTGAAGGGAAGATAGAGTAGAGGGTTGTGAGACATGGGGATGGCTAGAGTTTTGATTTTAAATAATGTAGAATCTGTAGATAAGAAAGAGGAGCGGTTGGAGTATTGAGGAGAAGAAGAAGAGTCAGAGAGTTAAGGTTGATGATAGAAATGAAGAGACAAAGAGGGAGAAAGGCGTACTAAGATCTGGTAACGAGGGAGGAGAATAAGAGAATAGGTATAAACTGGTAAAATTACTTTTATAAGCTAATCGAGTCAAACGGGTTCACATGTTGGACATGAACATGACCCGTTTAATAAATGGGTCAGTCATGTCGACCTGAATATGGCCCGAACCCGTTTGACCTTAACCCATGACCTTTTTATAAACAGATTAGTTGTGTTGGGGTTCGCGGTTCGTGTCGAATTTTGCCACCTTTATTATTATCAATCATTTTCTAATAAAAGTTAAGTTCTTAAAGTCGTGGTTATGTCAAGTGACTATCTTTTCTTTATGGCTATATTCTCATTAATTATTAAATTAATTAGTTTAGTTTAGTTAAAATTATGTTACCTAAGTTTCAAGAAATTAAAAATTATTCTCCAACTATAATTCTATTAAAAAACAATTGTTAGGATGGTTTTATTTAAGTAAAATTCTATTATCCAATTCTTTTGAAGACAGTTAGATATATTCAATTAAAATTCCATAATAAAAAATTCAAAGATTTAAAATAAATTTTAATTAGTTTAATCATCTTTCATAATTTTGTATTATATAATACAAAATTATGATAGACGAATAAACCAATTAAAATAAAATTTAAAATATATTTTAAATCCTTGAGATCCTTGCAACAATAATATAACCATGAGGAATTTAAACTATTCTCTTAAAGATAAATCTCAATGAAATTGTATTAATAATGGTCCCACACCACAGTATCAACATATGTAGTTCCCACGTCCCAGTTAGTATGTGCTGTTACTTAGAGAACTACCTCACTTTAGACATCACTATAATTTCAGCTTCTACAAGTAGAGTATCATTCACAAGAAACCCCTTTGCTGCATCATTGATATCCTTTAGAGGCAAAAATTCTGGAAAACCCCAACCCTCCTCTTCGGTAGAAAACCAATGTTTAGCTGCAAAGGAAAAAAAAAATTAAACAAATTCAGCTTAGAGTGATTCAAAACAAATAAAAGATACCAGGTAATATAAATATATACATAGTGAAGAAACCCCAACTTTGACCATAGTTCTGGTACGATTCTAAGCATATTGAAAACACACAACCGCCACTCCCAACATTGACGAGAAAATGATAGGAATATTTGATTTACCACTTTCTTCTTCGTGCTTTCCTTTGATTTGATCCCTAATGCGCAGCGTGAATTCTGCAAAAACATTTTGCTCTGGCCGAATACAATTGCATGGACACAAGTAGAAAGATATCGCCGTATTTTTTCCAGTAGAATTTCCCTTGGGATAGACCAGTAACTTCCTGGATTCAGTAAAAAGAGTTCCAAATAACAGCTTCCAAGTTTAGAAAATTAACTTTAAAAAAAAAAAAAAAAAAAAGATAACAATGTTAGAGCAACTTCCAGTAATACAAATTACCATTTTGAATCTCCATCAGTAAATTCTTGAGAGTAATAACAGTCTTCATTCAGTGTCGAAAATCTTTCAATCTTCCAAGTCAAAGTGCTGTTATCGGGTTTTTCAATCATGGAAAGACACTGCCTTTTGACAGTGCGTTCATGAACAAAAACCTCTACACCAAATACGCAACAGTTATTGACAAGGTATCCTTGAGTAACATCATTGAAGGTATCCAGGGGAAGAAATTTGGCAAATCCCCATTCACTATTCATGTCATTGAATCTTTTAATAGCACCACCACCACCACCATCTACAACCAAAAAAAAAAAAAAAATCATCGAATATGCCCTACTAAAAAGCTGGTCTATAGCGGTTTTTTTTTTTGGCTACAAACTCTGACCTGCTGCGGCATTTGTCAAAGCGTTGCACCTTGCAATAGATTTGTTATTTAGCGGCGCTTTCTTCATACAGCGCCGTAATAGGTTCAAAAATGAAATTATCATATTTTGTTTTGAAAAAGACCTATAGCGGCATTTGACAACTGCCGCAATAGGTCTATGTCATGATCAAAGCATAAAGTGACATAGAAAAAAAAACAATATTAGATTACAATTCCAATTAGAATTAAACATTTATGCATCAATTATAAGAGAGCAAACCTTGAACGGTCAAGTACTCGTCCCGTATCTGATCAAATACAAACAATCTGAAGCCGGCATTAACCTCCCAACCAAGAGGAAGTTTTTCTGTCTCAGCGATTGCTAGGTAGAGGGAGATATGGCCATTTTCATTTGTTTTCTCAATTCCTTTTGGATAGAGAGACAACCTCCTGCAAAAGAAGATAGGTGATATAATTAATTGACTAAACATTAATAATTTTATGTAGCATACAGTTCAATGGGTAGAGAATTAGAGCCCACCATTTATGCCCGCCAGCTTCGAAAACATCGGACTTATACTCTAGCCCGGTCTCGGACAGTAACGAGTATGACTCTATTTTAAGTAAGAAATTATTTGGAGGAAAATGTCTTCTTGATCTTGTGATTACTGCAATACAATAGAATATGAATAATTAAGGTGATATCTATAAATTAATATTGGGTATATAATAATATGTAGGTGAAGCGTTCGGGAAAGATTTCAATCGACAAGTTATGAAGAATAATCAATAAAGTCAAAGGAACTAGAAAAATGATTAGTGTGGTCATAAATCATGTAAATAAAACACATTTTGTTTTCATCGTCTATCATCTATCATATGTCATATTATATATGTTTAGCTAAATACGGTATTTTTATTTTAAATTTTGAGAGACAAAAAACTTTTTCTATATGAGCAAAAGATTATTGTAAGGAGCATAAATTAAAAACAAAACAAAGGTCTAACATACGGCCAATGTCATGTGTTCCGACTTCCAACTCTTATGATTATTTTTTATATATATTTATTTATTTTCTTATCTTCAAATTACCTCACAGAGGTCTAACAAAATTAACTGTAGGCTAGAAAATATGAGATATTTTTTTCGAACATATACAGTGAAATAATATCGGAGAGGGATATATAGAGAACATACATGGTTCATCGTGGGTGGTAGGAAAATCGCCCATGACTGAATAGTTAGGATTCTGGAAATCCTTTTTTTATAACAAGAGAGATCAATATATTAGGCTAATATGTGTGAAACATAACCGTACAATACATGTATTTATAGAGAGAAATGATCAATGGAAAATCAAAGGGCATGTGTACTTAATTAGCAACTATATATGCAATGCTCTTTAAGTATCAATTATCATGGCTTTATTTACATAGAAAAAATCAAAGGGGGCAGGTGTATCTTGAACAATGCAGTGCACTTTAAACATATCATGGCATTATTTATGGAGGGAAACCAAAGTGCATTAATACTCTAAACTAACAGGTTCCGGCTGTTTTAAGTGCGCACTTAAAACAGCCGAAACCTGTTAGTGGCTGGAACTTGGTAGTGAATTTATTGATATTTCTCAGTTGTTTGAGAATCTTAGATGGTATTGAATTTATTGATGTTTTGGTTAGTACTAGAAAATAATTAAAAAAAGTTTAAAAAAATTAATTAAAATTAATTTTTAAAAATAGAGTAATAAAACATGTTATTGTGCTATAATGTTGGGTTAATGTATTTAGGCTCATATAGGCTTACAAAGGATGTGGATTAACATTTTTTGTTTTGAAAGGAATGCATTTACATTATTTATATGTAATCTTATCGTATCAGTGGTAGAACTGAGATTTTAGCTGAGAGGGCATAAAATTATACATTATGACACGCGTAACAATGCACATTATGTGAATTTATAATATTTTTGACAAATTTGGAAACTTAAAAGCTATTCATTTTAGAGAATAAATTCAATAAGGATAGGTGGGTTTACACTAGCGAATACGGAATCCCACATCAGCTTTTTATTAAGACTCATAGTAAAATTAATACATCCTAATATATCTAATAACACTTAAAAAAAAAAAAAAAAAAAAAACTCCTATTTCACATTTTTAGACCTGGTGTGAAAAAGAATCCCTAAAATCTCATCTCTCTCCTCAGCTTCTCTATCTCCCACCACAAACCTTGTCGGACCTCCATTTACCGCCGCAGACCTCGCTGGGGCCTCCATTCTCCACCACATCAATTCACCGGAGTCACTACTTCAAGGTCTGTTTTGATATATATGTTATTGGGTTTTACTAGGTGATGAAAGTGTGTTTGGATATCTTGATGGTATGGGTTGCACAGTAACATAGAATTTTGTTTTTTGTTACATAGTTAACATAGAAACATAGAATCCTGCCTTTTATTGATAGTTGCCGGAATCTTGTTTTTTGTTCCATATTTTGAAATATTGATAGTTGCTGTTAACATAGGATCTTGTCTTTTATGAAGTTCTAATATGTAACTGAATAGGCTTAATGATGTAATCCAATTAGTATCAGTTTGTACCAAGAAATCTCAGCAACATTCGCTTGGGCAAACGATAATTGGAACGATTGAGAAATCTTGAAATCCATTTGGGAAAAAGAAGAAATCAAGAAAAATTAAATCTTGAGCAAACCTGCTGAAACGATGAGATTTTAGATTTGAAAAATTAAAATTTGAGCGAACAATGCAGGAGATGATGAGATTTGAGTTTTTTTTTTTTTTTTTTTTTTTTTTGTATAGAAAAGGATGTAATTTGGGTTTAAGTTTGTTCTAAAATTAAAGACGTTGATGAAAGTGAGAGTTAATTGAGATGTTATCAAGTGTTATATGACGTATTTTTTATTAAGTAATTAAAACACTTACGTGACAATCTATAATTGGAAGTATAAAACATGAGTTTTACACCCTGTCCTTACCAAATTTGAACTCTTCATTTTAATACCAAGCGATATTACTCACTTTTCAGCAATTAGTTTGTGCATGATTAAGGGTGCGTCTAGATACCACTTATTTTATTGAAAACTAAAAATTGAAAATAATAAAAAATGCTTTTCCGGTTACTGTTCTTAAATAAATCTACTGTTCATTTGCCTATTTGCACTGTTCACATCCCATGAATAGTTGGGATGTGAACAGTGCAAGAGGTTCTGGTAAAAAAAAAAAAAAAAAAAAAACCGCAAAACACAAGACATAGGATCATTTCAACTATTCAAACGCTCACTAAATTCTTGTTATTATTATCTATCATTTTCTAATAAAAGTTGAGTTCTTAAAGTTAAGGTTATGTCAAGTGACTATCTTTTCCCTGTAACTACATTCTCATCAATTATAAAATTAATTAGTCCAGTTAAATTAAAATTATGTTACCTAAGTTTCAAAAAATTAAAAATTACTCTCCAACTGGGATAGACCCTTAACTTCCTGGATTTAGTAAAAAGAGTTCCAAATAACATCTTCTAAGTTCAGAAAAGTAACTTTTTTTAAAAAAACATAACAAGGATAGTGCAACTTCCAGTAGTACAAATTACCATTTTGAATCTCCAACAGTGAACTCTTGAGAGTGATAACGTTCTTCATTCAGGGGCCGCGCTAGTCTATATTCAGGGGTTTAAATGAACCCCCTGACTTCCAAAAAAAAAAAATTTATATATATATATATATAAAATATTTTTTTTGTTAATTTAATACTTTAATTTATTTTTTAAAATATTTTTGTACATTCTAAATTAAATTTTGCACATCTTTATTACAAGTATTTCAAACTCTAAGAGTAAAAAGTAAGTATTTGTGAATTGTAAGTGTCACTCTTTTTTATGAATTTATATTATGTGTGTGAGTATGTCTAATATTGATTGTTTGCATTACTTTTATTATAATGCTATTTGTGTGAATTATGATGTGTGTGGACGTTTGTGTGTACAATATAAATATAATATAATTTAATAATTAGGAAATAGAAATGGTTTGTTACGTGTGTGTGTGTGTGTGTGTGTGTATTGTTATTATGTTATAATAACTTTTTATTATAAAGTTAGTAAAATTTAAGAAAAAAATTGTAAAGTTAGTGTTTGTCCAAGCAATTGATTGGTTAAGTAAACCCGTAGTGTATAATTTTATGTATAAATGAATTTGGTTGTGTGCGTCAATAATTAATACAAAGCTAATGAGTTTAGTTTAGTCATTTAGTTTAAAATATTTTTATAAAAAAAAAATAACAAACAGATAATAACAATTGCATAAAAATAAAAATGTTAGACAAACTTAACAAAATAAAATAGTCATAAGCTCATAGCTAGCTATCCACATTGACAATAGATACTCATAATAAACTATCATATAACAATTAAAAATTTAAGAATTTGTAGAAGAAAATTGTAAAACTTCATGTATTAATTTTTTTTTTTTATCGATAACTCGATATATTCAAGTTTTTTTTATTACCATTTTTTAATGACTTCCTTAAACAAAATTCTTGGGGCCGCCACTGTCTTAATTCAGTGTCGAAAATCCTGCAATCTTCCAAGTCAAAGCGCTGTTAGCGGGTTTTTCAATCATGGAAAGACACTGCCTTTTGACAGTACGTTCATGAACAAAAACCTCTACACCAAATACACAACAGTTATCGACAAGGTATCCTTGGAGTAACATCATTGAAGGTATCCAGGGGAAGAAATTTGGCAAATCCCCATTCACTATCATGTCATTGAATCTTTTAATAGCACCACCACCACCACCATCTACAACCAAAAAAACATTTAAAAAAAAAAATCATCAAATATGCACTACTAAAAAGCTAGTCTATAGCGTTTTTTTTTTGCTACAAGCCTGACCTGCTGCGGCATTTGTCAAAGCGTTGCAATTAGAATTAAACATTTATGCAACAATTTTAAGAGAGCAAACCTTGAACGGTCAAGTACTCGTCCCGTATCTGATCAAATACAAACAATCTGAAGCCGGCATTAACCTCCCAACCAAGAGGAAGTTCTTCTGTCTCAGCGATTGCTAGGTAGAGGGAGATATGGCCATTTTCATTTGTTTTCTCAATTCCTTTTGGATAGAGAGACAACCTCCTGCAAAAGAAGATAGGTGATATAATTAATTGACTAAGCATTAATAATTTTATGTAGCATACAGTTCAATGGGTAGAGAATTAGAGCCCACCATTTATGCCCGCCAGCTTCAAAAACATCGGACTTAAACTCTAGCCCAGTCTCGGACAGTAACGAGTATGACTCTATTTTAAGTAAGAAATTATTTGGAGGAAAATGTCTTCTTGATCTTGTGATTACTGCAATACAATAGAATATGAATATAAGGCCTATTCATGTGTTCCAACTCTTATGACAATATATATATATATATATATATATTTAATGCTTTTCTTATCTTCAAATTACCTCACAGAGGTCTAACATAATTAACTGTAGGCTAGAAAATATGAAATATTTTTTTTCGAACATATAGATATAGTGAAATAACATCGGAGAGGGATATATAGAGAACATACAAGGTTCATCGCGGGTGGTAGGAAAATCGCCCATGACTGAATAGTTAGGATTCTGGAAATCCTTTTTTTATAACAAGAAATATTAATATATTAGGCTAATGTGTGTGAAACATAACCGTACAAGACGTGTATTTATAGAGAGAAATCAATGGAAAATCAAAGGGCATGTGTACTTAATTAGCAACTATATATGCAATGCTCTTTAACGTATTAATTATCATGGCTTTATTTACATAGAAAAAATCAAAGGTCAGGTGTATCTTGAACAATGCAATGCACTTTAAACATATCATGGCATTATTCAAGGACGGAAACCAAAGTGCATTATTTAATACTCTATACAGCAATGCAACCCACTCTAAACATAACATTGCACTTAAAACAGCTGGAACCTGTTAGTGGCTGGAACTTGGTAGTGAAGGGAGAAAGAGATGATACAAATCTCCGGTCTCACTTTTTATGTACCACCAATAATAATTTATTATGTATTTATTTAACATTATTTATAAAATAACCAAAATTAAAAAAAAAAAAAAAAAAAAAAGCGTGGCATATCATAATTGGTATGGTATAAGGTGAAAAAAAAAAGTAGAAAAAAATTGTACTCCCTCCGTTTCACTTTTTTTGTCTTCTATTTCATTTTGAGATGTCCCAAAATATTGTCCTGTTTCTAAAAATAAAAGTCATTAATTTACTAATGTTCTTATTATACCCTTATTAATTTACTAATTCAATTTATTGATAAATTTTTTTAAGGGTAATTTTGGACAGTTATACAATTTTAAAAGATAGACAAGACAATAAATAATATTTCCTTAAAAAGTTTGACTTTTCAAACAGGACAAAAAAAGTGGGATGGAGAGAGTATTTTATATCACAAAATACTTTTGTAGGGAAATAATATATGTAAGTTCAACAAAAATTCCAAATTAGGTTCTAACTTCACCTGAATTTGTGCAAGTGTTATTCAAATCGTCCTATCATTTTATTTTAAGTGTCTCCCTATTTTAAATATACTCCAATTTCATGTCAAAGTGTTATTTTAATTGATTGTGAATTATGTTCACGTACAACTTCATGTATTGGACCTTACTTGTACATGCAATTTCAACTTCATGTTGTCTCCTTTCACTTCACGTTGTTTTGTGCCAATTGGCCCACTGTACTATATTTTTGTATTTGAGTATACTACACTCCTATTACTTGTATGATACACATATCTTATGTTGCCTATATAAAAGGCAGTTTCTTGTACATTATTTTCACATTGTTCAATTTAATCAATACAATAAGATTTTGTCTTTAAAGTGGTATATGAACCAATGCTTTTGACTCTATGGTGGTCAAGAGTAGAATATGTCTCTATGTATTCTTTCGTTGCCCTCGTCTTCTTTGGTTTGCCGCCGTTAGAAGCAAGACTTTACCTCTTTCAAAATCACTATCCACTGATCACCTCAGTTCAACACACCATTGTCGCCATTGGATGGAGCTCACGCTGATCTATTTAAGTGCAGTGAAACCATTAGAAATGGACTAACCGAGCTCACAGTAGTACTTTGACTCTTTGGTGTTCACCAGTAGTATTTCAAATAGAGGATCATATGATTCATATTACATAAATACATGGGACTCTAGGTTACATTCTTTTTTTTTTTTCAATGAGAGAAAGAGGAGAGATTTTCTCACAAATTTTGCTTATTCCATTTGCAGGAAGGCCCTATGATAGGAGGGCAAAGACTTGTGCCTAAAATTCAAATCACAAAGGTGGCTTCAACGCATATCCCTAGCTGCTTCAAGACTTCAATCTCATGCTCCATTGTAAAAATTTAATTTCACTTTACCATGTATATCGAATACCATATATATGCTTCTTTTTGTTCTAGTTAATTACTGATGTAGAACAGACAGCACTTGCTTTCCTAGAGCAGCAGGGGCGTAGGAAGTCACAACGCAGGATCAAAGGGGGGTGCCAGTAGGGGGCTGTCGGGGTAACAGTGTCGGAATTGCATGAAATTTGGCAGGTTGAAGGGAAACGGCGTTCTGATCCAGATTCATGATGCCATGAATGTCGCCAAAATTTAGGCGAATTCCTTCATTAAGGCCCCGAAAACAATGTTTTTGCTATTTATAGTATTATTCGTTTTTCCTTAATAACTTTTAATTTAAAAGTCAGAATAAGGTCTCGTCTGTTTTGGGACGACCCTTAGGGTCAGTAGGTTGTGATTTTGCATTTAACTCAATTTTGCTATTTTTGGTAAAATTCGGTAATTTTGTCCCCTAATCGCGTAATTAGTGCGAATTAGGGTTTTAGACGTTTTCCTTAGTATTTATATGTTTTGTAGCCGTCAGAGGCAAGATAGTTGATTATCAATAAAATTTCAGACATTTGTCAAATTTTCTTCTGGTGGATTCCAGTTTTATCTCCTTGTGGATTTAGGGAAACCCCTCGTGGATTCGAGGTTTACTACCAGAAACTAACAGTTTAGTTTCTGCTTCATCAAGAAAGCATCGTGTGTGCTTTTCTTCAGGCTTCCGCGACATCAGTTGGTATCAGAGCCTTGACTTACCCTGGTCTGATGGCTAACCGGCGAGACGGTAACCACCACAACAATGACGGCGGTGACGACGTCAACAACCCAGTCCTCACTAGGGCTGAGTTCCTTGATTTTCGTGATGAAAATCAACAATTTCGTGATGAACATCAACAATTTCGTGATTCAACCCAGCAGACTTTGGACCAGATTCAGGAAGCACTTGCCACCTTGCTTAACCGAAACCCTAATCGCGATGACGGAGAGCGACGTGATAATCGAGCGCGTGGTCCTCCCTATCGTGGTCCAAACCGGAATAGGCAGCAGGACTACAATGAAGTAGACAGTGAAGACGAGGAGTATGCAGAGAGAGTCCTTGGAAATCATCGTGGTCCCGCAAGGGATAATAGCCGAGATTATCAGGAGCAGAGGGACTATCGAATGAAAGTAGAATTACCATCCTTTAATGGTAATGTCTCCATTGAAGAGTATCTGGATTGGGTCAGTGAAGTGGAAAAGTTTTTCGATTATATGGGTACAGCAGATGACAAATAGGTGTGTTTGGTGGCCTACAAATTGAAGGGAGGAGCATCTGCCTGGTGGGATCGTGTTCAATTAAACCGTACCCATGAACGAAAGCTTCCAATACGATCATGGAGGAGAATGAAAAGATTAATGGTAGATCGGTTCTTACCACCAGATTACCAGCAGGAGTTGTTCAGACAGTACCAAGATTACAGGCAGGGTACGCGGACAGTTAATGAGTACATGGAGGAGTTTGATAGGCTGGCGAATCGCAATGATTTGGAGGAAACTGAAGATCAACGGATATCCAGATTTGTACACGGGTTACGAGTTTCCATCCGAGATCAGGTATCCTTACAAACCCTATATACTTTGAATGAGGCTGTAACCTTATCCAAGAAAATAGAATATCAGCATCTTAGGGCAGGTTCGAAGTTTTCCAATCGCAATTCGGAGTCCTCTAGTTCCACTACCAACAAAGGTAAACAGCCCATGTTTACACCACGATCACAACCCGTGGTTAGGGAGAACAGTGATGTCAACCAATCCACAGTGGCAGTAGCAGGTTCCGCAGCCCAGCAGATAGCGAAAGCCAACCTTTATGCTAGGCCAACTGGGAATAAGTGCTACAGATGCGGAGAACCAGGACATCAATCTAGTACTTGCCCTAAGCGAGCCGCAGTGAATCTGGTGGTGGCAGAAGAGGGCGAGATAGAAGGTGAACAGGAGGGTGAAGAGGTGTATAATGATGCAGATCCATATGCCTATGACCCCAATGAGGTCCAAGAGGACGAGGAAGGTGTGACACTAGGGCAGTCTTTGGTGATTCAGAGGTTGTTGCTCACACCAAGGGTGGAATACGGTGATCAGCGGAATGAGATCTTCCGAGCACGATGCACCATCAGTAAGAGGGTCTGTGATTTGATCATTGACAGTGGCAGTGTAGAGAACATTGCGTCGAAGAGTTTGGTTACCAAGCTAGGACTGAAAACAGAAAAGCATCCCTCTCCGTACAAGATAGGTTGGATCAAGAAAGGTACGGAAACTCTTGTTACTCAACAATGTCGTGTTACTTTTTCTATGGGTAAATGTTATGTAGATGAAGTAGTTTGTGATGTTGTTGAAATGGATGCATGTCATTTAATACTGGGTAGACCTTGGCAGTATGATGTAGATGCTACTCATAGGTGTAAGGATAATGTGTATGTGTTTTTTAAGAATGGCAGAAAAATTGTCCTTGGTCCTATTAAGGAAGGCAGTATACCCAAAGCTTCTAAAGTGGAGGGGAAGCCAGCACTCCTCATAGTGAACAATGAAGATGAGTTTGACAGGGAGTGTAAGGAGTTGAAACAGGTATACGCTGTAGTGGTGACAGATGGTGAGCCAAAGAAGGTTACTGAGGTACCTGAGACAATTCAACCATTGATCAAGGAGTTTGAAGAGCTTTTTCCAGAGGAGCTGCCTGCAGGTTTACCACCAATGCGGGACATCCAGCATTGCATTGATTTAGTTCCTGGAGCTAGTCTACCTAATCTGCCACATTACAGGATGAATCCTCAAGAGGGTCAGATTCTACAGGGGCAAGTGGATGAGCTTTTGAGCAAGGGGCAGATCAGGGAGAGTATGAGTCCTTGTGCAGTACCGGCACTGCTAACACCAAAGAAGGATGGGAGCTGGCGTATGTGTGTGGATAGTCGAGCAATCAACAAGATCACGGTCAGGTATCGATTTCCTATTCCCCGACTAGATGACATGTTTGATATGCTGAGTGGGTCCAAGTGTTACACCAAGCTGGATCTCAAGAGTGGGTATCACCAGATTCGGATCCGACCTGGAGATGAGTGGAAGACGGCTTTTAAGACAAAGGAGGGGTTGTATGAGTGGATGGTTATGCCTTTCGGATTATCTAATGCTCCCAGCACTTTCATGAGGCTTATGAATCAGGTATTAAAACCATTTATTGGAAGGTTTGTGGTAGTTTATTTTGACGATATCCTGATTTACAGTAAGATAGAAGCAGCCCACTATAATCATGTGCGAGAGGTATTGGCGGTGTTGCAGGCCAATGAGTTGTATATCAACTTGAAGAAGTGCAGCTTCTTGACTGATAAGTTGCTGTTTTTAGGGTATGTGGTCAGTGCCGATGGGATTCATGTTGATGAGGACAAGGTTCGTGCAGTTAGAGAATGGCCAACCCCAAAGACAGTGAGTGATGTGCGAAGCTTCCATGGGCTAGCAACCTTCTATCGGAGGTTTGTTCGAGATTTCAGTAGCATAGTAGCCCCTATCACTGAGTGTCTGAAGAAGGGGAGGTTCTCTTGGGGAAAGGAGGCAGAACTGAGCTTTGCCTTGATCAAGGAGAAGTTGAGCACAGCCCCAGTTTTGGCATTGCCCAACTTTGATAAAGTGTTTCAGGTCGAGTGTGATGCATCTGTGGTCGGGATAGGCGCTGTTCTTTCACAAGACAATAGACCAGTAGCATTCTTCAGTGAGAAAGTTTGTGAAGCTCGAAGTAAATGGTCAGCCTATGAGCTGGAGTTCTTTGCTGTAGTACAGACTCTTAAGCATTGGGAGCACTACCTAATTCAGAGGGAGTTTGTATTATATACAGATCATCAGGCATTGAAGCACATCAACAGTCAAGTTAGCATTAACATGATGCATGCTCGGTGGGTAGCTTATATTCAGCGCTTCCATTTCACATTGAAGCACAAGTCTGGTGTCACTAATAAGGTGGTTGACGCACTCAGCAGGCGAGCATCTTTGTTGACCACCCTACGTACTGAAGTTGTAGGGTTTGATTGCCTCAAGGAGCTGTACGAGAATGATGAGGATTTTGGTGATATTTGGGGTAAGTGTCAACAAACTCATACTGCTATCAATAGTATGTACATCCAGGATGGTTTCCTTTTTCGGGGTAACCAATTATGCATCCCTAAAAGTTCATTAAGGGAGCAGATTATTAGGGAGCTGCATGGTGGAGGTTTAGGTGGGCATATGGGTAGAGATAAGACTATAGCACTGGTGGAAGAAAGGTATTATTGGCCACAACTCAAGAGGGATGTTGGCAATCATGTGCGGAAGTGTCCAATTTGCCAAACTGCTAAGGGTCAATCTCAGAATACTGGTTTATACATGCCTCTGCCAGTTCCACAAGCACCATAGGAGGATCTGTCTATGGACTTTATATTGGGTCTTCCTCGAACCCAGCAAGGTATGGATTCTGTTTTTGTTGTGGTTGACAGGTACTCGAAGATGTCCCATTTCATAGCATGCAAGAAGACTTCAGATGCTACTCGAGTGGCCAATTTGTTCTTTAAAGAAGTTGTGCGTTTGCATGGAGTGCCAAAGTCCATCACCTCTGACCGGGATACCAAGTTCATTAGTCACTTCTGGCGGACTTTGTGGAAGCGTTTTGACACTTCCTTGAATTACAGCAGCACTAGTCATCCACAGACTGATGGCCAGACAGAGGTGGTTAATCGCACTTTGGGGAATCTGATTCGGTGTATCTCAGGCGAGAAGCCCAAGCAGTGGGATCTTGCATTGTCCCAAGCAGAGTTTGCATACAATAGCTCAGTCAATAGAAGCACTGGTAAGTCTCTATTTGCCATCGTCTACTGCGTGCCCCCAAAACACGCTTTGGACTTGGTACCTTTACCTGAGCTTCCCGGAGTGAGTCAAGCAGCAGAGAATATGGCTGACCGTATTCAGGCTATACAAGAAGAGGTGAGGCAGAAGCTTGAAGCTACAAATGCCAAGTACAAGGAAGCTGCTGATAAGAAGAGGCGTGAGAAGATCTTCAATGTTGGGGATTTAGTGCTGGTCTATCTTAGAAAGGAAAGATTTCCTGTTGGTACCTACAACAAATTGAAGGACAAGAAGTATGGGCCATTTCAGATTACTAAGAAGATCAACAACAATGCTTATGTGGTTGCTCTTCCTCCTGACATGAACATTTCTTCTACCTTCAATGTTGCTGACTTGTATGATTATCATCCTCCTGATGAACCAGATAGTGGGAACTCGGGGTCGAGTTCTTTTCAAGTGGGAGGGACTGATGTAGAACAGACAGCACTTGCCTTCCTAGAGCAGCAGGGGCGTAGGAAGTCACAACGCAGGATCAAAGGGGGGTTCCAGTAGGGGGCTGTCGGGGTAACAGTGTTGGAATTGCATGAAATTTGGCAGGTTGAAGGGAAACGGCGTTCTGATCCAGATTCATGATGCCATGAACGTCGCCAAAATTTAGGCGAATTCCTTCATTAAGGCCTCGAAAACAATGTTTTTGCTATTTATAGTATTATTCGTTTTTCCTTAATAACTTTTAATTTAAAAGTGAGAATAAGGTCCCGTCTGTTTTGGGACGACCCTTAGGGTCAGTAGGTTGTGATTTTGCATTTAACTCAATTTTGCTATTTTTGGTAAAATTCGGTAATTTTGTCCCCTAATCGCGTAATTAGTGCGAATTAGGGTTTTAGACGTTTTCCTTAGTATTTATATGTTTTGTAGCCGTCAGAGGCAAGATAGTTGATTATCAATAAAATTTCAGACATTTGTCAAATTTTCTTCTGGTGGATTCCAGTTTTATCTCCTTGTGGATTCAGGGAAACCCCTCGTGGATTCGAGGTTTACTACCAGAAACTAACAGTTTAGTTTCTGCTTCATCAAGAAAGCATCGTGTGCGCATTTCAATTTTGTGCAAGTGTCATTCTAATTGTTCTATTACTTTATGTCAAGTTTTTTTATATTTAAACGACGATCTAATTTCGCGTCTGTTAGGTTCTAAGGCTTCTAAGACTTTAGGAACTAATGTATTAGAACTTTAATTTGTAATATGTCGGCAAACTATGATCAAAACATAGAGTCTAGGTTTAAGCTTGCTCAAAGGGTGATTTAATGTAAAATTGGAATTGAGTGATTGCAGGATTTATTGGACAAAATCTGCAAGGCTCGATCGATCGAAAATTAGACTTGAACGATCGAAACTCGTGCAGATTTAATTTTCTGCAGAAATTCCAATTCAGCCTAAACTCATATGGCGTGTAGGGTTAAGTGTTTCACTTCAAGTATTAAAGGAAAAAACCCTAGCTACATTTTATAAGCCCTTTGGAGAGTTGTGTGTTGAATCTTCTGTGAGATCTAGAGGTGTTTACCTTCATACACACATATAGAGTTGTCAAGATCAAGATTTGCATCAAGAGCTTAATGATCTCTTCAGTTGTTGCATAAAGAACTTTAAAGAAGATCTAAAACTTTTGAGTGGAGTCTTAAAGTCACAAGTAGGAGAACTTGTGGTTGCTGTGGATCAAAGAAAGAAATAGTCCGTAGACTCGGAGTTGTCACATAGTCGTGGTAGTAAGTTTTCTACTCGAGGTAGCAATAGAATATTAGTGGTCTAAGTTCTATTGTAAAAACTTCAATTCTTTCATAATGGATCTATTTTTACTTTGAGGATAGCTAGGTTAAATTTTCCCTAGGTTTTTTACCGGTTAGGTTTTCCTGAGTCATCATATCAAGGTGTACTTTATATTTCCGCATTATTTGCATAATATAATATTATTGTGTTAACCTAGATCTGAATAATTTATCTAAGTAATTGCTTGGCTAAATAACTAGGTTAAACAACTTGTATTAAAGGGTCTAAAAACGTACAGTATCAAATGTTCTTTCAATTATACTTTGATTATGTAAAACTTATGTTTACATGCAACTTCATGTATCTAACCTTACTTGTACATCCACTTCAACTTCAGGAATTCATTTTTTTTAATATAGAAGTGTGTTTTACACGACGTTTTCTTATATACTTATACAGTATATATGCGGTCCCATGTTTCTTTGTATTTATGCGATCCTGTCTTTAATACGAACTGGACTCAAACCGACACTTCTGGATGTCGCCTTCCAACTTCATGTTTACATACAAATTCATGCCATACATTGTTATTATAGTACTTGAGTGTACTTCACTATTATTAGTTGTACATAAAACATATTCTGTCTATATAAAATGCAATATCTTGTACATTATTTTCACATTATTCAATACTAGTATGTAACCTCGTGCATATGCACGAGTGCATTTAAAAACAATCACAATTCTTCACCAAAAAAAAAAAAAAAAAAACAATCACAATTACATGCACACGCACACGCGCGTGCGCATGCACACACACACACACACACACACACACACATATATGCGATTTAGAATTTAATTGGGTTTAGACTCTTCGATTTTTGCACCCAATAAATAAATCACTTGCCACAAAACTTTTAAAATTAGATGGGACACATGATGCAAAATTGAACTTCAATTTAGAATCTAATTCAATTTAGACTCTTTAATTTTTGCATTTAATAATTCACTTGACACATAAATTTAAAAATTAGATGAGACACGTAGCGTAAAATTAGACTAACGATCTTTCCTTGATCGTCGGCTTTGTGCCTAAAAACCGATCCCAAGGGAGTTACCTATCTCAAGGATTGTTGGGTTAGGTAGGATGCCGATCCAACTCCTTTCCCGACAACCAATGCTCTAGGGTTCCACATGGGATTCGCATGGGTCCCACTCATATGTCCCTACATGAAAATAACTTGCACACTATGACTAAAGATCCTACCGCACGATCAGATCTTCCCTATATGGGAAGAGGATCCTCGAGATCTTGGGATCCTTCTCTCTATAAGGAAATTCCCCCTGTATCAAGGGATTCAGGTCAGCTCTCTGCTATTATATAAACAGCAAATCCTAACCTTCTTGAGGGATGTGAACTCTCCCTAGTTCTTGCACTCTTGAGTTCTTAGAGATTCTTCTGTTACTGACTTAACTTTTAGAGGGTCTTTAGTCGGCACTCCATTGGTGCTCTCTGTTTGGTTCTTCTCTTTTGTTCTTCAGGTACACACATTGGTACGTGCGTGGTTGATCAACTCACTAGCGATTTTGTGCATCATCAATATATATATATATATAAAATAAAACTGTCTTTAACATGGCATCTGGGCCAGTGCTTTGACAATTCAATAGTGGCATTATCTCTAGGTATTTTTCTGCTGCCATTGTCTTCTCTGGTTTTCTGCCATCAAAAGTGAGACATCATCACCACATTAAGACTTAACTGTATTAAATGAATTTCAGAACACTCAATCACCATCACAAATTCACAAGCCATTATTTTCTCCAAACTAAAATTTCACAAGCCATACTTTAATTCCTTTTTTGATAGAGCAAACAATACATTAATGTTGGGTTATAAATTGACCCAATTATTAAAATTGATAGGGTTTAGACCCCTTAAACCACAAATAAATTGCGTAGCCTAGATTAATTAGCCAAGTTTTTTACTTAGTCAAATTAAGCAATTCTAGGTTAAAACAATTACAAAATCATATCATGCATGTAAACATATAAAGCAGCGGAATAATAAAAGAACACACGATATGATCACCCAGGAAACCACACCGGAAAAACCTGGGGAGGATTTTACCCACTGATCCTCAAGGCAAAACGGAATCCACTAAGAAAGAATTGAAGTTGTTACAAAAGGACTTACAAGCTACCCCGCTTGACTTCCTAATGCTACCCACCAGTAGTAACTTCCTGACACGACCACGCGCAGGCTCCGAATCCACGGACTACTTCTTTCTTTGTCTTCCTTCAATCTGGTACAAGCTCCTCGCTTGTTTATCTTTAAGTTCCAATGGCAGCAACCAAGTTGATAATCAAGATGTAGAAGAATCTTAATCTTGAAAACCCTAAGTTATGTGTAAAGGAAAGCTCCTCTAGATCTCACAAGAGATTTACACAAAACCGCAATGTATGAGCAACAATACAACTTGTGCAACTCTGAAAAACGTGGCTAGGGTTTGCCTTATATACCTAGGGCAAAAACATAAAAACCTAGACGTTTAAAGAGTTAGGGCTGAGTTGGAATTCTGCAGAAAAACGCATCTGGGCCGACTTTCGATCGATCGAGAATTACATTCGATCGATCGAGCCAGGCCGAGAAGCCCCAATGCTTCTGCAGTCTCTCGATTCCAACTTTACAAAATTAAACCAACTTTGAGCAAGCCTAAACAGGACTAAATACATTGTTTTGATCATGGTTTGCCAACATTACAAATTAGGTTCTAAATACATAAAATCCTAAGACCTTAAAACCTAACAAAAATAAACCTTTTATATGGTCTAGGGTTGTAGAGAGAGAAACCCTAATCATCCAAGTCATCATAGGCCAAATTTCAGATCCGAGAATTTTAAACTCATAAGTCTCAATGGATCGAGCTTGTATCAAGCTTGTGTTGAGCTTCTTTAATAATCCTCGATAGATATGCTAGTGTCAAACTTTAATGAAACAACTTTTCTTCACTTATTTCTTGGATCAATCTTTATGTATTTAATGATACCACTTGTAAAGTGAACTTCACATATACCTGATGATACATTAAACTCAACTTAAATTTATCTAATTACAAGTAAAGTACGTTTTGTCAAAAGCTAAGCAAATACTTAGAAAATATGCCCTAACAATTAATACCGTTTCAAAAATCATTAATAATATCATTTCTCAACTGTCAAATGATAAAAGTCATTGGGATGTGTTTCACAAAAACTGAGAAAAACAGTACTTTCAAGCAAGCATATATATATATATATATATTTAGAATACTAAGTATTTAACACACATACAAGGGGGAGGGGAGAAGGTTTTAAAGAAACTAACAGTAGTGTATATCCAAAAAAGCCTAATGTTTTTGAAGTTTGATAACATGACATTGAGGCAAATCAAAGCGTGCTTGTCCTCAAATGCAGTCCACAAAATATTTGCACTTGTAATTGTAACTGATTGTTCCATTAAGCTTACAGTAACGGTTGTGAGTGATATACCGTTGCTGGTAATTTGACTAATTTCACTTTCCTTCAATCACAGCCACAGAATTTATACGGTTGTTTATTTATGTTGTATATCATCGCCTAACTTTTTTCATATTGAGTAATGCAACATGATACCCAACAAATTTTTGACAACTTTTTTCAATTATTGAACTGAAAATCTTTTCCTAGTTTTTGTTTAGGTCACAACTGACACCACATTTTTATTCACTACTAACAATCTGCCATATTAGCAAATGTCAAATTTTTTTAATCTTTTATTTATTTTTTCCATTGGATTATAGTTGGTTTTGGTACATAATGTTTAGTTTTTGAATAGTGTTTGATTTGACAAATTTAAGCAAAGAAAAATGTTCTTGACTTTATTGAAAGTTTAATGGGTTATATTCCCTCAAATCTTTCTGCTATTGTTGGAATTGTAGTGTGTCGCCGCCAAACAAAAAGAACTGTGTTGGGTTTACGTAAAAAATTTATTGGCGGCATAAGGGTTTATATCAAATCTTAATGAACTCTACGATAAATAAAAGAACTTTTTTAATTCTAACGCAAGTTTTTTTTTTGTTTTAAATCCAAATGAACCACTTCGTTCAAAAAAATGGCAAGAGTTATATGAGATAATTAAGAACATCAAGCAATTGAGGGAGTGCTTATGTAAAGAATTTGGGAACCCCTCTCTCTAAATAGAATGAATGATCTTTATTGATTGAATATGAGAATGCAATAAAATGAATCTATACACTATTGCCATCTATATATACAATATGTGAAAGCAAAGAAAAATAACTAACTCCATGAAGGAGGGAAAATTAGTTATAACAGTCCCAATCATCAAGCCACGTGTACAAGTTGGAACTGCAGCTTATGTCATGCTTCTATCCACGTGGCAAGGCTCCTTCATACATGTGAATAAAGTGTTCATGATAAGGAACTAATTCAATCACTTCTAATAGTTTTGGACTGATCCAATTTCTCTGAGTTTCAATTCCTTGAGTGCTGCCCTGTTCTCCATCGCTGTTTTTATATCTGCTAATGGCTTGAGTGCATTCCTCCTTACTTTTAACACTCCCCCTCAAGAGCAAAGCTCTTGCTACTTGATTCAAAGATGGATACTCAGGATATTGAATGGTTTGTGCAAAAATATTGATAACTCCCAACCTTTTTTGCAACCTTAGAAAATTATCCACACCTAGAGCTTTAGTAAAGATATTTGCCAATTGATTCCTTGAATCAACATGGAAAGTCTTAATTGTACCATCTAAAGCCCTATTCCTCACAATGTGGCAATCTACCTCAATGTGCTTGGACCTTTCATGAAAGATTGGGTTTGTAGCAATATGCAAGGCAGCCTGGTTGTCATAGTACATCAAGGTAGGTTTGTCATGTGAAACATGAAGGTCCTTCAACAGGTACAACAGCCAAAGAACTTCATATGTAGTTGAAGCCATTGACCTATACTTTGCCTCTGCTGAAAACCTTGATACCACAACCTATTTTTTAGACTTCCAAGAGATCAATGCATTGCCAAGAAAAACACAATATCCAGTTAATGACTTTTTGGTATCAGGGCAGCCTGCCCAATCAGCATCACAGTAAGTTTTAAGCTGAAAATCTAACTCCATAGGAAAGAAAACCCCTTGCTCTGGTGTGCCTTTGAGGTATTGCAAGATCCTTGTTGCTGCTTTCATGTGAGGGGCTCTAGGCTTTGATAAAAACTGGCTAAGTTTGTGAACATAATAGGTAATATCAGGCCTGCTAAGTGTAAGATACATCAGCTTCCCTATCAACCTTCTAAACTGACCTGGCTCCTTAAGTAGCTCACCATCACCTTTGGAAAATTTTAACTGTTGTTCCATAGGTGTTTTGGCAAATTTACACCCAACCATTCTAGCCTCCTTAAGTACTTCAAGAACATATTTTCTTTGATTTAGACTAATACCCTTATCACTACTTGCAATTTCTAAGCCCAAGAAGTATTTGAGAGAACCTAGGTCCTTAATTCCAAACTTTTGGTCTAGAACTGATTTGATTGGGGCAATGCAACCTGGATCATTACCAGTAAGAACCATATCATCCATATATACCAATAATGCTGTGAACAAATCACTATTAGAGTGAACAAACAAGGAATTATCTACCTCGGATTGAATGAAACCAAGCTGTAGGATGGTGGCAGACAACTTTGCATTCCACTGCCTTGATGCCTGCTTCAATCCATAAAAAGATTTCACAAGTTTACAAACCAAAGGAGCAGAAGAATGTGGTGAAGAACACTCCCCCTTACTGTGAAAACGAGGGGACAAACTCATATAGACTTCTTCATCCAAGTCGCCATGCAAAAAAGCATTGTTGATGTCTAGTTGATGAAGAGTCCAACCTTTGGCTGAAGCAAGTGCAAGAAGAACCTTGACAGATACAGTCTTTGCAACTAGAGAAAAGGTTTCCAGAAAATCTAAATTTCTTTTTGGGTATAACCTTTGGCCATAAGCTTGACCTTATACCTCTCAACACTACCATCTGAATTGAACTTCACCCTATACACCCATTTACAACCAATGGGGGGGGGGGGGGGGGGGATCTTTCCAGCAGGTAGAGGAGTAAGTATCCAAGTCCAAGTCTTCTCCAAAGCCTGGATTTCCTTATCCATTGCCTCTCTCCAAACAAGAATTTGAACTGCTACACTAACAGTCATAAGGTAAGACTGATAGGAAGGATTAAGGTTTGAATAGCTGAGAAAATCAGCCATATCATAAGGGGAACCTGGATCAGCAACTGTTATAGCTGAATTGCAAGCATACTCTTACAGGTAGGCAAGTGTTTTATGGACCCTGGTGGATTTTCTGGTGTGTGGAGGTGCAGGAAAAGGTATAGGAACAGTAGTAGAAACAGAAGAAATTTCTAAAAAATGTGGATCAGACAAAGAACTGTCATGGGGAATGGATGTAGAGTTGTCATTATCATTGACAGATGGAGGCAATGCAAATGGAATATCTGAATTATGAAATGGAATAGGAACTTTTGAAATAGTAACAGGACTAACAAATGAGTCTAAAATGATGTCTGTGGGAGAATGAGAACCAGCATCAGAAGTAACGAAAGGATCATTGACATCTGTATTACCTTGAATGTAAGGAAAATGATTTTCATGAAAAACAACATCTCTAGATGTAAACACGGTTTTGGTAGACAAATCCAAAACTCTATAGCCTTTAATCCCAAAAGGATAGCCAAAAAAATAAAAATAAAAAGAATTTTTTAGCCCTTGGATCAAA
Source organism: Quercus gilva (assembly GCA_023621385.1). Taxonomy (NCBI): domain Eukaryota; kingdom Viridiplantae; phylum Streptophyta; class Magnoliopsida; order Fagales; family Fagaceae; genus Quercus; species Quercus gilva. The sequence continues at coordinate 4,523,372 of CM042477.1, read as the reverse complement.
CTTGGTCCTATTATGAGAAAGGGTGGAAGCATAACAAAGATATCTAAAAATCCTTAAATGAGAATAAGTGGGGGGATGACCAAATAAAACTTTATAAGGAGTTTTTTTGATTTAAAACAGAAGAAGGAAGTCTGTTTATCAAGTAAACAACAGTTAAAATGCAATAACTCCAAAGATGTAAAGGTAAATTGGATTGGAATTTAAGAGCTCTTGCAACATTTAAGATGCGTTGATGTTTTCTCTCCATAACAGCATTTTGTTGTGGAGTTTCAAACAACTTAATTGATGTAAGATGCCTCTTTTAGTAAAAAAAAAATCTTTAAGAAAGAACTCAGTACCATTGTTTGATCTAATGCATTTCACTTTCCTTGCAAATTGTGTTTCAACCATTGTACAAAATTGGTCTAGATAAGATGCAGTTTGGGATTTATGCTTCAACATATACACCCATGTACATCTTGAACAATCATCTACAATGGTTAGAAAAAATCTACAACCATGAATGGTAGGGACGGAGAAAGGTCCCCATATATCACAATGAAGTAAATCAAAACATTCATTGGAAATAGTTGTACTGACATTGAAGATCTCTTCTATTTAGCAAGTGGACAAATGTCACAATGAAAATTTGCATTAGAATTGATATAATGTACATTGTCCTTATTCAACAAAGCCATTTTGACATCTGATATGTTTCCTAATCTAGCATGCCATATGTGTGGCAGAACCTTATTAGCAGAAATAGACAAAGAAACACAGTTTGAAGTTGATGCTGATTCTTCCTTTAACAGCAAATAGAGAACATTGATCTCCTTACCTAGACCAATCGTGCTCCAATGAGCTAGGTCCTGAATAAAGCATAAATTGCCAAAAAATATGAGACAACAAAGAATGGATTTTGCCAATTAACTGACAGAAATCAGATTAAAGTTGAAGGAGGGAACACAGAGCACATTAGAAAGAACAAGATTTTCTGAGATTTTAACTGTTCCTATGTGAGTTACTAAGGCAGATTCACCATTTGGAAGATTCACAAATGTGTTTAGAGTGGCAGTGATAGAAGTAAAAAATGGCAATAGAGTGAACCATGTGGTCTGTAGCTCCTGTGTCTATGACCCAATCAGAATTCCTAAAGGCATCTCTATTGACATTTTTCGCAGAAAATATAGAGTGTGACAGATTAGGACTAAAAGGGAAATTAGAGGAGGTACCGGACATGAGGTCAGAATAAAAATTGGCTAAGGAATTGACTTGTGATTGTGAAGAGAACACATCAAAAGTACCACTAAAATGTCCTTCTACACCAGCCACACTAGAAGAAGCTCTCACATTAGCTGTATGGTGTGATCCATCACCTCCAGAAGCAAATCCTGAACCAGAACTGAGAAAAGCCAATAACTGTTCACATTGTGCCTTAGAAATAGGACACAAATTGCTTCCTGATGCAAAATTCTCAGCTCTATTGCTCAAATGTGAAGAAACCTGATTTGCATTAGCATTATTCTTCCCTTTTGGCTTGTATCTTGGAAGGTAACCATGAAGTTTATAACACTTCTCAATGGTATGCCCAGACATGTTACAGTGTGTGCAAAATGGCCTTTCTTTCTTCCCATTGCTTTTGTTCCAAGAAGAACCTCCTGAATTGTTCTTTGAATTAGCATACATTGCTACTACATCTCCTTGTGATAAGCTTGATCCTTCATGACCAAGGTTCTTATGTGATTCTTCTTGAAGAACCAAAGAGTAAACCTTGCTCATTGAAGGAAATGGATCATATGTGAGAATCTAACTACGAAGAGTCTCATAGTTCCCATTAAGCCCCATTAAAAACCTCATCACATAGGCCTTGTTGTGTGAAGTACTCAGCAGCTTTATAGCACCACAAGAACACTCTAGAAGTGGCTCAAAGTTAAGCAATTGATCCCAAAGTCTCTTGAACTTGGTGTAATATTCTGAAACTGACATTTGATTTTGGCAGAGATGTGAAATCTGCTTTTGTAAATTGTAGATCTTAGGACCATTCCCTTGTGAAAACTGGTTCTGCAACTCAATCCACATCTCCCTCGCAATCTCACAGTACATGATACTGCTTGATACATTGACATGCATCGAATTGATCATCCAAGATAATACCATAGTATTGCAGCTCTCCCAATCTTCATACAGAGGTGAATCTATATCTGATCTTGCCATTGATAAAACCAATTTTCTTCTTGGCTGTAGGAGCAAGAATGATTGCCCTAGACCATGATTGGTAATTCCTCATTCCAAGCAATGGTTGTGTAACCAAGATATTGCTTGGATTTTCACTCGAGCAAAGAAAATAGGGATTGGGAAGAGTAGAATTAGGAGGATCATTGTTGGAATTCAAGGCAGACTGTGATGGTTAAGGATCAGAGGGATTGTTGGATTCAGAGGACGCCATTGTTGTGCTTCACCAGAGCTCTGACATCATGTAAAGAATTTGGGAACCCTCTCTCTAAATAGAATGAATGATCTTTATTGATTGAATATGAGAATACAATACAATGAATCTATACACTATTGCTATATATATATATATACAATCTGTGGAAGCAAAGAAAAATAACTGACTTCGTGAAGGAGGGAAAATTAGTTACAATAGTCCCAATCATCAAGCCACGTGTACAAGCTGTAATTGTAGCTTATGTCATGTTTCTATCCACGTGGCAAGGCTCCTTCATACGTGTGAATAAAGTGTTCATGATAGGAACTGATTCAATCACTTCTAATAGTTCTGTACTGATCCAATTTCTCTGAGTTTCAATTCCTTGAGTGCTGCCTTGTTCTCCATCTCTGTTTTTATATCTGCTAATGGCTTGAGTGCATTCCTCCTTGCTTTTAACAGCTTAGATGGGGAGGCGATAAAGAAGTACAACGATGAGACTTGGATCACTATTCACGTGGGTATATAAATAGGAAATACTACTATTCATAAGTCTCTCCCACCCTACTCTACAAGACTTTACTAATAATTGTTTAGATTATTTCGTACTAAGAAACTAGCGCTAAAAAGAAAAATAACAGAAGTCCAACCTGTAGTTAAGAACAGTCGAACCAAGTTGGTGTCTGAAGGAGGTTCAAGAATGAACTTTGAATAGTTTCAAGCTTCAAAAAAAGATGAAGAACGATGCATGAACAAGAAGGATATTTTCTAAGTCATTAAGAGTTGTCAATGGGGCCTCAACCATGATGTCGAAGATAGATTCGAACCAACCATGATGTCGAAGATAGTTTCAAATGCCAAATTGCTGGGGTTAATGTACTCGGGGAAAAGATATGGAGTTAAAACAACTCTAAAATGTTTTACATGGTATTTGTTGTTTTAGGGCTCATATAATGTGTTGTTTTACTATAAATACATAGCAATGATATTGCAATGCAACTTATTATTAGTTCTCTCCAATATTTCAATTAGTTGTGGTAAATATCTTGTAACTTAGCCAGTTGGCACCTCATAGCATTTTCAATAGAAACATCCAAGGTTCAAATCTCCCACCTCAACAGTTGATGTATAAAAAAAAAATCAATAAATTTCCTTGTAAGAAATTGTAATATTTAGTTATTTTATAGACAAAATAGAAAGACACTACTAATAGTTTATAGTGATTTGATCATACTATATATATGTATTTGCAAATTGAAAATTGTATGATATAGTGGCTAATATAGATAGGCATGTTTCATGCCTATTAAAAAATGCAAATATTCTTCAATTATTTTTTTACATTCTTGATTGTGTGTTACTATATTTATTTATTATTATTATTTTTCCTTTTTGTTAGACTTATTGTTTCAATTGTTGCAAAAACAACTAAATTTGAGCAAGAATACCATATTTCAAATCAATTGCTTCTCACATTACAAAAAAATTGATTGTTTCTAATATAAATCGTAGAAAAATGATATTAAAATTTCATTACGCTTAAAATAATTAATATAACAAAATAAATATATTTAATCTTTCTAATTACATAGAATAAATACTACAATGTTAGTTCCACACACATATATTCATATACATACATACATATATATATATATATATATGAATTCACAAATATTTAATTTTTGGCGAAAACCACATTTTCGTCCTTATATTTTCACACTATACCCACTTTGGTCCCTAACTTTTTTTTCACCGCTTTTAGTCCCTATCCTGGAAAACGCCTCTCGTTTTAGTCCCTGCCGTTACATCAGAGACGGAAAATGCACACGTGGCAAACAGATGGTACTGTTGACTGATGTGGCCATTAAAATAATAATAAAAAAATATTATTTGGCATTAAAAAATTTTAAAAATTAATTTATTAATTTTAACTAAATAAAAAATTAAAAACAGAAATAAAAATTTTTTTTATATGAATTAAGATCTAAAAGTATCTTCAACAAGAACACCAACTCAAACTTAAAATCTCAAAATTGAAAACCAAAAATCACAAATAACTCAAAAAATAAGATCACAAAATTAAATATAAGATCCACATCAGAATAAACATGAACAAGGAATTAAATAAGAACAAGATCAATATTCCAAGCTCAAAACAATATTTTCTTAAATATTAACAGGGATCTAAGCATTTAGAACAACACATAAACCCCCTGGCAAAAGCAACAAAATATCAAACCCAATAGAGCCGAGATTCAGAAATCAAAGCAAAAGAGAGGGTGAGACATGGTGAGAGTTGAGAGAGCTGGAGAGAGGAGAGAAAGGCAGACCCACCACCACACCAATCATCCACCACCCTCATTCACCCCCACAACCACCATGACCCAAACCCACCGATCTACAAAACGATTTCCATGACCAAAGACCCAAAACCCAAGGCCCACGATCTCCACCATGAAAGCACCTTCATTCGGTTCCCACTCGCACTCACACTCGGCTCCGTCGAACAGACTCAACGCTTGTAGATCGGCGATGACCAACTCCCTCGTTTGAATCGGCGGCGTGGAAGGCGATCTTGTGAAGCGAGCCCTGGCGGCCTTGATTCGACCCTCCTCCTACCAACAGCGGCAACGCGTCGACTTTCAGCCGCAGCCGAGCCGGCTCTTAGTGTTGACGAAAGCAGCCGGATCCGTCATAGGATGTCCAGATCTGTCATTGTGTTGGCCGTGTTTGGGTTGGTAGTATTTGGGTTGGTCGGATCTGTGTTTGGGTGGCCGAAAATGGTGGTTTGGTGTTTGGGTGGCTGTGGGTTGGTGTTTGGGTTGGCCGGATCTGTGTTTGGGTTGGCCGGATCTGTGTTTGGGTGGCCGGATCAATGGTGGTTTGGTGTTTGGGTGGTTGTGGGTTGATGTTTTGGTGGCCGGATTGGTGTTTGGGTCTCGTTTTTTTGTTGTTGTTGGTGGTGGTTGCTGGGGTGCATGCGGTGGTGGGGTTATTTTCTGGGTTTGTGATTTTTGGTTTTCAATTTTGAGATTTTAAGTTTGAGTTGGTGTTCTTGGTGTTCTTGTTGAAGATACTTTTAGATCTTAATTCATATAAAATTTTGTTTTTATTTCTGTTTTTAATTTTTTATTTAGTTAAAATTAATAAATTAATTTTTAAAATTTTTTAATGCCAAATAACATTTTTTTATTATTATTTTAATGGCCACGTCAGCCAACAGTACCATCCGTTTGCCACGTGTGCATTTTCCGTCTCTGATGTAACAGTAGGGACTAAAATGAGAGGCGTTTTCCAGGATAGGTACTAAAAGCGGTGAAAAAAAAAGTTAGGGACCAAAGTGAGAATCGCGTGAAAATGTAGGGACGAAAATGTGGTTTTCGCCTTAATTTTTTTAATAGCTTTTGTGTCAATTGTTGTCAAAGAAATTAAACATAAGGAAGAATGTCATATTCTAAATTTATTATTATTATTCCAACTAGAAATTATTAAATAATTAATGCACAACTATATATATATATGGGTTGGGTTCCACACACATATATACATATACATATATATTGTAGGGATAAAGGCCCAAAATTGTATATTGGGCCTTAGGCCTCATCCGAAGACACTGGTATGTACGAGGAGGGGCAAATAACCGTGAGAGGTTTCAAGTTTAAAGTCTCATAAGGAAGGAACAGATGTAGGGTGGTCCGAGGAGTGACTCCTCCTCGGACGTGATGAATACGACTCAAATCTGTATTCCAACAATCTAGGTGACCCTCCAAAAGGCTCCCATGATAAGGACATGCATCATACATGTATAAGAGCGATAAGAACTCAGAAATATCTAAGGAAAAGTTGCTACCATCGCATTAAATGCACTGCATCTACTTTTCTGGCCGCATTTATGTGAAGAAGACTCTTGAATAGTGATGCCTTGGCTACCACAACTCACAGAGAGCCAAAAGGGATGTCTGATGGGACAGACACTCAAGTGAGGGTTTAGATAATTAACAAGTGTAGGGTCAAGATGGTCCAAAGGGGAGCTATATAATGTGAGAGACCCTCCATAAGGAAGGGATCAGAAACTAGAGAAAAGACACTGTAACAATCAAAGTTGTACTTGTAATCAATTCTATTGATTTGAACCAAGATTGGCCTCCTCGGACAATGAATTCATTCAGTCCTATGTGCTCTGATTCTTGCTTAATCATCTTTTAAATCCATACTAGTCGTTGTTAAATTTATAGAGAGCCTAGTTCTTTGACTCACTCTCTACAAATTTATTGTACTGGACTCATTGGGCCAATATCTCATATCTTTTGGGCTTGGGCTGTAAAACGAGACCCCCCCCCCCCCCCCCCACACACACACACACATATATATGAATTCACAAATATTTAATTTTTTTTAATAGCTTTTGTGTCAATTGTTGTCAAAGAAACAAAACATTAGGAAAAATGTCATATTCTAAATTTATTATTATTATTCCAACTAGAAATTATTAAATAATTAATGCACAACTATATATATATATGGGTTGGGTTCAAGTTACACTTGATGTAACCCTGAGTAATGTTACATCACTCAATATTTTTTAATTAGATGCAAATTTTGACAAATCCATCATTATATTACATTATCTTCGTATATTCTCCATACTTGCAAAATTTCAAGGTAATCTAAGATTAATAGCTATGTCATCAATCAATTTTTTAAATTCAAGTTTTTATAGTATAAAATAATGCATAAAAGATGAGTTTATGGACCAATTGACATGAAATTTGGGCATAATTGTTAAGAATATATAAAACATATAATTCAACGGTGAGATTTTCAAAATATGAATTCTATAACAAGTTATTGGGTGGTGTAACATTACTTAGAGTTACACCACCCTTTTTTTTTTTTTTTAATTGGATGCGAATTTTGATATATCCACCGTTAAATTACATTATTTTCGTATACTCTCTATGCATATAAAATTTCAAGGTGGTCAAAGATTAATAGCCATGTCATCAATCAATTATTTAAACTCAAGTTTTTATAGTTTAACATAATGCATAAAAAATGAATTTATGGATAAATTGTAAATAACATCTAATTGACATGAAAATTGGCATGAATGTTAAAAACATATAGAAAATGTAATTGAACGGTGAGATTTTCAAAATATGAATTCTATAACAAGTTATTGGGTGATGTAACATTATTTAGAATTACACTAAGTGTCACTTAAGTAAAACTCTTTAAAGTTACACCATTTCTACACCTTTAGACTTAAGTAGAACTAACGGTAAAAAAAAATGAATCCATTAATACTGATTACTGACTCATTTATTATCCCTGTATTTTTTGAATTTCCATATCTATCTGTACTCCCAAAATGTGCTTACATTCATCTCAACCAAAATACCTGAATCTTTTTATTTCTTCGTGACCCTTAGGAATGGTTTATAAAAGACTTTATACCTAGCTAACTACTGATCACTTTATTGTGTGTGAAGGCCGGATTTATCTTTTATGTTATTTTGACTTTTGAGTCTTCTTGACTGATGTAGTCATGTAGTTATAGATATAGTATGTATATTTTGTTGGATGAGTTTTCAGCTGCTGGTTTTGATAGTACGTGTAGCCTGTATTAATTCTTGGTGCTTAATTAATATTGCGACTCAGCTACTTCTTTGTATCTTTGATTTTAGTAATGAAATTTCTCCATATATATATATATATATATTATATTTAATATTGAACAAATTTTATATCTTGTAATTAGATCTTAAGCATTTTTCAAATTATTATTGATTTGCATATCCACCTGCTAGTCTCATCTTTTATTCTCCCATTTTATAAATGCATACGACACTCCAAATTAATGATCAGCGCGACAAGCCTTCAAAAAACAAGTGCTACAATTTATTCAAACAAATAATCTTCAGTTTCGTTGACGGCTCTAACTTGTAATTGTGTGCTCCCACTACAATTAATGTTTGTGGACAACACATCCATACCTAACCCTAACTTCATCTCTTGAACACACCAAGATCAAACACCTTAATTAATTATGAGCCCTCTAGCTAGCAGGGACGGAACCAGGATTTGAACCTAGGGGGGGCGAAAGCATGAACCAAAAAAATTTCAAGTGACATGGTTTATTAAAAAAAAATATTCATGGTAGACAAAACAATTGCACTTTATTATCATAAATATTTAAGTCAAGAAGGAAATAATATGAACAAAAAAATTTGAAAGTTACAATATGATATTCAAACATTTTCGAAGAAGAATAAAAAAAGAAGAGGACTTCGGATCTCCAAATTTTGGATAATTGGAATAAATATGTTGATTTTATCACATTGACCAACTCACTAATATGAAAAACCCATACTTTTGGATGCAACTAAAAATCATACTAATGAAGTTTTCAAAACTTTCTTTGAGGATTTTAAAAAATTGGGATATTAATATTAAGAGTTGGCAATGCTACATCATCAATATTGGCTTTTAAAAGAATTTTGCATTTTATCTTTTGAAAAAAATTTTTTAATATTGTAATTGACTTTTCCATAATTTATAAATCAATTAAAAAGTTATATAAATTATTGTCACCCCCGTAAGGGAATTTTTTTTTTCTATGAGATTTTTTTGGTTATGAGTTATTGAATTATGATATTGGTGATTTGTGGATTTTTTGTTGTGTTGTATTTGGACTATGAAGGGGCCATGGGTCCAAAGAAAGGGTTAAGTGATTAGTTTCTTTTGGGCTATTTGGACAAATCCAAAAATTTGAGGGGGGCCAACTATAAACTCTAAAATATGGGCATGCAAATAAAATAACTAATTTGAAGAGAGAGAGAGAGAGGGGGGGGGGGGCAATTGCCCCCCTCTGCCCCTTAGTGGGTCCGTCCCTGCTTGCTAGTTCAAGGGCAGGTTTGATTACTTGATTCTTAGATATACCAGTACATGGATCCATATATAGGGTGTGAATACAAAAGTTTACCATGAAGGTTTGTATAGATGCGCTTACCAGGTTTAAGGAACCTAGGCATGGGTAGAGATGCAGCTGGAGCCTAACCACTCAGCCAAGCTTGCAAATTGATGCGCCAAAAAAAAAAAAAAAAACTTGAAGTAAACTTAATGCAAATTTTTTTTTTTTTTTTTTTTTATAAAAACAAATTAACACAATTCTATCATACTTAATTAAATTATTCATCTCTTACAAGGAATACAAAAAAATTATCATTAAAATCTTCAAAGATATTCAACTTTACTTCAAAAATTAATCATAAATTTTAATGTTTTCATGGTTATTATTTTATTTTATTAAATTTCTTATTTAATTATTAAATATATGATTGAAAATCATTAAATTTTCCTCACATATATATATATATATATATAAAAGTTAATTTTACTAGTTTTATAAATTTAATATCTATATTTAGGCTTTAATTAATTATTAAATTAATTATGACATCATCACGGTTCGACCCCGGTTCAACCTCAGTTGGACCTTAAAAACCTTAAACTTCTCCCTTTTACGGTTTAATGAATGGTCCGAGTATCAAAACCATATTTTGTATTTAACCAACTAGTTTTTTTAAGTTTACAATGAGATGTTGAATTTCTACTTTATAGTGGGTTGTTGGGTTGGTCCAAGTAGGTGGCTTGCATGATAATATAAAGTGGTTTTATTGGATATTGGGAGTGTTGATTATGTATTGTGTATATTTGGATTTTTATTCTTCATTTTGTTTTCATTATTGATTTGTGAGCTATATATAGATTTTTCCGTATTGCAGTGCATCAGAGTGGTAATGTATTTTACTTTAATTTAACTTAGTTTCAATTTCTTAAATTTTGTATGTAGTAAATTTAAAATAAAGAAAAATTATCATTGGACAATATGATGATAATCTAAATTTTAAACATAGCGTGATAGTTGTGACTAAAATAACGTTATTGTGACTATGTTTTGGTTTGGGCCAGTATGCCCAAACCAAAACGATACCGTCTCATTAGGGGTATTTGTATTGAGTTATTTGCTAACATATTGGTATTCGTTTGTGGGGTAATTTTTTATTGTGTGTGTTGTATCTTGTATGCAGCTGTTTACCTTTATTAAAAAAATAAAAAATAGAAATAAAAATCAAACGAAGAGAATCTTTTTGGTTTTCTGTTGAAGGAGGTCACTTCATTTATTACTATTTTCATCAAATTTTATTTATTAAGTTCAACTTCCTTCCCAAATTATAAGTTCTAACATATTTGATAAGAATAAAGTTACAATAAATGAAATAATATTACGCTAATTAACTTGGAAGATCCATGACTCGTGTAAAAATAAATAAAAACATTGATTGGCCCTTAGAATTGAATATAACGTTTCTTTATGGAAAGTCACATTTTAAAAGAATCTTCCAAATTAACTAAAACTACTGTTTTAGTGTAGTTAAATAAAACTATTAGTTTTTCTCAAAAAAATAAAATAAAATAAAGGCAAAAATGCACTTTTCGTCCATACATTTTGGGTCAATTCTTATTTTGGTCCCTAAATTGATTTCTTTGCAAATTTCATCCCTAAAATTTGAAAATCGTTTTTAAAATAGTCCCTGTCGTGAACCAACAGACAGAACCCTCCTACATGGCAGACAAAGTGCTCTTATTGCTGATGTGTCGCTAATGTGGCCATTAAAATATTGTTAAAAATAATTATTTGGCATTTTTAAATACCGCCACGTCAATTTTCTCAATTTTAATTTTAATTTTATTAAAAACATTATTAAAAATAAAACCCAGATTTCTCAATTTTAATTTTAATTAAAAAAAATGAAAAACAAACAAAAAAATTTTACTTTTTTTAAGTTGTAAAGATTGAACAAGATCAAGAGAACACCTCTGTTCTCATCTTAAACAAAAATAAAAGCCAGATTTCTCAAGCTCTGTTCTCATCTCTCACTCTCTCACACACACTAAACACCTCTCTCAGTCTCAAGAGCCAAACAGCATGACCACTCAAAAATCAAAATCAAGATCAAGAGAACCCACAATCTCATGATCCTTAATCCGACAAACCCTAACCCTTTAATTTTTTTTTTTTTTTTGATAGACCCTAACCCTTTAATTGAAGACCCACAAAACCCATCCCACGATCAAACCCAGCAACCCAAGACGAATCAAGTCGGTTCGTGATCGTGCCGATCTAGCTCGGGAGTTGAGGTTGTTGCCTTTTTCGGTGAAGAAGAGCGCTGCCGCTTCAGTGGTTTGGGTTTGTGAATGATTTGGAGATAGATTCTTCTCCACCACACACCGTGCGCCGATCTGAACCCAAACTCTTTAATCTCAAAATCTTATCTCCACTCAAAACCTTACACTCAATATTGACCAACGACGAGCATATCAAGAGGCTGATCTTCGAGGTTTTGATCATGGAGGCCATAGGGTCTTAATGCTGTGAAAACAATGGGAAAAATTTGGATCTGGGTCTGTGTTTGATCTCTATTTGTGATCTGGGTCTATGTTTGTGTTTGATCTCTGTTTCTTTCTCTCTCTCTTTTTGTTTGTATTGTTGTGATCTGGGTGTGTTTGTGTTTGATCTCTGTTTCTTTCTTCTTTTTTCCGTTTGTGTTGTTGTGATCTGAGTGTGTTTGTGTTTGATCTCTGTTTCTTTCTCTTTTTTATTTATTTTTTTTTTTTTTCGTTTGTGTTGTTGTGATCTGGGTTTGAGTTATTGGTTGTTGGGTTTGGGTTTGGGTTTGAGTTATTGGTTGTTGGGTTTGTGTTCTTGTAATCTGGGTTGGGTTCTTTCTTGCTGGGTTTGATTGGGAAGAACATGAAGAACAAGTGTAATGTTCGTATGAAAATTAATAATAATAACTAATATTTTTTTTAATTAAATTAGATTTAAGGTTTTTTTTAAAATTTTAATTTCTTTTTTATATAAATTTTCTGACATGGCATTGAGTAAAAAAACATTTTAATGGCCATGTCAGTGACACGTCAGCTAGAAGAGCACTCCGTCTGCCACGTAAGAGGTTTCCATCTATTGGTTCACGGCAATGACCATTTTAAAAACGATTTTCAAATTTTAAGAATGAAATTTGCAAAGAAATCAATTTAGGGACCAAAATGGAAATTGACCTAAAATATAGAAACGAAAAGTGCATTTTTACCTAAAATAAAACTATTAGTCTAGTGTATTGGTAAATTTGTTGTAAGATACTATTAGCTTTTATAGGGGAACATTCTTGCTGTTTGGCTTTTTTCCGAAGATACGTGTGGTCTATTGAGCATAGGAAGTACTTTATGCTCTAGATAAAAGTTTTTAGTTTTTCAAATCCAAAACAGTGTTAAATATTAATTGAGTTATATGCAGGGGCTATATTTATTTAATTTACTCCCAATCCTATAGTGAAATATATCCTTATGAAGACTATCACCTTTTATAACCAGTCATTTGCTACTCATGTCTAGTTATATCGAGAGAAATTATTAGCTTCATAAGGGGATGGCTGAAGTAATCTTCTTAATCTTTCTAACCAATAAAACGCAGTTATTAATGCAAATATGGCATTATCTAATAATTTTTTTATTTATTTTAATTCTTGTACTGATTAAGATTTGACTCACACATTATATAGTAATATTATTTCACTGGTTAGAAAGATCACTTCAATAATTCTTTTAATAGACCTAATAATTTCTCGATATATTTGATGAAAGTCGGCTGCTTAAGCCTTAAGGAGGCCAAAACTGGTTATAGTAGGTATAACTGGTAAGTGGTAATATCCGGTCATAACTTGTTATATCCTGTTAACGACTTGAAATCGAGTGCATCGAGGAGAAAAAAAACTGGTTATAGCAGGTCATATGGATGCATAAACATTTCAATAATAATTATAAAACCCACCATAGGCCTGGCCTAACACACGAGTTATAATCTTAGCAAAACCAAGTCCTTTCTATTTTCAAAAGGCTTTGCTTGTCCGCCTACAATTTTCTAGGAAAGCTCTCTCACACGTGGGGTCAAGGGTGTGCTAAATTTGATTGGTTGCGGTTGGAATTGGATGGTCAAATGAATCGTGGGGATATGTCGTAGAGCATATGTCATAAATCGTAGTAACTGACTGGTAATATCCGGTTATGTAACGTGGTAAGCGCTCATAACTTGTTATATCCGGTGAAAAGACGGCAGTCGGGGTGCTTTGAGGAGCAAAGAAATTGGATATAGCAGGTCATACGGAGGGATAAACATTTCAATCATAATTATAAAACCCTTACCAACCACAGGCTTGACCTAACACATAGGAGTTATAAGCTTAGCAAAACAGACAATGAAAAATGCATGTAAACATATAAAATGATGAAAAAGAAAGGGTACAAAGGTCTTCTCTAGTATAAATGAAGAAAACCTTGGAAGCTTTCACCATGAAAAAGACAATTTTTTTTTTTGGATAAGGAATCGAAGAGATAGACAAAAAAAAGCTTTTGAAAAAGTTAGATCTGATTCCTATATGTTTCAGAAATTCGAAATCCAATCGGTCGAGAGGAATTGGGCAGGAATCGAAAACAACATAAAAATAGGCTTGATCGGTCCAAAGGAATCGAGGCAACTTGAGACTTTTAAAAGAAAATCCATTTTTCTTCTTCACATTTCGATTGATCGAAGAATAGACTCGATCGGTCGAGTTTCAAAGAAACAAAAAATTTGAAAATTCTGGAAAAAATTTTCTGCAGAATCATTTGAAAAACTATTTTTATGATATGACATGTATGTTCATGACTTCAAATGATTTTCAAAACCAAACTTTTCAAAGAAAAAGTTCAAATTTGTCAAAATTTCTTCAATCTTTTCTCTCCTTACTCCCAAAATGCATTAAACATATCAAGAAGTTTAACTTTGGTAAGCCACATAAACTTAACACACAATCACATGTACCAAATTTAACAAAGTTTTGCTTGTGGTGTGTGCAACTAGCAAGTGCATGAGATACTCACAAGGTGATATGTAAATTGAGAATAAATACATTTTCTACATATTCATCACATAAGTTTGTAAGTGACTATCACTGGTTACATCATATAACTCCCACATCTCCTAGAAAACACGCTTGCAATCATGCGAATTTTTTTTATTGATTTTGATTTTCCTTTTTCTTTTGAAGCATATTTTTCTTTTTGCTTCTTTTAACTAATGTATAATAACACCTTAAGAAATTTTACTGTGCAAGTGCAACACATTACTGAACACGGTTTTAATGATTTGCACACAAGTGTTCATGATTGGCGAGTAACAGTGGTAAGATGATTATTTATGCATTTCTCCTATGATTTTTTAGTCCTTACAATAAAAAAAATGTGACTTCAAAATCAAGAGCATCTGTTTAAAAATCATAAATAACTCACACAATATAAGCATTACATGAAGTGCAGAAAACCTTTGTGAATGTTTTAGTTATTTTGGTCTCCCTTTTGTGACATCAGAGCTCAACACAAGACACTTAGGCCATTAGTAAAGGGCTTTATATAATTGCAAAAGGCCAGCAACCACAAGTGTGGTAGTGCAAAATAGTCCAAAGTGTACACTATTGATTTTCAAAAGGTTTCCCTATCCGCCTTCAATTTCTAGGAAAGCTCTCTCACACGTGGGGTCCACGCACGTAGAGCTTGACTCATGAGTATGTCATGTTTCATAAATCTTAGTAGCTGACTGGTAATATCCGGTTATGTAACACGGTAAGCGCTCATAACTTGTTACATCCGGTGAAAAGACGCGCAGTCGGGTGTTTTTGATGAACAAAGAAACTGGTTATAGCGGGTCATACGGACGCATAAACATTTCAATAATAATTATAAAACCCAAATGCCCCTACACTCAGGAGCAAAACCAAAAGCTCTTTTTATATATATATTCTTAGCTCTGCTTCCTTCCCCCCAATCATCCTCTCTGTCTCAGTCTTTTCCAGTTCCGGAGAACGGGTGACAATAGCTACATATTCTTTTATTAACAATTTTTCTGATTTTATTTTGTTACTTCCCATATTTTATTGAATGAATTTCGCCTTGGTCACTGCAGGAATAAATTATAAATGTCGTTGCTTTCAGACGTTAAGCTTGCAGCTCAGATACTCAGCCTGGTGATCCTAATCATCACACTCGTTCTTGTACTACTGAAGATTACTACTAAGATCACTGGTGCTGCTAACCAACAGCTTCCTGGAGACAACCATGCTGACAATATCCAAATGGTAGCTGTGAACGTCAACCCTGTTTGAGCCTCCAATATACCATCTGTCTGCCATGCAGATTTCACATCATTTGGAGCTTCCAGTATCCATAGGGCTGAAACAGAGTGTGCAATGCTTTGTTTTTGTTAGTTTGTTTGAATTACGTGGTGTACATAGTCTGTGTCATGAAGTTTGCTATTTATATATGTTGTGTGATTTTGTCTGTGTGGATCTGTCATTCTGTTGTGCTTTTTAAGTCTACAGTGGATTATCATGTTTTTGTCCGATACAGTACTTGTTGAAGGATTATGAAAGTTTGAAACTTTTTTTATTTTTTATTTTTTTATGATTGTTTAATACATGCTCTATTTTTATTATTCCTCCAAAACATGCCAAAGTTTATGAATAATCGTGTGGATCTGGGCCTTTTTTTTTCAGCTGGGCCGTTTGGGAAGTTGTAACAGGGGAAATTGATTTGGGCCATTAAAACCAGATCTTCAGTTTTGGGCTCACAAAGAGATGTGGATTGGGATGGATTTTTGTAGATGCCCCAAATCAAAATGGATAGGTCACTTTTTTTCATCCTCTTTTTTGGGGAAATGGTTCTTGGAGATTATGATTGATACAGATCTAATTGCTCTTTTGTATGGTCTTAAACTAGGTTTTCATTTTTGTTTTCTTTGACAAACTAAATAATAGGAGTTGTCTTTTTGGAATAAGTTTGCCTTATCCATTTAAGCTATTTTTGGTACAAGTAAAACTGCAAAGTACTTTCCAAATGCGAGATTTGGGTTAGTAGTGTACATAAAATTTTGAAGTGAGAAGCAAGTAAAACCTATAATATAATATAAACTTCCAATCCAAATCATTTATTTGACCCAAATACATGCAGAAAATTAGCCCAAAAAATTAACATCAATGTTGGATGAGACATTAGAGATTGAGGGTTGAAGACGTTTAGTTTTAATGGGTCAACCAACATATTAGCCCAAAATTTTAAACCAACTTGTATATCTGTTTTGGGCCATGTTTTATGTTGAAAAATGTGCGCATACCCACAAACACAGTAACACCAATTCAAATGCGCTATTAAGTTTAAGTGTTTAAGGCCCTGTTTGGATTAGCCTGTTTTCATCACTCAAACTCAGTTTGAGTTGAGCTACAGTGCAGAAAATTGGAAACACCAAATTGGTGTTTTCAGTTTCTCAAACTCAAACTCAGTGGCAATTCCGTAAAATGGAAGACCTCGTGGAGCCCACAGCTTTTGTATTGTCCCATCACTACTTGATCTCTCTCCAACCCGTTCTTCTCTCTGTCATTCTCCTTCTTCATTTTTTCTCAAAACTATGGTCACAACCCTCAACCTGAAGAAAAGAAAACCCAAACATCAAAAAAAAAAAAAAAAAGCAAACACCCAAGACACGAACACCACTAGTTGGCAAAAATGAACAAGGATGCAAAATACCACAAATAAATTTCTAAATAAAGTGTATAAAAGAGCTCAGCTTTTACAAGACCCATTATAAATTTTGAAATAAAATGTTCAAAGAGGGTTTCGCTTTGGGTATAAACCTTCGGATTGGTAAAATTCCAGAGAAAGAGGTCGATGGTGGGGAAGATTGGTGCAGCGGCGTTATAAGGAACGGTCTGAGCTCAGGGCGGTGCAGGTTGGCTGAGGTGGGCTCGGTGGGCGTGGTTAGGGTGAGTGCGTGCGTAAGGAGGTGTGAGGTTGGGCAGCAGAGCCTTTTGTGTTTGTGTGGGTTGGAGTTGTGGTGTTCATTGAGAGCAGTCCGTGTGTATTCACTGAAGGAGCCTCTTTTCTCTTCTGTTTCTTTTCTTCTTCAAGGTGGGTTTTTGCTCTTAGTTTCTTCTCTCTTTTCTTTTTTCTTTTCTTTCTTTCTTTGTTCTTCACTCTGGTTTCTTCTCTTAGCTGCTTTTTTTTTTTTTTCTTCAAGCGGTGATGGTAGAGATGGCTAAGTTTGGGTCTCCGATCTACGGATTTGGGTTTGGATTTTTTTGTTGTGGTTGTGGTGGTTTGAGGCTTGGATTTTTAAGTGGAGGTTGTGGTTTTGGTTGAGGGCTGTTGGTGGGTTTGGATTTTTGATTCATTCAAATTTTTTGGTGGAGGTTATGGTTGTGTTGAGGGCTGTTGGTGGTGGTGGTGCTTGTGGTTGTGGATTTCTGGGTTTGCCATTGGTAGTGGTGGTGGTGGAGAAGCTGGGTTGATGGTGGTGGATGAAGGGTTTGCCGTTGGTGGTGGTGGAGCTAGGTTTCAGTGAAGCTGGGTTTGAAGAGCAGAAAAGAAAAGGGACGCGGGTAGCAACCATATTCTTCTGTGCAGTGTCAGTGGATGGGTCCATCATTTTGGCAAAAAGTGAAGTTAAAAACTGAGATACATGACTGAGTTTTGTGACCAAACAAAAGTGTTGGATTTTTTGAGTGATAATGGAGTTTGAGTTGTGAGTTATAAGTTTTGAGTTTGAGTTATGAAAATTGAGAACTGAGATATGAAAATTGAGACACCTCTAAACCAAACGGGCTCTAAGTCTCCTCAAAAAAGTTTAACTATTTTAAGTCTCCAAAAACTAACAATTTATAGTAAGAATAGTTTCTTTTCCCTAGAAGTAATCCAGACGCCATTCCAATCATTTTTTTTTTGCTGAATAAGAAATATTATTACCAAAAAAAGAAGAACAACTGAAAACAAAACAAAAAAAGAAGGGATGGGATTTAGCCAACTTTTCCTTCCACAAACCCAGAAACTATAGAGGGGCGGGGGGAATGAGCTACACCCATTGGGTTAAAGGATGAGCTACAAAGTTAGAGTTTCTAAAAACAAAATAGGCATTCCAGTCTACAAAAGAATTGAATATAGCACTAGTCTCATCTAGAATTGCATTGAATGACCAATATGGTGTTGCAAATGGATTTAAGATAGCTTTTATCACAACTAGCCATAGGTCCACGCGTTGCGTGAGAATAGATAAGTAATGGGGTGTAATATATATATATATATATATATAAAATAAAAAGTACAATAACTTTAAGTTTTTTTTTTTTTTTTTTTTTTTAAGATTTCACAAGTATTTTTTTTTTTTTTTTTTTTATCTCTACAAATATATCATACTATTATTTTTTGCATGTCTAATTAATATTGTTTTTTAAGGTGGACCATATTCTTCTAACTTCTATTATAGTATGTTATATTTGCCTAATATACAACTAAACTCTATAAGTTTAAAATTTATAATTCAAAATTTTCAGCTCTTAACGAATAAAGAGATTATAATAATAGTAAAATCTCATCACAAAATTACAATTAATGTTATCTTGACCAAAATTAAAATGAAACCAAAGGAATAAAATGTAGACTTTATACTAATTTATTACTCAAACATTTTGGTAAGTATATTCAAATTCATAACCATGTTTATAAAGTTAGATTATTTATTTATTTATTTATTTAAAATTTCCAATGCTGAAATTTGTCTATCCAGTGACTTATATAGGCCTTTCACCTGGGGAGAACTGCAATATACAAAAGAACAAAAGCCACTTTATTATTCAACATATTTATATTGTTAAGATGATGTGTTAAGTTTTTATTGGTAATTGTCTAGTTATTGTGCCTTTTTTTAGATTTTTTTTTTTTTGAAATTAAAGGATCTAATTTCTGTGTTGACTACCGATTTTCAAGCCTCGGAGGGTGTAAAATGCAACCAGCTATGGTTTAGGGTGGTCATCTGGAATTAATCATTAAGAATAGAGAGATGCTACGTCTACAACAATTTTACAACATTTTTACAACAAATCATAGGTGGTTAGTTGTTATTGGTTCAAATTTGAAACTAACACTAAGATTACTTTTTTGCCCTAACAATAATAATCAGTAACAACCTGCCACTTAGGATTTGTTGTAAAAATGTTGTAGACATATCATTCCTCTTAAGGATATATTACGGTACTTTTTATAATTAAGTTGTTCTCCAATTTTTAAGGTAACTGTATCGTAGAGTTTTTAAAATTTTTATAAATTTATTTTGAAAAGAGTTGATCGTATTTAAATTATTAAGGATGTGGTAAAATTCAATCCATTTTTGTTTATAAAATGAATGGATAGAAATTAGAACTCCATGATCTCTGTTGCTTCACTACTTGGCTCGCTCATGCTTTGTAGGTGAGAAGTAAGTACAGGCACACTAATTCCACAAAATATGACATGGATTCTAGTTCAAGGACGGGTTTGATTACTTGATTCTTAGATGTACCAGTACATGGATCCATATTTAGGTGTGTGAATACTAAAGTTTACTTTGAAGGTTTGTATAGATGCCTTATCTACTGTGATGGCCTAGACTTGCTTGAGTGATACCATCTCTATGTTTGTTTTAGCAATGATGTTTTTTTAGAAAATAAGTCATTTTATAAAAAATATTTTCTATAAAATTATCTCATTTCCTTATATTTGGTAGTAACTTTTAATGAGTTAAAAAAAAAATCACATAACTTTTATTATTTAGCTTGCTGTGATAGAAAGAAAGAGTTGTTTTTCAAAAAAAAAAAAAAAAAAAAAAAATTTAGTGAAAAATAATCCCTAAAAATAAGTTCTACTTTTTTATGTTGATTAAAGATAGTTTTTTTTTGACTTATTTTTTTTTGATACTACCAAATATTAAAAAACTATATTTAAACAAGCTGTACCGAAGCAAGAGATGAGTACTAAATTTGGGTCTGCCAATGCGAAGTTACAATCAATATTTTCAAGGAAATTCCTTGGCATAGCATGTGGTGATTAGACAATGCCACTAATAAGTAATACCCATTTTAGAAAAGAAAAGAAAAGAAGATTATAGTATTTTTCATTGCTTAATTATAAATAGAAAGTAATTAAGTGGACGGGACTTTCAATCCACAATCCATGACATTCACGTCGACTTTTTAATTTCATTGTAGTTTTATTTTCATTTTGTCTCAAATCCCTCAATAAACTGGTTCACAACTTGGCCCCCTGAGCCTCACTTGTATGGCTTGGCAGCCCAATCCCATAAACTCAATCCCTCTTTGGCCCCTGATGATGCTTCAGATTCCTCTCGGTCCCTCTTCTATTTTGCCTCAATAAAATTATATTTATTTACCAAGAACAAGATAAGAGTAAAATCTCAAGTTCAAGTGAGAGCTAATGGTAATGGCATCCAAAATAGTGTCTCATATTTGTAGTTTGAATCTTATATATTCTTCATTTCTATTATTTACCTATTAAAAAAAAGAGTAAAATATATTTAAGTATTTTCCTTAAACTTTTTATTTCTTCTCTCTCTATCTCTCTCTCCCCGTACAAACCAAGCACTTGAAAAGTGAAAAGAAGGGAATTTTAAAAAAGCTTCCTTCTTTTGTTTTCTCACAAGGTGAACAGATATGATGCAAGTGAAGTGACATTTCTAAGAGTGCTTCAGGAAATGAACATGGGAAGACAAAATTAAGATGCACAATCTATTTATATATTTATTTTTCTCCCACAATTCTTACTATCTCACTCTAATATTACGACTTGTTAAGACAAAGAAGTTGGGCATAGGATTATAGGAGATACATATTGTAGGAGATACATATCGTAGCATTTTAATATTAAATATTTTTTTTACGGTGAAGATAGAAAATATTAAATAATTAAAATGAATAAAATTGGTTTTTTAGGAGAAAAAGATTAGCTATTTAAATATAAAGATGTAGGATTTAATATGAAAGATAAGGAGTTAGTCAAATATTTAATCTCATATTAAAAATGAGAAAAGTTATTTTATTTATAAAAATGGTGATTAATAGACCGAAATGTATTGGAACAAGTACACTTTTATTTAAACCCATACATAATCGAGGGCCACATGCATAAACACAACCACTTTTATCGTTGGCTCAAATATGTCATATACATCCTCCGAGCTAATTGCGGTGTAAATCAGTTTTAGAAGCTATTTTGGCAATATCAAAACAAAATTGAGAAGCAAATGCAAAACAAATATATATATATATATATATATAACACACTTTTCAGGTTCCATTTGAATTTCATTGAAAGAGGATTCAGAATACATAATCCATATTTACAAAGACAATCAAAATACAACTCCAGAATTGACCATATGTACAAAAAAAAAAAATCACAACAACCACGCCTTAATCCCAAAAATCTAGGGTAGACACTATATATACAAAAGCCAAGGAAAATAATTACAGAATAAGTACACTCCAATCTCCCTAAAGGTAACCAGGAAAAAAAAAATAAGACTTCCCCTCCCTATGAAACTCCAAAAGAATTGGGTCCTTGTGAGACCATTCTTCATGTGAACCACTTTATTTTTATTATGCTTCAGATATATATATATATATATATATAACAATAAAACTTTCTTTAAAGATTCTTATGTACAAAGTGCGTTGCTGCTGATACTTGAAGCAAAATTGTCACTTCTTCTCTCAACGATCCAAAGCACTAATCACGATCCTGCAACACATGGAGGAAAACATCAGGAAGAGTAAGAAGCTAAGGATATTATAGCATTTACGTTTTCACAATTTGCTTCTCCAACTAATACTGTATGCAATGTGCAAATCTTGAAATATAGCATGTAACTTTTTCTTTTTTGACTTGGTCATTGTTTTAGGAAATAAGGCATTGACTTGTCATGAAATTAATGATTCCAAACCAATAAATTAGGTTTGATTGAATAACCAACAATGAACTACTAATATGCATTTAAAAAATTAATTCCTAAATCCCAAACATTGTTGGGTCGACGTGAAAGGAAAAGCTAATGCCTGCTCTAAATTCAACAAACATCTTTAATTATTGACTTTTCCCCAACTTGAAGAATTGGTGGTCTAAAAAGGAAAAATAAAGATAAGATTCCAAATTCACTGGATCTCTGAACCTCAATCTTGGATTGAAAATCTGAACAATTTCTAGTCCAGTAGGAACTATGCTAGAGAGTCAAGTGCATATATATATATATAAAAGAGAGAGAGAATAGAGAACCAATCATAAGCGGTCGGGCCTGAGTCGGCTTGGTGTAATTTCTTAGCTGACGATTTTTTCTTTGCATTTTTCCTGAAATCCAAGCCTGGTGTCCCCGCTGCACACAAGCCAAAACCCCATATGAACAAAGCCATCCTTGATTTGAAATAAAATAAACAAATGATAAATTTAAAAAAAAAAAAAAAAAAAAAAAAAAAAAAAAAAAAAAAAAAAAAAAAACTTAGTTTGGCTAGCTACTGAGAAAATATAGAAAAAAAGGAAATGAGAATTGAAATTTTCACAATAGCCATGTGAACCCAAACATGATATACACCCAATTATTATTCATCCATATACCTTATCTTAACTAATCAAGTCAAGGAAAAGATAAGAGGCTATGAAAAATCCTAAAACATCCATCTCAACCCCTACAAATGCATAAGATGCTAATCAATTAAGTTCTTATTTTTTTCATATAAAAAAAATTAATTTTTTATTTCCTTTTCCCTACTAACTCTAATAACTTTTTTTAAAATGATAAAATCAAAAGAAATCATATATAAGAAGATTGTTTTTTTTTTTTACATTACACATTCCAATCCAACTAACTCCAATATAAAGCTATTCTTTTTCTTCTGTCTTTTCTACTAAAATTTTCTAAACCAAACAAAGAGTCAAAGAAAACAAAAAACACGATCCACTTGTACCGAGATAAATTCTAAAAAATCCTACTATAAGTTCTCATTTATTTTTCCTATTATTTACTACCAACCAATCAAAATTAATTTTTCTGATAAACCAAAAGATGTAATTTTTTTTTTTTTTTTAAAATGCCTGTATTAAACCTACTCTTTTCCTTCTTCTGTTTTTTCCTCACCATTTTTCACAAAACCAAATTAAAAAAAAAAAAAAAATTAAGACTTACACTTGATATCTTTTTTATTTTTTAATCAATACACACAAAATGGATTTTAAACTCCTAATTACGTTTAAGAAACAGTATTTTTCACAATTGTTGATATAAATTTTATGAATAATGTATTGATAAAAACATTGAATTAATAAAATTGTGTCCTTGTACCATTACTCTATTATCTTTCATTCAAACAAACCTAAGAGTACTAATGAAACTTACGTGAGTGTGGTGTCCCCGGAGTGCTAGACCCGGACGGAGAGCCTGGGGCGGAGCCTGAATCAGCTGAAAGGTTCTTCAAATGGGAGCTAGTCCTAAGAATGGTAATGCTCCGAGTTACAGGCACTTGATGATCATCATGAGGTATCACCATAGGAGGAGATCGTGAGGCCGAAAATGAATCATGCTTGCGCAGTTTTCCGAGGCCGGTTTCTGGTGGTGGACCGGCAAGCGTTTCGTCCCAAAGCTTGTGAAGAAAACCCATGACTTCTTTTTTGTAACAACCGTATGTACCTACGTGTATGATATTATGGCAATATATATACTTTGTTACATGAAATGAATAGTTTTTTTTTGGACCCAATACGACTGTTACGAAGAGATGGGTGGGAACGAAACGAAAGAGGGCAGATAACGTGTGTATAGGAACCGAAAGAGTTTAATCTTTCTGTTTGTGAAAGAAGATGTAATGTATTCTAGGGCTTTTATAGAGAAAGTCTTTGTGTGTGAGAGAAAAGGATAAGATGAATGTTTTGATGGCTAGAATTTGAGTTGGTAGCTCCGGCTAATATGGCTTTACTATTAGCCATCCAATTTATTTGGGGTAAGAACTAAGAAGGTATAAACACTAACAACCAGTCAAGATGAGGTGAGGTTAATTTAAGTGTTAAGAACTAATTAAGAATCTTCACACACACACACACACAAAAACTAATTAAGGACTTCTTTATTTTGGCAAACCATGTAACAAATTCACTTAAATTGTATGTTCTAAGTTCTAACTACAAACTTTGGAGTCCAAACTTTAACCATGTTTTAATCTTTCGATTGTAACACATGTGACTTTTTTTTTTTTAATATATAGAAAAATGAGACAGATAAAGCGTGTAAAAATCTCCTATTTTAGAAATTACTAAAATTATTATTAATTTTATTTAATAAGATTCATAAATTGTTGTAATATTAGTGACAATTCAATAACATAATAAATAAATGTATGATACTTCCTTAATTGGTGATGCATCAACTTGTGAAATCTGTATACTAAAATTTATAAAGTCCCTAATCTTAGGGCATTTTATTTGGTTAGTTAACTAAACTGGAATCTTCTAAAAGTGGGCAAAGACCCCAATGTATAATCCTTCATTTGATTGAGGAATTAAACTAATTACTGATCGAGAGAGAATCAGCCTTCTTATACTCAATTTTACTCAATTTTATTTTATAATACTTTTCTATAAATTAGATAATCGAGTTGCAAGGTTTGCTCTACTATTAGGCCAATTAGGCAATTGCCTAAAGTCCCCAAGTAGAACAAAACCTTCAAATTTTAATCAATAATAATATTAGTATACTAATAAAAGTATTAATTATGCCCTAAATATTAGCCGATAAATTAAAAAATAAATAAATAAATGAGTAATGCTATGGATATAGCAAAATTAATTTCACAGCATTTTAAAATTAACATGTCAGCTCACACTTGGGCCTATAACAATCCTAATTATTTAGATTTTTTGCTATAGTAATTAGGAATCTTGTGAAATTGTTGACAGGTTGGTGTGTCCCTAATCCCTAGCAATACTCAAAAGTAATTGTTTATAAAAGACAAAATAAAAAAATATTAAAAAATGAAAAGAACATTAGCAGTGTAGATGGACTACCATCCGCTAATTATTTTTTTGATAAAATTTTATCTTTGTAGCTTTATACATATACTAGCTGTTAACAAAAAAAAAAAAAAAAAAAAAAAAAAGTTTTGTAAAAAACTATAAAAAAAAAGTGCATCTAATCAAATTATAAGTAAAAAAAAAAAAAAAAAAAAAATCATGTAATTCAATTTAAATATATGAAGGCACCAATTCAAATGCGCCTTAGGTCCCAAAATTGCTTGTACTGGTCCTGTCGAACTGATATCAATTTTATTTGAAAATTTCATATGCATTTATAAAATTATAAAATTTGTTCAAAGGTAGCAACAAATTTGACAAGTCAGTGCTTATGTCATTCAGAAATATTCCTAAACCTAACGTTTAATAAGGAAAAATTTGAGAATAATCCTGTAAAAATATATTTCCAACTCTACTTAAAATACCTACAAAATAAGACACTCTCCTATTAAAAAAAAAAAAAATAAAAAAAAAAATAAAAGAGTAGTACGAACTCAAAAAAAAAAAAAAAAGTATTGCAATTATATTTGTAAAGTCATTAGCAATAAAAGGAATATATGTAAAAGGTTTTAAATAATAAATAAGGAGAGAGAAACAAAATTGCTATTAATTAAGTGAATGAGGTGTAAGTCAATTAGTATTTAATACTATTTTTTAGCCATTAGATCAATTACAAATCTACGGTCTACAAATGGTGTAACTCTTGTCAAGTTACACTATGTAGATTCAAAGTTACACATGAGTTTAAGTTACATCTGATGTAACTCTTTTAAAGTTACACATTTTTTAAACCATTAGATTTAAGTAGATTCAACGGTCAAAAAAAGACCCCCATTAATACTAATATTTTGATTAGAATCTCATTAATTATCTCTCATTTATTATATTTTATATTTATCTCTAAACCCAAAAAAAGTGTTATATTTAACTCTCTTTCTACGTTTCTCTCTCTATCTCTTTCTCCTCAACTGTTGTTCCACCTCCATGGATAGATTGCCGGCAGAAGAAGGAAAAAAAAATATATTGCATTGTTTGTCTAATGAGAAATTGTTGATAATTAATTCATCGTGAGGTCGCACCTGAGGTTTGCTATTTAGATCTCAGCCAATTTTTGCTGGGATTTTACCCCATTCTTGTGATAGATCGTAAGCTTTTTCAAGAAATTCTTGGACCTAACCTAGTTTGATGTCTCCACGATTTGGGTTGAAGAGTATGTATATATTTTCAACAAATAATCTTTGACTTTGGGTGGGTGTAGACATGGATGTTTGGGACCTTTGGGTATATATTTAGACGCTGATTGATTTTGGACCATAGTTTATCTTCCCAGATAAGATATAATAGTAGATGGGATAGGTGTTTTTCATTTCTCAGTTTTCAGTGATGGATATTAAAATTTATTTGTATATATATTGACAAAGAAACAAGATTCAATTATATAACGAGGCAACATCACATTCATGAGTAGCATCCTTCCTGATCACATGCAGAAACTGATCAGGTAAAATAGTTCTCGCTACACCAAAGTCTGAACCCAACCAAACACAATTCTAAAATTAGTATTTAAAAAAGAATTAAAAAAAATTTTCAGTTGGCAATTATAAATAGACCAAGCCATAGACTCAAAGATTTCAAAGTTCTTTGTTTCTAAATTTATCACAAACTTCATATTAGTGAGCTTCCTCCTGCTTCTCTTTCAACGGTAATTTAAGTTTTATTTTTATTTTTTTAATTTTGGTTTCTCTTTCTATTCTTCATTATATTTCATTTCCCCTATTTTTGTGTTTCGAATAAATTTGATTTTTTTGCCAAATCTGCGTGAATCATGATCTAGATCTGGGGCATTGGATTTATATATATATAAGCTGACGGTTGAGATTTCATTCTTCACAGGTTAGAGAGAAATCAGAAGGAAATGGCACGCAAGAAGATCAGAGAGTACAATTCCAAGAGATTGTTGACAAGCACTTTAAGAGGCTCTCTGGCCGTGAACTATCCATTAAATCAGCCCAACTAAGAGATAGAGATAAAAACGTAGAGAGGTAGTCAAATATAACATTTTTTTTGAGTTTAGAGAAAAATATAAAATATAATAAATGAGAGATAATTAATAAGATATTAATTAGAGTATTAGTATTAATGAAGGTCTTTTTTTACCATTAAATCTACTTAAATCCAACGGTTTAAAAAATGTAAAACTTTTTAAAATTACACTAATTTGAACTCATCTTTTATATATATATATATATATATATATATTAAAGTTGAGCTGCCACAGCCAGCCAAATTTTGCTTAAGCCGAGAAAGACAAGACAAATTTAAAGGCCTAAGTTTTCGGAAGCAGGTAGGGACTAAGTCAACTAAGTAGACAGATGGATCCTACTGTTTAATTTATAGCATGTCCTTTCACACGTCAATTGGATAAGGTTAGAGCCAAATCTAGTACAGATCCACCAAACTGGATGTTGAAGTTAAGGTTGTGGCTGGGACCCACTTACCTGGCACGTGATTAGGATGGTGCACCCCATGATTATCGTAATTCTTATCTTCCCCGTGGTTTAACACATTGACATTGTTGACGGCACTCTATTGGTAGACATGGTAAAACGGACGGGTCAAGTCGGATTCGGGTAGGGTTAATTGAGTTGCGGGTTAAACGAGTCACGGGTAAAAAACGGGTCATTTTAAAGGGGTTAAAATCAGATTCAGGTCAATCGGGTTGCGGGTCGGGTCGGGTCGGGTCGAGTTGACCCGTATTTTTCACATGAATTTTTTTTTTTTTTTTGGATAAAGAAAACAATATGTATTTGTCATTTGAAAAGTTATGCCATAAATTACTTGATATGAAATGCATTATTTTGAATTCACCACTTATATCAAAAATAAACTCAATTAAACTTATTAATACTTATTCAATAATTTTAAAATTATACAAAGCCTAACATTACTATTTAAAACAAAATAACACAAAGATAAGTAAAACAAATACACAAGTTTTATTTCTACACAGTATCAACATTCCAAAATATAAAACAAAATTACAAATGATTCATTGGATAACTCATTTGATAAAAAATAAAAACATATAAGAAATTTACAATATTGAAAATTAATTTTATAATCTATTATCAATTGTGGTTGACACTCTATTTCAATTTGAGATATACTTTAAAATTGATTGCTTACTTATTTATACATGGTATGTTTTATGAATATCATATTATTATTAAGTAACACACACTCTAGAAAATATCATAATTTATTTTAAAAAACTGTTTATTTTGGACATAAATTATTAAAAAATAGGTCTAAGTATTTATAATTTATGCTAAGTTGATACTTTAGCTTCACTATTTTCAAACTTGTGAATATTTCTCACATATGTTTACAATTTTAAATCTATATTTTTAACTCTACTGTAACCAGATTATCTTGGCATGTACTTTACTGTTTGATATCTAAAAATCTTTACTCATTACAAATTGTTCAATCATTTGTCTTTCAATTAATTTGCATGTAGTTATGTAAATGTAACAATTGTTTTCTTAAAGTTCACAATAAACAATTAAATCAATATTGTCTTAGTTTTACTATTTTTTTTTTATGAAAAAAAAAAAAAAAGTTTTAAAAAAATGGTTCAAGTTCGGGTTGGGTCGGGTCGGGTTGACCCGCAAAAAACACGGGTCGGGTCATGGGTTAACCCGTTTTTGCTTCGGGTCAAAAAATTGGGTTCGGATTGGGTATTTTTCGGGTTGGGTTAGGTCGGGTCGGGTCAGAAAATTCTAACCTGTTTTGTCATGTCTACCTATTGGAGGAACCCAATGTTTCTTGGAATGGATAAAATCTCTTTCAATGTTACTATTGTTTAGGCATTGGAATAGCTATTCAAACATGGTTTGGTATGAAATGGCTATTCAATTGCTGATTATGCACCAATTGATGATGATTTTAGGGACTCAAATGAACCAAAATTTCCAGTAGAAGTTGAATAACTGTCATAGGGAAGTTAATGCCTGTGCTAATGCCCTTGCGAAGATAGCGGTTCAATTATAGCAATATTTTGTTATTTTGGACACTCCTCTACTAAAGGAGTACCCTTTTGATATATGACCTTTTATATATTATATGTACTAATCCTGCATCTATGATAGTGTAACTAGTATCTAACTTTTTATTTATTTATCCTCTCCAAAAAAAAATCTGTCTATCTATTTCCCTTTTACAAAATTAAAAATTAAAAAAAAAAAAATGATGATTTGGTATAGTTTACTTTTATTAAATTGATTTGGTGTAGTTTTCAGTTTTTCACAACGGTAAGTACACAACTTTTATTTTAAAAAATTATGGTTAATTACCTTTTAATTCTAGAGTTTTAAGTATGTTTTATATATTTAAGACTTTTTTTCACTTAAATAGTTATACTTTATAATCTCTAAATTCACTTCATTTAAATCTTTTATTTGTTACCACCATTTTTTTAATTAATACGTTTAAACATCATATAATTAGCTGATTTAAGCAAATTTTATTTCAAACTTTGAAGTACTACTTTAAACAAAACTTACCTCAACCTATAAGGTCTAAATAAAACTCTATCAATACTTTACCCCATTTTGACTAGGATAGTGCACCCACGATTATCTTATCATCTTCCATGGTCTAACATATGGTTGGGGTAACCACTTTAGTGGTTTAATTGCACCTCCTTAGGTGCTAAAAGTGCCTAGAAGTGAGCAAGGTCTCTGGTTTGAGAGCTGGGGTGGGTAGTGGTGGGGTAGATTTAGGAATTTCTAATTAAAAAGCAAGAGAGAGAGAGAGAGAAAGAGAGAAGAAAAGAAAATAATGGAAAATGTTGGCATAATGGAGCCTTGGAGGGACCCATGTGTGTTGTTACAATGGATGAATTTTCTGTGGATGTTATTGTTTAGGGATATTGAAATAGCTACGTAATGATGGTTTGGTATGGTTTAACTTTGTTGGTTTATTATATTTGAAAGTACATTGTAAAAAGTTTTGAACCTGAACTAGTTAGTACTTTTTTATATTTTTGATAAAGTATTCAAAATTTAAATTCTATTATCCCCAATTATCAAATAAAAATTAATTTGATAAAAAGTATAGTTATACCTTGTTGTACCAAACTTAAAAGTTTTAAAAAGTTCTACATATCAGAAAAAATTAAATTTAAAAAAATCACTTTGATGTTCTTTCAATATTTAATCATAAGACATTGATTTAAATAATAATTTAATGATCCCGTTGAGAATTAGAGGATAAAATGCTGGTTGGAAAAATACAAATACAATGAACATCAATGGCTTTTAAACATTAGCTCATAGCTACTCTATTTCCTCTCACTTCTCAAATGGTCAAACTTGTAAAGTGAGCTATCTTAACTCTTAAGCTTGCCTTCCTGGGCGGATGTGGCCTATGTTTGGTTTCCTCTCTAAATGGTACTAAGGCTCAAGTGCCCTCGAGTTTTTTTTTTTTTTTCCTCATTCATGGATGAGTCTCCTCAAGCCAATAGCGCTCTCAAAATCTCTATTTCTTCCTTTTTTAATTTTTTTTTTGACATGATAGATTAAAACTTATAGTATCAATTTCATAATAATTACCTTTTATTATCTAATTTAGAACATTTCAATCCATTATAATTCTTCACATACAAATTCTACAATTGTAATCTGGCAGAAATTATATAGATCAAAGTCAGTAATACTATTGTGAACAGAAATTTGTAAAGGTAACATTACTCTATAGTAAACTCATCACGTATGTCCACATCGTGAAGCCACCTCAAAATGAACTTTCCTACTGCTAAGCTACACCAGTGCAGTAGCACATAAGATACCTGAAATTGGAAAAGTGAGAATATACAAGACTTAAAATCTACTCATTGCTATCCAATTAAGACTATATAACGTGAACAGAAACGCTCATATGTTCATCCACTGATCTTGACCTTCCTTATACTATTTGTCCTGGTTAAGTTCAGTACCTTATTTTTCACATGCTGAAATGATCGAAACTGCAAAGTTCAGAACTTTGTTTACCTTACTAAACAACATACATAAGTTTAAGGGTTTAGATGCATGTTTTGATCAAAGAAGGAAGGTGTCTGTGTGTTTCTAGAACAACCATATATAAGGTAATAAGTACACATCAATTAGTTTTACCAAAACATTTCATATTACCAGAAAGTACAAAAGCTATGGAACAGCAAATTCAACATCCAAAAACAATGCAAAGCCATGTTGACTAGTCTTCAAACGATACAGGCAAACGAACTTGAGGAACCAAACAACAATTTCCCATCGGCTGACAAGTTGCATTTAAAAAATGGTATAGGATACTCTACTTATGTTCTATCAGCAACCAGATACAAAGCCTATAAGGCTGCAGTTATTAAAACAACCCATGCATCAGGATTAAAATAATTTTCTTCAAATTTTACTTCAAGGACTACTTTTTGAAGAGTCCATTGTAAAATTCACAATAAGTCTGTAATTACTATTTGCCCAAAAAAAGAGGACATATATATATTCCCAATTTATTCGGGCTAATTTTAATTCTCAATACAACAAAGCCAATCATGCAATAATTAAACCATTTAGTTCCAATAAATCAAGGTCAATAATATACAGAAATTTATGAAAATCACTTTACTCTTAAGAAAACTCATCACGTAAGTCCACAACATCAAGCCACCTCAAAATGAACTGTCCTACTGCCATCAAACTACACCTGTGCCAGCACATTAAAAATTAATTCAACTCCAGCTTCTTATATACTTATCAGTCTATCATATAGAATAACCAGCCATATTCACTTTGCCAACATGCTTTAGCTTGGAAAATGAATATCACAACACTAAAAAAACCACTCATTTTTATTCATTTAACACTATAATAACATGGAAAGAGCTGCTCATATGTTCAATAACCGATGTTGACCCTTCTTATACTGTTTGTCCTAGTACCTTATTTTATACATCCTGAAATGATCCAAACTACAAAGTTAAAGAACTTTGACCAACTTTTCTCAGCAACCAAACATAAGTTAGGGATATAATTGTGTGTTTTGATCACATAAAGAAGATGTGAGTGTTCCTAGCAGAAGCATGTATAGGCAAAGAAACACTTATCAATTAGTTTTAACCAAAAGATTAAAATGGCTAAAAACATTCCTTATTACCCAAAAGTACAAAAACTATGGAACAGCAAATTCAACATATATTCAATAACAAAGTAAAGCCATCTTGACTAGTCTTCAAATGAAACAAGCAAAAGAAATTGTGGAACCAAACTACACTTGCCCACACCAAAACGATCAAAGTTTTCTTTATTTAGAAAAATTGTATATAAGACTCTAATTATTCTCCATCAGCAACCTCATACACGGATGACTAGGCCTCAATTGCTTAAACAACCTATGAATCAGGATAAATATTTAACTTTGAGAGCTACTTTTTGAGGAATTGTTGTGAAATTCACAATAATGTATGTAATTACAATTTCCCAAAAATAAAAGACATATTTAATATAACCTCAACCTGTCCAGGGCTACAATTTTATACTCTCAAAAAAACAAAGCCAAATATCATGAAATAATTAAATCAATGACATATATTTCCTCCTAAAATCAAATAAAATATATGAGAATGAATATGTAGAAGAGCATGCACATCTATCTTTTATAATTTCTCTAATTTAGCTCTTAAAAAGTTTTTTTTTTCTTTTCAAATTTACAGATCCACTTTTACAATCCACTCTACATCTCACTCTCTACTCTACAATTCAATCTATTAAAATATTATAACAAACCCATATAGATCTTTGTCCAAAAAAAAAACTAGATAAGACCCAAAATATTCTAAAAAAAAGCTCGGTGATGAGACCAAAATGAGCTGAAAATCATATAGCACAACTTAGAGCTAAGAAAAAGAAAGCATTTTTTTTTTCACAAAAATGATATAAATTACACATACAACACAGATTACCAAGATCAAGACCACAGCTAAATATCTTATGACAAATAAACCCAAAAAACTGTAAGGCAGAAATTAAAGATATATGCACCCATGAAAACTACACCATATATATTAAAATCAACGAAGTTCCAAAATAACAATCAGACCTGCATAAATCATAAGTACATATGTATCAACCTGGTTCTTGAACAGGCAGAAAGATAGAAAAACGACCAAGAACTCAAGAAGCGAATCTTTGTGTTTTCTAGACTTTCTGGTTCCATTTTATAGACAAAACGATAAAGCACAAGAAGTTTGTTGTACATACGTTTTTTCAATAATAATTTGGAGAGAGAAGAGACAAGTGCAAGTGTGCGACAGTCTAGATGGATAAGTCGCAAAAGACTCAACTGCGTGTGCACGCACTCTCTTTACTCCTTTAAAAAGTCTATTGTAAAATTCACAGTGATAAATTGCAAATTGTTGACATATATAAGAAGAATGAATGTCTAACAATAATCATGATAGTGAAAAACACCCAATCTTTAACTAAAAAGCTGAAGTACTAAATATGATAGAATCTATTTAGTAATAACTCAAACAAAAGCTGACATAAAAGGACACTTTGATCACAGTAAAGTCCGAAAAGAAAGGTCAAAGTATTCTTCAAAAAAAAAAAAAAAAAAAACCCAAAAACATTTGGTTTACTTGTTAGTTGCATAATAAAGCTACTTGGACAGAGATTACATATTATGAATAGTAGAGGTGGTGAAAGTGGTATTACATGTACAAGATAGGTTTTCTCGAAATCGGTGAGTTCAGATGTTCAGTTCCTCATTCACAATTACATCGTTTTGCCTATTGGTAGCATCAACTTTAGCATCAGTTGGTGGGATATTGTTCTGGCCATAGTTAATATCAGCAAGTAGGACTTCGTTCTGGTGGTCATTGGCAACAACAACAGTTTGTCTTGTAGTCCAAAAGGACCAAATCCTTCTGCATATGAGTAACAACTGTAGGAGTAGATTAACAAGGCTGACAAGGTACCCAAATACATCATGAATGAGTTCTAGGACTGACACAACTTGCCGGAATCAAAAACAAAATGGAATTGTTAGAATAACAGTAAAATTGACAGAGCGTTAATAATGGGTTATGGGGAGAAAGAAGTTGAAATAATTTCTCACCCTTCATCTGCCGAAGCGTTAATAATATCGTGTATTAACCATAGGAGTAGAACAACAATGAAGTCAAGAGTCCCAACTACTTCAGAAATGAGTTCTAGGACCAACTCAACTTGCTGAAATCTGAAACAAAAACGGATTGTTAGAAAAAAATTTACTGAGAAGTTGAAACTCTCTCACCCATCATGATTCATGTGCCATTGAGATTATCTAATCCATTTTTTCAAAATTATTCTTGATGTGTTCTAAAAAGAGTTATTTACAAAAAAATTCCAAAAAAAAAAAAAAAAAAATAAATAAACATATAGCTACTACTAACATTATGTAACTAAATTAATTATGCATTAAAAGTATATATTTTTTATTTTTTTTAAAAGCAAAATATGTAAAATTCGTTTTACTATGTTTTATGTCTTTATGACTAAGAGGTCTCAAATGGTCAAAATGTAATCACTAAATACCTTGCAATCGGATGATTTAGTTGATCAATAATACCATTTATGACCAAAGCTGGTTCCGATTAATATATATTAAATTGATTAATGAAACTTTCATAATATTGATGTGAATGAGAATGTTTTATTCCAACCGTAATATTCCATTTTTTACATTGGTTTGCATTTTCCTAGACAGGGAAAAAAAATCAGTATATCATGTGTATTTTTCCCCCATTGAATCTTTTAAAGGTGAAAAAAAAGGTGTGGTAGATTGTGATTGTTGGAATAGAAAGTGGACCAGCCAAATTTGGACATGATTATATTGATACTGGGGCAACCTTTTCGTTCTAACAAAGATTTTTTTATCTACACAAGTATTAATGATAATAAGTGGTTAAGAAGCAGTTTGATGCATCTATTCTAACACTTATATAGGTATATGTACACATAATTACACACTAGCTATGATTTTTAAGCAAATAATTTTTTTTTTTGTTTTTATTTTTTTATAAAATAAAAATGAGGGGTTATTTAAATCCAATATTTGTCATGGAAGAGATTAGACACTACCACTAAACTATAAGATCAACGACAAGCAAATTATGATTTAGTGTAGAGTACTCAAGCTGTCAAATGCTAACATTTCCCTTATAAAAATACCTTTCTCATTTTTTTTAAACCCATTCTTTGTTTTGACAATATAGTACCAATTTAGGCTATTCTAATTAAATTAATCCATGTATCTTCTTGATTTAGTGTTTCTTTATGATAGTTTAAACTTATTGGCTTAAAATATAAGTTGAATAAAAATACAGTTGTAATTAAAAAAAAATATTGAAGCCATAAAAAACTATTCATAAATTAGATAAAGAAGTCAGCTTATAAGCTGAAACAAATGGGAATCGAAACATGAAACTAGAGGCAAAGAGAAATAATTTATGATTAATAAAGGTAACAACTATAATTCAACCAACTTTTAGCAAAAAGCCAAAAAAATTGATACCAAAACAGACACCAAACTTCTCATTGGATTGACCAAGATCCTATGCTGCTGAATTTCCAAAGCTCAAATTTGAGTTAGAGTAGAAAGAATTTGATGGACTCCAATCAGCAAATTCATGTAGGAATTTGCTCTAAATGTGAAGCAAAAAGAAGATGAAAAAAGTGACCCTTGATTGTGGATTTGGCTTTTGTTTCAAGCACCTTAATAACAGAGGATTTAAGTCCAATATGAAAATTAACAAAGGCAGAAAGCCACGTTGGATAGAATAAAATAAGCTAATATTGATATGTTTATTTAAATAGTAGGGTTTTAGTGTATGGAAAATTTACAATTATGAAATTTATCAACGCGGGGTGGGGCAAAGTGGGTCTAAAAAGTCTAAACTTATCCTCGCTCTCACCTTGTGGTGTGGGGATAAAATCTTGCGCCATCCCCACCCCATCACATTTGCAAGGCCGGAAAAATTCACATGGGGTGAAACGAGGAGGGGCGGGGGAAGTGGAACCGGGAAAAATTACCATCATGTTAATATGCATGTCCTTGTCACAGTTTGTACAATCCGTGATTAAGGCCCAATCCTAAAACAAATTCACTTCAAGCTTAACAACAATGGGCACAAGACTCTCAATCCAAATAAACTTGTTCCCTTTACCCTTTTCTTTTCTTTTTTAAATATATCTTCCAATTTCATGGGCATAAGAATGTATTCAATCAAACAGAGAATGATAAGAAGTTTACACAATACAGAACAAGCTGAATTTTTGAAAGAACCTCACACCTTTATCCTCTTATAACCTGTAACAATGTCATATTCATACACTACTATATATTTTTATTTGAGTTTTTATATCTATGAGAACAATTAATTTCTGCCTTGCTAGAGAGATCCTAATAATAATGCTAATCATTCCAATGGTAACAAAATAGCAAGGAGTAGTGTGGTATTCAATAAAAATGGATGTTGTAAGTTGGAAGAGTAACACAATTGTTAATTAATTCTCATATTTATAAGAAGAAAGAGTAATACTACTATTTAGAGTAAGTAGCACTCCCTTTAAGCTAGGGGCAGAGCCGGGGGGGGGGGGGGGTTGTTGAGTGGGGCACTTGCCCCGCTGGCCCCACCCAAAAAATATATTAGTATTTCTTTTATTGTATTATATAATACAATAAATGCATTTAAAAATTATATAAATAAATAGTTATAAATAGGATGGTTTTTGAACCAAAACCAAAACCCTCATGATATAACATTTTTTATAACTACAATTTCAAAATGATTTTTTATGTAAATAAATCCCTAATAGATAAATAATATAATGAATATGTGATTTTATTTTGAATTTTCTTACATTCAAATATTGCTTAATATACACATGAATGAATTGTTATTTTGCAAATTGATCTTAAATACTATATATATATATATATATATATGTTTGCTTGCACATGCGTAAATGTGATGTCAAATGTAATTCCCCCCCCCCCCCCCCCCAAGTCAGATCCTGGCTCTGCCATTGCTTTAAGCTATTCTAATTTTAAGCATCTTGACACACATTGCTAATGTTCATGTAATAAAAAGAGTAATGTTAAGGATGTAATATTACTTTCTGTTAAATTTATTACTAATGCCACTTTTGTTATACACCAATATTGTTTTTGTTATATAATAAGCCATATTAGGAGTTGTGAAATAAATCTTGAAAAATGTGTCCTTAGATTTATTGTCCGAATGATGCTAAGGTTACAATGAATTTTACTATATAATATTTACAAATTAATGTGTTATTAATAACAATATATATATATATATATATAAACAAATATTATAAGGAAATAATTATTGCTTGCATTTTCCCCGTCTGATTCCTCCCACTCTCTCAAATAGGCCTTAAGAGTCACTTACATTAAATCTTGATGAGAAATCCTATATAATCTCCAATAATTCAATTTTGTTGGTAAAACAGTGATAGTGGAAGAAAAAAACTATCACTTGTTTCTAATTTTCTTTCCCACTATTGTTTTTGTTTGTTATTTATTAAGCTAACCCCTCATGAGGGCATTGCTTTTTCATCCTTTATTTCTTTCTAGTTCCTAGTCATTTATTCATGGCTAGCACTAAAATTTGTAAAAAGTATTTTCCTTTACTATATTTTATTAAATTTTTTTTTTCCTTTACTATGGTTTTTATCTTTATGATCATATTGGCAATTAATTGATTGGAATAGTGTTTTGGATTATATTTTGGGGGAAAAATAATATTATTCGTATTTTTCATCAATCAATATCATATATTATTATATAATAAAAGTTGGGCTTAGAAGTCGTGGTTGCGCCAAGTGGCTATAGTAAATTGCAGAAATTTTTTTAGAATTTAAAATATATATATATATATATATATTTGTACTTATCTTCTTCTCCTATAATTTCTAAATTTATAAAAATCTTAATTGGATTACAATCCAAACTCTTTATCTAATCGTTTTATTATATAATTTATAAGTTGATAAAATTTTTTAATTTGATTACAATTCAAACTCTTTAGCTAATCTTTTTTTTTTTTATTTAAATTATATTACTACGTGTAAAAAAAAAAAAAAACACACACACACACACACACAGTACACGTAAAAAAAAAAAAAAAAAAACAACAACAACAACAACAACTTATTCAACAGCAAAATCTTCCTCTTCAAATCTTCCTCTTCACACGTGACTTTTTTTTTTTTTTTTTAGATAATTATTATTCATACAGATTTACCAAAAAATTTTTTGGATAAAGTTAAAAAAAAAATTGTAAATAAGGTAATAAGTATTTAAATTTAAAGTAAACACCTTCTCTTTCTTCTCCAAAAAAAAAAAAAAAAAAAAAAAAAAAAAAAAGAAGAAGAAGAAGAAGAAAGAAAAAAGAAAAAGGAAAAAAAAAAGAAAAAAAAGAAGTGTCTATATATAATAAACGTTTGTTATTCTAAAAAACAATGTTTGTTTGTTTGTTTGTTTTTTTTTTTTTTTTGGTTATAAAAGAAAAGTTTCCTTTTTCCATAATTTTTTTTTTCCTTTTTCTTTCTATTCATATGACCTTTTTTTTTTATTCCACTTTTTATGGGATTTATGAGATAGTAACAAACAAATTGATTAGAAATCTTAATTGCAATTGGATTTAAATTCTATATCAAATGAAACTCTACCTACACACACACACACACACACACACATATATATCCTTTTTGAAGTGAAGTTTATTCTAATATGTGAATGCCTAAATCCCATGACAGGTATGCATTCTTTCTTCATTATTATTTTTTTTTATTTTGTTTAAGCTATTTTTCTTTAACTTCAAAAAAATTAATAAAAACTTCTCACATATGTTTTAACCCAATTCATAATATTAAACTTTTGTACTCTTTTATTATCTTCTACAATAATTAGTTCAGGTTTTAGTTAGATACTCACACTTGCATCTCTTAAAGTGATAGAGAAAACAAACGGATTTATTCTTTGTTCTTTTTCTAAATTTATATTTTAATTTATAATTTGTGTTAATTTCTTAATTTTAAATTATGAATAAGTTTGATCATATTCTTTATATTGAATGTAAATTGTTGTTTATAGGTTTTTGGTTCTGTTATATTCTTCAGAAAAAAAAATAAAAAAAAAGAGTTTATATAAATTTAGCAACAAAGCTAAATAAATAAGCCTAAGAAATAATTACTAATAATAGTTTTATCAGTAACTTTTTATTAACATGATTTAAAAAAAAATTAAATAGAGAGATAATTTATTAAAGAGATTTAAACTCTACTAAAATTTTTTTAAGGGATTGGTTTAAAATAATTTTAAAGTAATTTTCTAATTATTAACTACTATGTGCAAACTTCTAACTACTAAAACCCACAATTGAAATACTAATCTGCATGAGGTACCACTTCCAAAGATTAATATCTTAGCTATTATATATTATACACTAGCTTTTTTTTTTTTATTTTTTTTTCAAAAGAAGCGTTTCTCTCTCTCCCTGCAAAACAAAGGGATTATAATAAGAATCAACTAGATAGGGGTAGGACTACACCACATCTTTTCTACAATAAATGTTAAATTCAGACAATTTTTCATGCATATACACATGCTACACAAAGGGATTATAACATGAACTAGCTAAACAGGGGTAAGACTACACCACCTCTTCTCTACAATAAATGTTAAATTCAGATTATTTTTCATGCATATACACACACATGTAGCGTGCAATGCACAAGATTTAAACTTTAGGTTTAAATTTAAACTTGGTAGGGTGAAAGTCACTCAAGTTTCAATGTCTTCTTCCATGCTTTCAAGGACAAAATTTAAATTCTTATGTGAGTCTCTCTACTTCAAATTTTTAAATGTTTAATAATTTAGATTGTTCTTAATTATTGAATTGAGGTTTCTACTTAAACATGATTTCAATTATTGTTTTGGATAGTTTTTAACTATTAAATTCAAAATATGTGATTAATTTAGCCTTAAAGTTCAATGTATTATTGAAAATCATTATATATATATATATATATATGCATTTTATGATACCTTAATCTCACACAACATGCATTCATTATGTAACTTAAAAGTAAAATATTTATTTATTTTTATTATTTATTTTAAGTAAATTAATAAAATAATTATTTACATATGAATTTTGATTAAGCCGTGCATCACACGGGCATAATGCTAGTCAATCAATATATATATAAAAGCAGAGACCTCATGCAAGAGAGCATGAGATTTTGCCATGTGGCGCACTCTATGAAGAGAATTAAGATACCCTTAAGCCATATTAGAGATAAGAACAAATTTAAAAGTGGAGACTCTTTATTTCATTTGGTTCAATGTTTCAAGACTAATTTTTGTTACATTTTGTATTCAATGTTTTAGGACTACTATTTATTTCATTTTGTTTCAAGACCTTCCATCTCTCACACACACAAAAAACGTTTCTTTGCATTTCAATTCATCCTTTTCACTTTTACTCCTTTATATACACATGTCCATAGCCTTTCATTTCATCCTATCTCAAATACGCTTAGACAAAAAATGATGTCACTTAGCTTCGACCTTTCAATGACACTTACATAACTTCAACGTTGCAGTATCATTTGATTGTAACCCGTATGAAGTATCATTTTATTGTAACTCGTATAAGTAGGCTATGACCAAGGAAGGGGGCTTGCGTTTTTTATTCAGTAACAGTAGTTTACGATTTTGATGTTGAAGTCAAACATTATAGATTTTGTGAAGGTTATATTTGCTTGGAGTCTTTGAGTGTTTGAGATTTTGGTTTGGAAAAGTTATAAATGTATTTTATTTTAGAACTAAAGAAAAAAAAAAAGAAAAAAGAAGAAAAAGAAACCTACTAATTGATTATTTATGAAGTTAGCTTCTTCTTCTTCTCTTTTTATTTTTTTATTTTTTTTTATTTTTTATAAATTAATTTTGTGTTAGAATTCATAATTTGTAGGTTTCTTTGTATGTAGCCATAGTGGTAAAAACAAAAATCGATGGTGACTTAAAAGTATTTTTCGCTTTTTTTAAAAGGATACAAAAGCCCAACTAAAGTCAATTGACTTTTGATAAATAAATGTGTTTTTAGCAAATTTCTCTTTATTTAATCACGTTCTCTTTGTGTTGATACTTACAAATGATTTCCTTAATTCCATTAAGATAATTAATTGGGTGTTTATGATCAAGGTCTTCATATTTGATTGTGAGAATA
This sequence comes from Quercus gilva, assembly GCA_023621385.1. Taxonomy (NCBI): domain Eukaryota; kingdom Viridiplantae; phylum Streptophyta; class Magnoliopsida; order Fagales; family Fagaceae; genus Quercus; species Quercus gilva. The sequence goes on along the minus strand of CM042477.1, from coordinate 4,481,595 downwards.
GAGTGATTGAGAAAGTGTTTGGTAGGTTGCTTAAATTTATGTAATTTTAGGATATAAAAGTATTTTATATTTTAAATTCTTATTTGTAGATTTCAAAATCATTTAATTAGTTTGAAAAATAAAATCTACTTTTAACGGTAAATATTATAATATATTATAATCTTACAATGTTATACAATTTTTTAAAATAAATTATGAATTAAAAAAAATCAAGTTTCAAAGTATTTAACAATATTGTGGGCAAACATAAATATTATACAACAAAACAAGTATTAAGTATTATATGTAGATTTTAATATACATAAAATGATTTCAAATGAAATTGTAAAGTAGTCCACGCATCGCACGGGATATTATCTAGTTATATATAAAAACAGAGACCTCATGTTAAAGAGTATTAGGTTGTGCCATGTGGCGCATTCCTTAAAGTTCTCTTTATTTAGGGTTCTAAATCAACAAAGTTTGCATTTATATCAAAGTATTAGTTCATTAAATTAGCCAATAGAGTAAATGCTTATATTAATTATCTATAGTTGTGCATTAATTATTTATATCAAATGATATAAGAGATTATTTTTAGTTGGAATAGTAATAATAAATTTAGAATATGACATTCTTACTGATGTGTAGTTGCTTTGAGAACAATTGATATAAGAGCCATAAAAAATTAAATATTTGTGAATTCACTAAAAATAAATCTTAGTCCTTTAAATTTCCTAACTCCTTTTAGTCATATGTAATATATATATATGTGTGTGTGTGTGTGTGTGTGTGTGTGTGTGTGTTTCTACGATTTATATGAAAAACAATAATTGAAGGATATATGCATTTTTAGTAGGCATGAAACATGCTTATCTATTTTAACCACTATATCATGCAAATTTCAATTTGTGAACACATATACATAGTGTGATTTCTATTTTGTCTATAAAATAACTAAAGATTAAAATTTTTTACAAGGAAATTTATTCAAAATTTTTTTTATACATTGATAGTTTGGGGAGATGAATCATGAATGTCTCTATTGGAAATTGAGGTGCCAACCAATTTACCTACAAGATTCTTGGCAAACTTATTGAAATATTAGAGAAAACTAATAATAAGTTGCACCGCACATCATGCGAAAATTTAGCTGGCTGAGCTAAATGGTCCAAAAAAAATTTACTACTTGGGTTAAAATGTTGGTCAACCCATTAAATCCAGTCATCTTCATCTCTCATCCACCAGAGATGTTAATTTTTGGACTAATTGTCTACATGGGTTTGGTTCCATTAAATGGTTTGGACTTTGAAGTCTTTGGACTTGAAGCTTATGCTATACCCAAATCAGGCTTTTGGGAAGTACTCTATTATACCACATAGGTGATAGGACACATGAGGGAAAAATAGCTCAAATGGACAAGATAAACTTATCCAAAAAAGACAATCATTATTTGGTTTGTCAGGAAAACCAAGATATGGAAACCTAGTTCCAGATCATACAAAAGGGCAATTAGATATGCATCAATCCTAATCTCTAATTGGCTATTAGGAAAACAACTAAGAACCATTTCCTAAAAGAGAATATGAAAAAGAGTGACCTATTTAGGTTGATTTGGGGCCTCTATAAAAATCCATCCAAATCTACATCTTTTTGTTTATGAGCCCAAAATGGAAGATTTGGTTATGGAGGCCCAAAACATTTTCCCAAACCAGCCAGCAAAAAGAAAAAGGCCCAGATCCACCCTATTATTCATAAACCTCAGCAAGTTTTGAGAAAAAAGAAAAACAGGTCGTGACTTGCAGAAAACAATAGTAAAAACAAACAGTTCAAATTTTCCTAAACCTTGGCTTAAAATAACTTTGTTCATAGAACATTACAAACCACAATAGATCCACATAATATAGATTCTGCAAAATGAAAAAAAGAAAATGCAAACCTCATACCATCGACAATTCGAGCTATGCAATTCAAACAAACCAATAAAAACAGACCATAAAAGCACCGCACACTTTGTTTCAACTTATTTATATTGGAAGCTCCAAGTGTATTGTTAGTTAAAAACTTGGGAAGTGCGAGAAGCAGTGTGATGATGAGAATGACCAGGCCAAGAACTATTTGAGCAGCAACTTTAGCGTGTATATATATTTATTCTCACCCATTTGGAGGAGTAGAGGAAGCTGAGTTTTGGTAGTCATGGTTTAATCTAAGGGATAAAGTAGTGGATAGTTTGGATAAAGTAGTCACTTCTTCTAAGGGATGCTTTCAGGACTTACTTACAAGGGCCAAATTTGCATTCGGAATAGGTTAACCGTTAATGTTCGGAAACTACCAAATAAATACGTTAATGTCACAAGACTCACAACTATATATTAACCATTCATCCTTACTATTTCTATCCCACGTGGGAATTTGTCATTTAATTAACTAGGTAATTTACAACAATAATTCTGAACCATTTAGCTTGCTTCTAGTTTATCTCCCTCAACAACAAAAGAAAATGCAAATAATTATAATTGGTTTACCTCTAAAAATTACTCTTAATTTGTTTTTACGGGACTTATGTTCAACAAATTATAAGAATTCACAATAAAGTTTATATATATATATATATATATATATTAGTATACAACTCAATTAATGCTACATTAAAATACAGGGCCGGCCCAAGCATTTCGGAGGCTTAAGGCGAAATCTTCAAATGGGGCCTTTATGTTATTGCTTAAATAATATTAACTAGCATTTTATATAATAATATTTTTTAAATCCATTCTTTTTACTTTTTAATATATTTTTTTTGTTGAGAAAATACTAAAGTTATAACAAATTTTACTACAAACTGATGTTGTAATGAATGTGATCAATGACATGAGGCTTATAAAAAATACTAGAAATATTATAAAATTTACAGCATAAGAATTACAAAGATATATTACCAATCACAAATATTCATTTAAAAATGCATTCAATAGTTTGTTGAAATCCACCTATTATATACATTGTTACATCAAATTGTAAAAGTTATGGAGACCATCACGCACCCTTGGTGCAGTAATTACTCCACAAGTATAAGTTCTTGTGGGGGGCAATGACTGAGATTTAAGTCTTTAGAAGAGAGTTTCGCACACATATATACTTAGATTAGGTTAAAGTAGAATTTTTATCTTGTATAAAAATAATTAAATTAATAAAAGTTATGTAGTAAAATTTATAGTATTTTTAACATTTTTCTATTTGAATTACTTGTTATTAGTAACACGTCTATTTGTAAGACCTATTTATTTAAATTTGTCTTATCCCTATCTCTAGTATTACTTAATTCTTTGAGCCTTCTTAATAGTGAAAAAAGATGTAAACTAAAATGTTTTAATATCTCCCAAAAATATTTATATATAAAAAATATAATAATAAAAAATTGCCCCCAAATTTGTGGCCTTCTCTAGTAAGGGGGCCCTAGGCCTAATTGGCCTAAGCCTAGGGCCGGCCCTGTTAAAATATTAACTTTTATAATTTTCTCTAAAAAAAATATGTAAAGTTCGTTTGACTGTAAGAACAAAAGGATGTTTCTAACACATTATTAACAGTTAGAAGATTTAATTCATCAACGGTTTGATTTTATGACCCTAACTTCACCTCCACCTATATTGGTCTTGCGCCATGCTTAAATGTTATATTGAACCGATCCCTAAAACTTCATAATAATTTTGTTGTAACAAAATTTTGTTGTGTTACTCACTTACACTATGAAGAGAAGGATGTCTTAAATGCATTATTAAACAACAAACAGATAGAAGATATAGTTGATCTACAGTACGATTTATGTGCCAAACTTAGCTGCCTATATATTGGTTTGGTCATGTGCCATGCTTAAATTGTATACTAAATATATCCGAGTAATTTCATAGTATTTATGTATATATCTAATACTGTCTATATATATATATATATATAATAGCAGAAGCTGAGAGAAAGTTGGTTTCTACAATTAAGGAGGTGCTGACACGTATACAACAGCTGCACGTTACATTGTTTAGCCTTTCAAATGACAATTTAAAAATTAAAAAATAAATAACCGGATAAAAAAAAAAAACCCCCCGTTAAAATAAAATATAAAAAAACGTGCAATTAAAATACCCTGCTGGTTTATTTTCATCAGATTGCTTAACATTTTTCTATCTAAACCAAAAAAAAAAAAGCGATACTGCGATACAGAAAAAGGAAGGAGATTTTATCAAAAGAATAAAAAAAAAATTTACGATCCAATAAAGAATTGTACTGCTGGCCATCACCACCTCCTGACAGACTTAGATAATCAATCGGTACTGTGATACAGAGAAAGGGAAGGAGGAAAAAAAAAAAAAAACTTGCAATCTAGTGGAGAATCGTGCGATCAAATGTTCATCCCAGAGGTATTGAGATACAGAGATAGGGATCAGCCGTTAGGGTCGCCGCCCACATGTTTTGTTTTTAGTTTTAGAAAGTGGGGTTTCTGTTGGGAGATTCATTTGGGTATTATTTATGATTCCGGAATTTTGGTTTGATTGGTTATGATTTAGGTTTTTGGGTTAGGAGTAGTTTTGTATATCTAATAGCAGAAGCCTTTAAAGAAGTGCCACCATGTTAAGAAAAAAAGCCCATTAAAATGTTGCCACGTTTAAGTTAAAAGCAATAAATTATATTGCTTGGCGATGCTACAACACTGTTTCAAAGCTGCACTTTATAAATAAAAAAGTCAACCGGTTGAAATACGATTTACATGGAGATAGAAATAGAGAGAAGGGATGAGGGCTGGGACACGAAGAAAGAAACAGAGAAAGAGGCACAGTTGCTAAGGCATCAAGAAAAAGAGAGTCCATTAATTGTGTGTTTCAATCAAAAGGGAAAGATAGTAGAGTTCGCCTCATTTTGTCACGAAAGGGGAGAAGAATTTAGAAAGTTCTCTACAAGCATTGCAAATGATTGATATTCAAGACTCACCAAATTCGGGGAACTGCAGATTTTTTGGTATCTCCTTTCCTATCAATAAAAAATAGCCCAAAAGAAGATTACCCATTTTCCAATAATACAGAAACAAAGTGGTAAGTTTATCTCCTACTCTTCCTCTTCTCTTATAGATTACTCTTTTTCTCTATTTTTGAAACCCAAATTCCAAAGGGTTTGCTATTTCTTTCCCAGTATAAACCCACTTCATAGTATAATTCACAAAATTTTCAGAAGATGGATGATCATGAAAGTGAGTAAATAATATAAATTCAAGAATCAATGGTATTAAAATGGTTCCCAAAATATGAGATACTTCCAGCTAGAACTAATCAATGCAACAACCATAGGAATTTAAAAGGTGTTCTTTATTGGTTTGTGGATCTTAAAGATTTGGTTGAGTGGTGGGTTAACTTTTATCTTTTCTAAAGAGCTAAATTTTGGGTACAAGAATGCTATTTCCTAGCAGCAAAAGAAGAGGTCCAGGTCCTTCCTAACAACATGCTCTTTGGTGGTACTTAAGTGTAAGGTTTGTCAGAGTGGTCGAGAATTTTTTTAAAGTTATTTCCATAATTTCACTTTAATAGCAACAACTGGATAAATTTTATTTCATGCTGCCAGAGTGGTTAACAATTGCACATGGCCCAAATGGGTTGAAATTTGAATGCTATGTGATTAGAGTTCATTAAAATTTATAGTTATGACAATGGAAAAGTTAAGGAAGTATTCAATCTGACTCAGGAGCATACTATTACAAAGAATACAATTTTTGTCTGGTGTAAAATCAATATTTTTCATTAACGCTATGTTAGATACCTACTTGACTCTTTTTTTTTTTTGTTCTTGATTTAGTTTTGGTTGATTGGATGAGGTTTAATCCTTCAGTAATTTCAGATTTTGTTTATTCATTTCTCCAATGCATTTTAATCAATGATTATTTCTGTGTGTGAAAGAATCCTCTTTTGTAAATAGATCAATTGTTTCTATGACGTCATATGGCAATTTGCTATTTTTTTGGAACCTGTTTTGTGGTGGTTGAATTTTGGAGTTGGTTAGCTAAATCTTATTTGCTAATACAATGTCAGCGGTGCCTTTTCTCTGCATGTAATTTGGTCTTTGCATTATGTGGGAGGCATGTCTTTATATAAAAGAAGCTAGATTACTTATGAAACCAATGCTTTCTCAGTGTCCAAAATTTTCACAAAGTCTGTTAGTGTCACATGAAAATTATAAGCACTGCAACACTGCTATTTTTTTCCCCTAATGACCAAAAGTGAAGTGCAAATTCAGTGTGCAAAAAAAGGGAAAAATCATAACCAGCCTGGGATTCTGCTTTCAGAGATTTAAAGTTAGTTTGGTGTGATCCTCAATAGTCAAGTACTCTTTGTAAGCCTTTTGTTTTTTTGGCTATTGAATTGTTAACATTCTAATGTAGGTTTAGACAAATGGTTATCTACTTAAGTTGGTCTCAAAGCTTAAGCAAACAATGATTTTATCTGCATTTGCATCCCTTAATGATCATTTGAAGTAAAGAACAAGTATACCAGTTGCAAGGAGCTTTAGTCATTTTATATTCTTCAATGGATGGGGAAATTCAAACATTGCAACTGTGTACTAGAGATTGAGAAAGAGTGGCAATAGGAGAACTTACAAATTGTGATTTAAGGTTTTAAACTTACCTGATCTGATTTAATATAATTCCACCTTTTCTTTAAAAGAATTAAATCAATAAAACTTTCAGAAATTATTGTTTCCTTTGAGACACGAGTTTAATAATATGAACAATTTTGAAGAAACCTTTACTCTTTTGCTATGGAATTGTTGTTTTAAATTTTAATACATTATCCTTTCTTATTTATCCATTTTATGAATTTAGTTTCTTGCTCTTTTCATGTTTGGTGCATCTTAATTTGTTATAATATTTTGCTATCTTGAAGAGTTAGTCATGTTATTCAAGTGTGTTCCACTAGAGTCACTACGTACTTCCTCATGTTTGTAAGATTTCAACTTTGTCCTTCTTATTATATGTATTTTAAAATTTTATGAATTGACATTTAATGGGATTTTTCTCTTTAGTTAAATATGGATGATAGAAAAGGTTTAAGTAAACGTGAAGATGGGAGACATACTTTGGTTTATGGTGGCTGATTGTTTCAACAATTGCATGTTGGTGCACACACAAGTATAAAAGAAAATTGACTTATGTGGGTGAGGTGTAACCAATGTATATTACAAAGGTGATTGCAGGTATTTTAAATTAATTATTGTTACTTTTTTTTTTCCTTTATGATTTATATGTATAAATATAACCAAGCTAAAATATTACATTCACTTTTTATGTGTATAACTATAATAGAGCTATCTTAGAATTTTTATCATATCATGTTCACTTTTTGTTTTTCTTATTTATTGGATTTTCCATGGTCAAGATTGAACTTGCATTATGTAAGCTTTTCTAGGTTTAGGAATATTTTTTATATTGGCTGATGATATTTTTGATATGTTTAGCCGATGAAGAAATTACGAGATTAAATGCAATGTTCAAAGGCATGGTTGTTGACAACTTTGGGCCTACAAGATTTAGAGATGAAGCATGAAGTCATTAATTATTATTTTTGGATATGTGCATTTCTTTATTTCTATTACTTATATGTATTGTTGTATTATGCATTTTGTATTATTTAAACTAACAACAAAACATACTTACTGATTTCTTTATAAACTGTATACTATAATGCATTCATTGAATATTATAAATGTCATTTTGAACTTTGAATATGATGCAAGAAATCTACTTGAGAAAAAATAGTTTGTTTCCATTGCTTTAATTTTACATTTTGTTTGCGATTTAAGGTTATAGTAACAACCGATGCTTTGTGGTTTTTTAACAGTTTCGAAATTGAAGAGAGAAACAAATTAGAGAGAAAGATGTAATTCTGGATCTAAGTCTATCCAAGTTGCATGGGCAAATATATATGATGTATAGATATAGATTCCTAGCTTATTGCAGAGAAGATTGATACAATTTATATTTTCTATGATTGATTGAACCATTTTCATTTAATATCTATTGATTGTAATTATTAATATCTAAGTCTATCCAAGACATTATGTGTATACTATCCTGTTTCTTAAATTATTCTCAACTGAATATCCCTACCAAAAAAACATGTAGTGGTATTGTTATATATTTAGTTAGTACTTAATCATGTTATGATTTCAGAATCATAATTGGATTGGTTGAAGAAAGAATCGTCATTCAATTGTGGTTTTTTTTTTTGGACATTTGTGTGTGTGTGTGTGTGTATATATATATATATAAATATTATTTGTGTGGTGTTTTTGTAAATAACTTTTAAGTTGATTGTCTTAAAATGATCCCATGCATTGCGCGGGTTAAATGCTAGTTTTAAATAAGAGATGAAGATTTGAATACTGGACGTTTGAAACACTCAAAAGTGTTAGGCCAAATAGCCAATTGACCTAAAGGTCATTGGTAATTTGGTGCAACCTTTTCAATTCAACATAGATTTTTTTGTTACACAATAAAATGTTTTGAAATATTTTAACACATGCCAAATGTCTTTAGCTCAATTGCTACTTCCAGACATTGAAATCCCCCCTGCTCGTAATTATTGAATCATCCCCAAAAAAAAAAAAAAATTGACACAATAATTCTAACACATGTACACACATATGTACAAATATATATTACACACATTTTTATATAAAGATAGACCAAAATCCAAGCAGATATTCTAGTGAGGTTTACCCCAACCCTTTAGAAAGCATGTTAAATTGCCTATGAGTTAAACATTTGAGACAATTTTTTAGGTTCTATACATTATGTTTCTCATTTAAATTCAAAAAATTGATTACATTAAATGTAATTGTTTTAGGGAAAGTAACATAATTTGTATTGTATTGGTCATGCAATAATTTGTTTAATTTTAATTAAGAAATCTAAAATACAACAAATAAAAATTTGTACCTAAGTTTGTCATTATATCTAAACAAATTCTAGAAAAAGCACCAAATTAAATAAATATATAGTTACTAGGAAAAATACACAATTAAATCAATAATGCATTACAAATTATTAATTTTGATCATTTTCTAAAATAATCCTTGTTGGCTTATGTGAAAAGATTTGAAAGTAGTCAGGCCCATCCTCTTGAGTGTAGTCCTTAGCCAAGAGTCTTGCTTTATATCTTTCTACAAACCCATTAGACCTATACTTTATTATAGACCCACTAAGAACACTAGCATCAGGTTAGCATAGCACACCAAATACCAAAAACTTCACACATCAAATGTTCAAAACGCTAAAAAATTTAGCATGGATGAACAGTACAATTCAATTAGTAGAACTATACGGCAAAAATGGTAAATTTTTTTCTTATTTTTTTATTCTCTTTTTCTCTCTCCTTAACACATTTCTCTCTCTCTCTCTCTCTCTCTCTCTCTCTCTTTTCTAGGTATGCAGGGCTAGCTCAACAAGTTCTGAGGCCTAAGGCGAAAATTTTAAGTGGGGCATTTTCTTATATGTAAATATTAACTAAATAAAATTTATTTTCATTATTATCTTTTTGTTGTATAATTTCATCATCTTCTAATTATTTTTTATGAATTTTTTGTTCATATGTTATATTTCATCCTAATTTTCTGTTGTGTTTTGTTTAATACTATTAACAAATTTATCCATAGATCATTTTTGTGATTCAATTTATTTTTCAAGTTTTCTCTTTATTTTTAAAGTTTTTTATATCCATTTTTTGATAGATATTTATAATTAAGAAATACTTCTAAATAAATAAAACACTATTTATAATAAAAAAATTACATTTTAAATAAAATAAAATTTAAAGAATAGAACAATAGAACCTGATATATCAAAAATAAGATTGCAATTTTACTAAATGATGTGATCACTTTATACTCTAAATCTACACAAATAAACATGTATTTATCACATTCTTAATAAATTAGTACTATTCTAAAAAAAAAAAAATAGTACCAATATAAAGTAAATTATTCTAAAAGAATAACTAATAAAAATATTCCTAAACAATCCAGATTAAATAAACTATTAGAAATTAAAATAATAATAAAAAGTTAACAAAACATGAGATAATGCCATAATGGTAGTAGTCTAGTGTTAGTAAAACAAAAGGTTCTGACCAGATGTGTAAACGTGTGTCAGCGGGGCCCTTTTTTTTTAATTTAATTTTGTCTCTTCACCTTCATTTTCTGTGTTTTGTGAGTATTAGAAGGGCCTTTTTAATACACAATTCATTTTATTGGCTAACAAAATGGGCCTTAATATTATTAATTTTTTCCTAAGTATAGGCCTAAAGAAGCCTTAATTAAAATTAAAATGTATACATAAATATATTATATTATAGAATCAGGGGCGGCTCCATGTTATGGTTAGGGTGTTCAAATGAACACTCTGACCTTGGAAAAAAAATTATATAATACTTTTTTTTTTTGTCTACCATAAATAAAAATGAATACCCCAAAATGCAGTTACAAATTCCATGAGGGTAAACACAGTTACAAAAATCAGTAAGTTGAGTAACAACAAAAATTCCTAGTGCAAAAATTCTTCAAAAATTCTTATCTGTTTTATCATAAAATGCTAAATTTTCTATTTTAAATAACCCCCTTTCAAAAAAAAAAAAAAAAATATATATATATATATATATCTACATCAAATTATTTATTTGACACTACATTTGATTAAAATATCACTTTTTTTTGTTAATTTTTTACTACTCTCCCAAATAATTTCTCTCACTGTATATGAGTAAAGAAAGTATTTGAAAACTAATTTGCATATAAATAGTAACCATATATATTTGCACGGTCACTGTAAGTATAAATGCATTTTGCACAATAATACATAAATTGATGTGGATGATTTTTGTGGTTGGTTGTGTAAAATTTGGCCCTTATGCCATTTTATACGGACTAAAATTCCTAGAACTGTCACTATATAGAATTAGTTAAAAAATGGGTCATTCTTTATTTGGGGGCCTTAGGTCATTACCTATATATGCTCTAACCGGCCCTATCTGTATGCTTCTCTCTAACTCTTTGCCTATCTCACTCTTACCACACTGCTGATCTCACCATTCTGTCCAGATCTCCTTCTTGTGGTGGGTTATTATTTTTTTTTTTTCTTGTGGGTTGATGGGTGGTTCTAATGGTGGAGTTGGCAGGTGGGTGGGACAATTTTGAGTTGGATTGCTTCGGTTTTGGGTAGGCTCCAATAAATTTTGGGTGGGTTTTTGTGGTGGTTGGCTAGTTGCTGCTTGTAGGAGAGGTGGTGGTGGTGTTTTAAACAAAAAATAAAAAAATAAAAAAAAATAAAAGGTAGGAATTTTTTTAAGTTATTTTAATTGGTGATGTGGTAAAGTAAGAGATGTGATGTAAAATGTATTGTAGAGTGATGTGTTATAATAGATAAAGTAATTTTTGTTGTGTGAAAATAAATATTTTTTAGCACGGTTGATGATACTCTTACAAGTTACAACTAATTGATTGTTTCCTAGAAGATAAAGTCTGGTGACTTACTTAAACTCAGGGTGCATTATTTTTTTCATCTAAAATTTTAGCAATACTTTGCATTTTGGTCTTTCTTATTTCTTATGCTTTATCAAGTTGCAAGTGATTGGAAATTTAATGTGCCACACCACCATTTGGAAATTTTAATGTAAGACCACTTATACAATTATCAAGAGTTAGAAAGAGTAGGTAACTGTTGAAGCCATTGAAGCTTTTATTGCTAATGTAGCGGTCCAGTTTGCAAAGGATCTTAGCATTCACCAGCTTGAAATTGAAGGGGACTCACTGTTGGTCATCTCAGTCTTGTGAGACAACAGAACATCCTTTGCTTTGCATGGACATTTTATAGAAGAGACAAAAATCTTGTCAAGATCTTTACAACAGTTTAATTTTAAGTATGTTAAGAGGGAGAGGACAACTGTTTAACCCATGCCTTTGCTAGAAGAGTTATTTCATCTTCAGGTTTAGATGTTTGGGTATAAGAGCTCTCGTCTAATTTGTGTTAATGTGTAATTGGTTGTGGACCTTAGGCCCACTTTGTTTACTTGTATATCACACATGCTTGTACTATACATGGTTTACTTGTATAGCACACATACTTGTACTACACACTCTACCTCCTATATAAAGGTACTTATGTATATTTTATTACTTGAGAAATACAATATTATTCATTTAGTATTTCTAACATGGTATCAGAGCCACTGCTCTAAATTTTTGTTGTGCAATCTGCAGTCCTGTCTTCTCAGTGTTCTCTGCTGCCTTCGCTGTCGATGTCATCGTTGATAGGCCAAGAATGTATTGACCCATTGTAATATATTAATTGATTAATTAGCCAAGTTTATTAATTAATCAAATTAACATGCAAAGCGCGTGGTAGCACAAACAAATCACCAATTATCTAAAGTATGCAGTGGAAAATAAATTAACACTAGGAAAAACCTACATGGCAAAAACCCTATTGGGTGATTTTAAGGTCATCACTCTCGAGAATTCACTATTATCAAAATAAGCGATTACAAGTAAAGGAATCCTAGTACCTTATACCAACCTACAGTTGAACCCTTACTCCAATACCCAATTGGACTTGTTCTGTAGTGACAATCTCTCATTTTCAATGCACGGCTCCTAGTATGTGACTAACCAATAGATGCGCGAATTCTAGTACGCTACTTAATCACCAACTTGAGAAGGATATTGGCTGCAAAGTTCTTCAGTTCATCTAGATGATGAAAATCAAGAAGCGCCTTAGTCATAAAACCCTACGGTGTACAAACATAGTAGCTTCTTCAAGAGAAAGATGAACTAGGGCAAATTCTGTCTCCGGTCACAATTTGCATGAAAAAGACATTGCTCTACACTTGTGCAACTGTGCAACCTATGACGGCCTTCAAAATAATCCTTATATATGTTTAGGGTTGTGAGAAAAGAAAGCCTAAACACATACTCATAGATTGGAGTGAAAATCAGCTCTAAAAAACTAAGTTTCATAAACCTCGATAGATAGCCATCTATCAAGTTAACTGTTGAGCGACAGGCTTCAGCAGCTTTTAAACCTCGATAGATGCTAGCTGTCGAGTTTTAAAATCCAGCACTTCAGTACTTGATTCTTGGATAGACTTGCATGGTTTTAACACTTGAACTTGAAACCTTGTTTCTTGAAGCATTAAACACATCTTAGATCTACCCAATTACAAGTAAAATGCGTTTTGTCAAAGAATTAGCCAATTACATAAAATATTGACATATGTTCCTAACATTGAATCACATATGTCCTAACAACTGTCAGAATCACCGTTGTCGTCACCGTTATACACTAAAGACCATTGCCATTCCAGTTGCTGCCATATAATTTTGCCCTGATCCTCTTGTCACCAATACCATCTGAATCGTCTTCTTCCGATCTACATCATCGGAGAAGAATTGATGTCCTCAAGCATTTCACGTGCCCTCACACACTACCCACAGTAATCTGCATCGAAGTCATGTGCCACACGCACTTCATGCATCGTTAGAAGATTTTGCTTCAATGCTTCATGCGCCTCACGTGCCTTCAGTAGCCTATTGATGTTATCTATGACGTCATCCTACTTACGTCAGCCACCACATCAGCCCTAGCTTACGTATGCTGCCACGTCATTGCCAGTCTCCGCTTACGGTTGACTTTTTTGCAGTCTAGGTGTTCCTTATCTAGTTTTTCACATAGATTTTATTTTTGCATATTTTGCTTCTAAATGAAGAATAAGGATGAGTCTTCTTTTTATTGCAACAATCGTCACCGACAATCCAACAAATGTTTTTGCAATTTTTGGAAACATCTTGGGCATAATATTGAGACTTGCTATTAACGCAACAAATCAAATGTTTCCATTTTTGCTACTACTGTTGCTAACACTGAGAGTATTCAACCAATGGCCTCCGTCTCCGCAAAGTCCAAGTTTTTTGGATCCACTATCACCATTTCCACAATTAACCTCCAAAACATCATTGCTAATACCATTCGTATGGTTGGTAATGCATCTTATTCCTCTTCTATCTCAGTTTCATCTGGTATGTCTCATTCCTCTCGGCTTATGGATTCTGCTTGTTGCAACCACATGACACCTCACTCGTTCATATTTTCTCAACTTGAACCTGCACCATACCCTTTTAATATTCGCACAGCTAATGGTTCCACAATGTTTGGTCATAATATAGGTTTTATCTCAACCTCCAACCTTTTAGTTCCTAGGGTCTTTAATGTGCCTAACCTTTCTTACAATTTATTTTCTGTGAGACAGAGTTGGATTATCGCATTACCTTTGTTTATTCTAGGTGTACTGTGTAGGATCTGAGGACAGGATAGGAGCTTGGGACCGGTCCTATAGTTAGGTCTATGTTTCCCATAGACAACCTTTGTCTTCCACATGTTGCTTCTGTTTCTGTTGCTACTGTAGCTGCTGCAGTTTCTTCTATTCCTTCCCTTGCACTTTGGCATGCCCAACTTAGTCACGCATCTTCTTCTCGGGTATAACACTTGGCTTCTAGAGGTTTGTTAGGTTCAGTATCCATAGAAAATTTTGATTGTGTTTCATGTTAGTTAGAAAAACAACCAACTTTGCCTTTCAATACTAGTGAATCAATGTCCATTGATATCTTTGACCTAATTCACTCTGATGTCTGGGGGCCTTCCTCTGTCTTTACTATTGGTGGATCTCGATATTTTGTCGTTTTTGTTGATGATTATTCCTACTATAGCTGGATTTTTCATATGCAAGATCGTTCTAAATTATTGCAAGTATAATTTTGCAAAAATGGTTGAAACTCAATTTTCCAAACAAATCAAAAATTTTCAATCTGATAATGCTCTTGAATACACTCAATATGCTTTCCAAGCTATTTTGCAATCCTATGACACTATTCATCAACTGACTTGTCTAGGTACCTTTTAGTAAAATGGTAGAGTCGAACGAAAATTTTGTCATATTCGTGATACTATTCATGCTCTCCTTCTCTCTGCCAAAGTTCCGGCTTCTTTTTAGGGTGTAGCTGCACTTCATGCTGTTCATGCTATTAATTGCATTTCTAGTGTTGTCATCCAAAATTAGACTCCATATGAGCGCCTTTTTTGGTCACCTCCAGACTATCACCACATTCGCTCTTTCAGTTCTGCCTGTTTCGTTCTTCTTCAGCCGCATGAGCATAACAAACTTGAGTCTCGGTCTAAACTTTGTTGTTTTGACTATGGCAAAACTCAAAAGGGGTATTGGTGTTATGATCCTATCTCTCATCGTCTTCGTATCTCCTGCAATGTTGTCTTTTGGGAATATCACTCCTTTGTTGAGCTCTTTCACTTATGTGCCTCCCTATCTACCCCCTTTGTCCTAGATCTTTTTCCAGAGAGCCACATATTCCTTCTATAGTTGCTCCTTATCCTCCTATAGACTTCTCTGTCTAACCACCATATACTTTTTATGCCTTTCTTGGATTACACTCTAATGAACAGGTTGAAGATGAATAGGTCGAAGATGAGCTACCCAACCCTGAGCTCGGGTCCCCTACTCCTGCTCCGCCTGAAGATCTTGTACAAGACATTCCACTTCGTCACTCAACTCGAGTAAGATCTATTATTGTACATTTACTTGACTATCATTGTTACACTACCCTTGCTACACTACATAAGCCTCATACCTATCGTGAGGCCTCCAATGACCTTTTATGGCAGATTGCAATGAAAGAGGAACTTGATGCATTATTTAAAACCATACTTGAGATTTGGTGAATCTCCCCCCTGAGAAATCTATGGTTGGTTGTAAGTGGATCTACAAGATCAAGACTCACTCTGATGGGTCCATTAAGTAATATAAAGTTCGTCTTGTTGCAAATGGTTTTTACACAGGAGTATGAGATTGATTATGAAGAGACCTTTGCTCCGGTTGCTTGAATCTCATTTATTCGTACCCTTTTAGTTGTTGCCGCTACCAGTAAATGGGGCCTTTTTTCAAATGGATGTCAAAAATGCCTTCCTTAATGGGAATTTAAGTGAAAAAGTTTATATGCAACCTCCTCTTGATCTCTTCATTGAACTGAACAAAATTTACCACCTTTGACGTGCATTTTATGGCCTTAAACAAGCTCCACGAGCTTGGTTTGCCAAGTTCAGCTCTACCATCTCTCACTAGGAATACATTGCCAGTCATTATGATTCAACCTTATTTCTTTATCACACTGATAAATACATTATTTTGCTTCTCCTATATATGGATGATATGATTATAACTGGTGATGACCTCAGTGGCATTCAAGAACTTAAGGATTTTCTCAGTCAACAGTTTGAGATGAAAGATCTTGGACATCTCAGTTACTTCTTGGGTCTTGAAATCATTCATTCTACAGATGGGTTTTATATTACTCAAGCCAAGTATGCTTCTGAACTTTTGTCTCGAGCTAGACTCATTGATAGCAAGACTGTTGACACTCCAGTTGAATTTAATGCGCATCTGACTCCCTCAGGAGGGAAACTATTGTCTAATCCTTCTCTTTACAAATGATTGGTTGGTAGTCTAGTTCATCTCACTATCACTCATTCAGACATTTCCTATGATGTTCACTAGGTGAGCCATTATTTATCTGCTCCACGATCGACTCACTATGCTACTATCCTACGCATTCTTCGATACCTAAAGGGCACTCTCTTTCATGGCCTTTTCTACTCTACTCAGTCTCTTTTTGTTCTCAATGCATTCTCTAATGCTGATTGGGCAAGAGATCCCACTGATTGAAGGTCAACCACTGGTTATTGCTTTCTTCTTGGTTCTTCTCTGATTTCTTGGCGAAGTAAGAAATAAACCATTGTGGCCCGCTCCAGTACTGAAGCAGAATATTGTACCCTTGCTGATACCACATTTGAGCTCCTTTGGCTTTGTTGGCTTCTTAAGGATTTAGGTGTGTCTAAATCCTTTGCTACTCTTCTTTATTGTGACAACTAGAGTACCATTCATATTACTCACAATAATTTTTTCCATGAACGGACTAAACACATCAAGATCGATTGTCATTTTATCTGTTATCATCTTGTCCATGGTGCTCTCAAGCTATTCTCGATTTCCTCCAAAGATTAACTTGCAGATATCTTCACAAGTCACATCCTAAGGGACGCCTTCATACTTTGGTTGACAACCTCAAGTTGGTCTCACACCCATCTTGAGTTTAAGGGGGGTTGTTAACGTGTAATAGGCTATGGGCCTTAGGCCCACTTTATTTACTTGTATAGCATACATACTTGTACTACACACTTTGACTCCTATATAAAGGCATTCATGTATATTTTATTCTTTGATAAATACAATATTATTCATTCAGTATTTCTAACAATTTGAAACTTGTATTCCAAAATGATTTAAGTTAATAAAATTTTCTAAAAATAAAAATAAATAAATAACTAGAAGAAGAACAAAGAGTGGGTAACTTCTCTCCAATAAAAAACGAGAGTGGGTAACACTGTAACAAGGTAGAGGGTTTGGACCAGAAGCTTATGTTATAGGCTACTGTAAAGAAAAGGAAAGCTCTCTCTATATAGAATGAGATTTTTTTATTGATGAAAAATGAGAGAGTACAATCATAAATATCTATTGCTCTGCTATTTATACAACATAGCAGAATCAGTTCCAAGCAGAAGAAAAATGTGCCAAAAAAATAAAACTCTAACAAACTTATTATACTCTAATGAAACGACACCTGTCAAACCCTAATAACAGATTCTTTGCTTAAGTCTGGCACATGCACAGTCCATTTCTTCATGCGTCTTCATGGACAAGGAAAATATGGCACAAATGGACAATCCTTATTTGGTTTGTCAGGGAAAACAAAAATGGAAACCCAGTTCCAGATTATACAAAAGAGCAATTACATCTGTATCAATCATAATCTCTGATTGGTGATTAGGAAAAAAACTAAGAACCATTTCCAAGAAAAAAGAAAAAAAAGAAAAAAGAAAAAAAGTGACCTATCATATTGATTTGGGGCTTCTTTAAAAATCCATCCAAATCCACCTTTAGTTTGTGAGCTCAAACAAAAGATTTTGTTTTGGAGTCCCAAATAAATTATCACTTTGAAAACTTCCCGAACTGGCCAGAAGAAAGAAAAAGACCTAGATCCACACCATTTCATAGACCTTAACAAGTTTTGGAGGAAAAAAAAAACTGAGCATGACTTGTACTAATACAATCAGAAAACCAAACAGTGCAAATTTCATAACCCCTCAACAGAGGATTAAAAATTACAACAGATCCACAAAATATATATTCTGCAAAATGGGAAAATTTATACATAAGTAAATTGCAAACCTCACACCACAGGAAAATTCAATTCAAGCTACGTAATTCAAACAAACCAACATAAACAGAGCATGGATATCACTGCACACTCTGTTTCAACTTTATGTATGTTAAATGATGTGAAGCCAACATAGTATATTGGAGGCTCAGACGGTGTTGACCTTCAGAATATCAAAAAAACAGTTTTGATATTCTGTTTGACTTGGTGGGAACAATCTTTTTGCTCTGAAGTTGCAGACTTTGAAACTTCTTGGATCTCTTATAATGTAATTTAAAAAAGGGTCTTCTATTGTTGATCAAAGGCTTTCAACTTCTCTCCAAGTCACTCACGTTTGGCCGCCTCTGCATCAGGAAGAGAGACGCCGGTCAGAACCAAGAACGACGATAGTAGCAGCAAGACCACAAGCACAAGTGATCTCTTTCTAATCACCTCAGTTTTTCTCTCTTAAGAACGTTCTCCATCTCTATGTGAATCGGTTTGGAAATTTTTTTTTTATTAACGTGCGTATCACGTGAATTGAGTAAATGTTAGTATTAAACAGCCAAACAAACGGAAGTTGGCTGAAATGAAAGTTCAAGCGGTGCAAGGACTACAACCCCAAAGTTTAAGGGGTGTATGCGTATTTATTCCTATTTTAAATAACGTGTTAAAAAATAAAATTTTCAGTGTTGGACGTATTGTAAAGTGAGATAGTAAAAATAAATAAAATAGTTTTTTGAAGTGTTAAAAGCTAAATTTTTTAGCAAAACTATTGTGAATGCTTTAACTAAAAAAAAAAAATTCCTAGCTAACTTAGTATTAAAAAAAAAAAATTATTATTTTTTTGTTTTTGTTTTTTGTTTTTTGTTTTTGGTCTTTGTTGATAGATGATTGCATCTTAATGTATTAAAAAACAATAATTTTGTGTATTTATAATTTGTTAATACTATATGGATGCCTATTTAGAATTTCGTTTTTGTTTGTTTGTTTGTTTTGTTTGTATTTTTGTTTTTTGTTTGTTTGTTTGTTTTTTTTTTTTTTGGCCCCCTCTAACTTAAAATCCTAGGTCCGTCCTTGGTTAAATCCATTGAGTAAAGTTAAGTGTTTGAAATAAATTTCAGTCAAACTTTTTTATTTTTTTATTTTAGAGAAAAGAAAATGAACTTTAATTAAGAAAAACTGGCTAGGTCAGCTTGAAGTAAAGAGTAAAATTATGGTAGAACATCCTCCATTCACAAAAGAAAATCTAGCACATTAATAGAATATCTACCCAGGGCATAAGCAACTTTATTGCCCTATCTCCTAGTGTGAAAGTAAAGCAATTGAGAAAAAAACCGAGATAGTGTCTTCGCATCTTGTATCAAAGGGGCACGGGAAGCCAATTAAAAAACCTCATCAGCCAGAGCTTTAATAATTATCCCCAAATCACCTTAAAACAGCATGGGTAACACTAAGTTCTGTACCAAGCTCTCAATAGCACGGGCTGCAGCTAGAGTTTCAATCTCTATTGCTTGGTAAGCTTGAGGTAATTTTTGGGATAGAGCTTCAATTACCTGACCTTGGCTATTCCGAGTGACCACACCAAGTCAGGATTTGTTGTCTTCTTTAAAGACTGCTCCATCAAAAGTGCAAATTGCATTTTAGCCAATTTAATTTAATAAAAAAATTTGTTTGAACAATAATAAATTAATTAGAAAAGTCGTACTGTTATGGCATTATACGGGGGTACGTGTTAATTATTAAATATATATTTTCATATTACTAAGCGTTAGTTTTTCATTTATAGTTAAACATAAATCAATTTAAAAATATTAATGGATAATAAAATTAATCCATAGTCTTCAAATGATTAGAAAACATATATGAATGTTGGGCACAATTTTTTCTTGGGGGGAGAGAGAGAGAGAGGAAGCACTAAAAAGAAAATATATATATATATATATATACACACACACATATATATATATATATATATTAAAATGTGTACTGTAAATTTGAGAACAAAAAATTATGAGAGAAAACACTGTGTTATATAAAAACAGAGAGAGAGAGAGAGAGAGAGAGAGAGAGAGAGAGAGCTTCTTATTTCCTCATGTGGGCCGCCTACATTCTTAGACTTCGTGACAAATTGTAGAATTGAATAATCATCAATCATGCAAGAAATTGAATAGGTATGAACAAGTAGATGAATTTTTCCGTTCCTTCGCCTCAATGTCCAGGTTGATGTCAATGAACCACTCCTTTGTGGCTTCTATCTAGACTGCCATCCAAACCCAGATATGTGGATAGATTTCAAATATGAGAAACTTCAAGATTTCTGTTTTGGATGTGGCAGACTTGGGCATGGTAGAAGCCAATGTACATCGCCTATCCACCACAAAAGCCCTCTGCACCGTTTTCATCTTGGCCCTCGCGGATTTGGCCCTTGGATCAAAGAAGGCAATTCCAGCCTCAAGGCCCTCACCTGGCTGGAATTTCTCAAAGAGGAGGCTGCTGATTCTAACCCTCCCTTTTCTAACGCAAGCACTACCCAGGTCAGTCACTTATCCCAAGAAACAAACCAAAACACTCCACCAACCTCCCTCAAGTCAAATCTCCAAGCCATCCTTCCCGTAAATTTAGCTTCACCTTCTGACACCTCCCACCCAAATCCCATATCCCCATCCCCTCATTCCCATTCCCCAACCACAAAGCTCTTGCCAAATCCCATCACCACCCAAAATCTTTCTGTTAACACGTTACAGCCAAAAACATTTAGGAACTCTCACCCTCCTACCTTTTTACCAAATATAACCCATCCAAACTCTTGTATCCATAACCCAACAATCACAGTGGGCCCTTCTCTTAACCAAACTCAACATCAATTTGAATCCATACAAAGCCCACAATCTATCCTAAAGTCTCTAATCCCCTCTCTTGGGCTTAACATCCTTGACTCTAATCCATTTAGATCATGGCTCAAAGCTCCTGAAGCCCAATGTCGAGTCCTCCAATGGATCACTTTTGTCAACCTTAATGAAAAACCAACCTCACCCATCATCCATCCCAAATTCTCATGCCCTGACCTCTCTTCCCTCCAAATTCAAATCCCTATGGATAATTCCACAACTACCAAACGACAGCTCCCTTCATCCCCAGAAAATTCCAACAACAAAAAGTTGAAGTTGAAACTTCTACCACCTCTATCCTGCCTTCCCTCACCCGAGCATGTTCCCCTCTTCCATCCTGGTTCATACCCCCAGCATCTTAAAGCTAAACCCAAATGGAAGACGTTGGCTAGAACCAAAACCCATCCCCAATCCACTCCTTCAATTTCTGATCTTGTTTCACCTATGGCTGAGGAGGCGGGCCTACCCATGCCCCCAACCCCCCCATGAAGCTTTTTTCTTGGAATTGCCGTGGCTTTGCCCAGGTTGTGGCAATCCAAAAATTCAAGGGCCTTTTGAGAGATGTCAACCCCGATTGCATCTTTCTTTCTGAAACAAAAATTCCTAAACAAAAAATTTCTCCTCTTCTTACCCAACTTGGTTTTGTAAATATTGTCTATATCAATCCAATTTGAAAAGCTGGCGGCCTTTGCTTTGCTTGGAAAAATGGTTTGGATATTGAACCTCTCTCCTTCAACAACGACCTCATCAATGTCATCATCTTTTCTAATCCCCCAAACACTCCTTGGATGCTTTCCCTTGTATATGGTCCTCTATGCTCTTCTCTCAAAGCCAACTTTTGGAACAACCTCGAAACCACAATAAACTCTTTTGGTGGTGCTTGGGTGGGGATTGGTGACTTCAATTGCATCCTCTCCCAGTCCAAAAAACAGGGGGGGACACCCTTTTGCCTCATCCTCCGATGGCGGTTTCTCTGGTTTCATCACCATCAATGGTCTCATCGACCTTGGTTTTCAAGGTAATAAATTTACTTGGTCAGACAAACGTTCTGTTGTTACCATTAAACAGCGTTTAGACCGAGCAATTGCAAATGACCAGTGGAGGCTTCTCTTCCCGCAGGCCAATCTCCTTCACCACCCCATTATTGCCTCTGACCATGCCCCAATCTTTCTCTGTACCATGGGGGAAGCTTGAAACACACCTAAACCCTTCCGTTTTGAATCTATGTGGACCCGTGACCCTTCCAGCTTTGTCGTTGTCAAATCCGCCTGGTCCAAACAGTTCATAGGCTCCCTAGCTTTTTGCCTTACCCAAAAAATAAAAGAATCCAAATCCTCTTTGAAAAAATGGAATAGAGATGTCCTTGACAACATCCACTCTAAAATCAAGACCCTCACTGATCAAATAAACACATTCCAAGACCTTCCTCCCTCTGCTTCCAACTTTTCCTCTGAAAACTCTCTTTTGTGTGAGCTCAATGAATGCACGATTCGTGAAGATATGCATTGGCGTCAAAAATCAAGAAATCAATGGCTGACCTCTGCCAACCTCAACACCAAATTCTTCCATCTATCCACTATTATCCGAAGAAGGAAGAATGCAATTGATTTTATAAAAGATGAAGATGGTACTTGGCTGTCAGGTCGCCATCTCGTTAGTGATTGTTTTATCAATTACTCCAAAAATCTTTTCACCTCCCAGCAAAGGAACCTTTTCAATCCCCGGTTTGGGGTGAAGCCAAAGCTGCCCTCCTTGCCATGTCCACTACATTTAATCTTGGTTACAAGTTTGTGATTTTTGAAGGCGATGCCAAAGTTGTCATTGACTCTATAGTTTGCTCATCTTCCGATCCTCCATGGGAAATCTCTTCCATTATCTCAGACATCCGCAACTTTTCTCCTTACTTTTCTGTTGCAAAATTCTCTTTTTGTTATCGTTCATGTAATGAGCTTGCTCATCGTTTAGCTCGTTGGGCTTGTATCTCTCCAACTTAGGGACCCCATTCCATCTCTTCCATCCCTCCATGGGTCTTTTGTAAGGAAGCTGGTGGATCGGTTCCCCCTTTATTGTCTTTGCCTTTTTAGTAATATATCTTCTTACTTATCAAAAAAAAAAAAAAAAAAGGAGATGAATTTTTCCATACCCCTAGCAGTGCTCCAAGAAAAGGTGTGAACATGATATAAAGTATGGAAATTAAAGACAAACCTTTGATCCCTTTTCTAATGTGTTAAGATAGGCCCAGGTGTGACTAGGATTCTAGGTGTTAAAAAGACTAAAAAGCTGATGAATTTTTCTATTGCACTCCATCTTAAAAACAAGTAGCATTCTAAATCATTTTACAAAATCTTCAATTGCTCAGACGGGTTAAAGATTAGTAGTATCCTATTATAGGCTCTTTTTACTTCAAAGGCTACTTTTTGAAGAATCTATTGTAAATTATACAACAATATAAAATTTTTTAATATGTAGATGGGATGAAATTAAATAGAGCAGATGATTCTCAAAAAGTAGTGACATAGATTGTATCTAACCTAAACCAAATTTAATTCTCTCAAAATAACAAAGCCAAATTTCAAATGTCTTGCATATATAGGTCTCAAATTCATAATGCAAACATACAGCAATATCACGAAATCAAGGAGATGAAAAGCTGTATTTTCATTAATTAGAATCAATGAGTACAAGCTGTATATATATACAAGTGTGAACATGCAGTAACTACCTAACAGAATTAACAGACTTGGAACCACCTTCACACATGCTAGCTACAGTAATAACAAACTGTCTCACATGTCAACACTTAAGAGCTTCTAATTAACAATTAAACTATATGCCGTATATACAAAAAAAACTCTAATACAAAAACACTGTTGTTTTAGTTTTACTCCTCTGTGTTTAAGGCTTTGTTCCTTGCTCTTGCATCTGATCTAATATCTTCACCTTGCTTCTGATCTGATAGCTTCATCTTCTTATCTTTACTCTGATACTCCCCCTTAAGAGCAGCTAGTGTATGTATATTAATCATTCCTGATGAAGCGTGAGCTCATCAGTCAGAGTGGGCAGATGGATCCAAGCTCTCGTCCGTGTGAATGTATGGATGGTAGAGTGACTCCTTCAAGGTGGTCACCGGTGTGGTGCCTGTCACAACGTCTCCGATGCCAAAGTCAGTACAAGGGATTCTTTTGTAAGATAAAACAGAACTGCAAAATAATAGTAAAATTATCCGAAAGTGTTTTTTTTTTTTTTTTTTTTTTTTTTTTTTTTTTTGTGTCCCTTGTATTGACATTGTGAGGGCCTTATATATGTTTTCATAGCTTCTAGTCGTTCGGGTAGTTATGGTGGTCTTAATGTC
The DNA here is from genome assembly GCA_023621385.1 of Quercus gilva. Classification (NCBI taxonomy): domain Eukaryota; kingdom Viridiplantae; phylum Streptophyta; class Magnoliopsida; order Fagales; family Fagaceae; genus Quercus; species Quercus gilva. Next base: position 4,457,031 of record CM042477.1, on the reverse strand, counting down.
CCTCTTGGTAACGTTCCATGCTTTGTAATGCGGCTTCAATGTGCTCCAACGGTCCATACAGTTGTCTTTGTAACCGCCTGAGGCATTTACTTGGCTGTATTGAATATCTTCTCTATATTCGTTAGTAATGTGGCCACTTTGTCGGTGGGACCTGGTTGATTCTTCTATCAATGTTGCCTCGTTGGTTTGGATGAGACTGTCCAGGTCAGTTGCGTTCGTCATTCCCATCAGCTGCCCCCTGGATTCTTTGGTCGTCGTGACGTGTCATGACGATCACAGAAGGTGAAAAGTATATGGGCTGTATATGGTTCTTGGGATTTCGCTTCGTATTAAATGCATAGTGATGGCGCCATACGCAACGTGGCCACATGGCACGTTCTAATTAGTGGAGTTACTGCTTCAATTATATGGCCCTTGGGTTTCCCGCTGAATTTCAGTTTTTTGAGCCTTGGTTTTTAAACTTCACCTCTTCTCATTTTTCCCCTTTTACCTTTTCGGATTACCATCCACTGCTCTAAGTGTTCTCTTCTCCGATTTCTCTCTGTAATTCTTCTCAGAGCTGGTGCGTGGCAAAGCTTTCCTTTTCCTTTTGAGATATGTTTCTTTTTTACTTCCTTTTTCTTTTCTCTTTTTGGCATAGATATATACTGTGGTCTGATTTCCCTTTTCTTTTTTGTTTGCTTTTTGGGTCTCGGGGTTTTTAGGATATACCTTTCTTTGTTTTCTAGTTTTTCCATGGTTAGTGGCTCTGAGGTTAGAATAGCTTGCCCTTCAATTTCTTTTCTTTTCTCACGTCTAGGCGGGGTCTTTAGGGGTTTTTCCATACCTTGAGAGCTTCATTTTTTAGGGTAATAGTTTGTCTGTTGCATTGGCTGATTTGTTGCCTTTGCTTCGTTAGTCAATTGAGTGGTTTAAGAATTTGGTGAGCGAACAGGAAATAATGTCTGAGGTTAGGTCCAGCGAACTCGAGACTGGGTTATCGTCTAGTGGTAACCTAGTTTTTCTTTGTTTTTAGGGTATACCTTTCTTTGTTTTCTAGTTTTTCCATGGTTAGTGGCTCTGAGGTTAGGATAGCTTACCCCTCAATTTCTTTTCTTTTCGCGCATCTAAGGGGGTCTTTAGGGGTTTTTCCACACCTTGAGAGCTTCATTTTTTAGGGTAATAGTTTGGCTGTTGCATTGGCCAATTTGTTGCCTTTGCTTCGTCAGTCAATTGAGTGGTTTGAGAATTTGGTAAGTGAACAGGAAATAATGTATGAGGTTAGGTCCAGCGAACTCGAGACTAGGTTATCGTCTAGCGGTAACCCAGTAGAAGAAGATACTGTTGTCTCTACTCCTCGAGAGGTTAGGGCTTTTTACGCCCTCGAGGAGGTGTGTAGGCTGGACGCCGATACATTGGGTAGATTTAAGGAAAGGTTTCAATTCCCAGAACGAGTTAGGGTTCGTCTGCCTAGTGAGGAGGATCAGGCCTGTCACTTTTTCCCTGGGGAGGTGTGCTTTTACAAGTCTGCCTTCGTTTGTGGATTGAGGTTTCCTGTCCATCCATTCTTCATGGAGCTGTTAGACCATTTTGGTATCGCTTCTGGGCAACTCATGCCTAACTTGTGGAGGATAGTGGTTAGCTGTATGGGGATATGGCTGGCCGCTACGGACGGAGGCATGCTTAAGGTAGACGAGCTTGTCTACTTGTACCGTTTGAAAGAGTTTAAGGAGTATGGGTATTATGAGTTGGTGCCTTGGGAGAGAAGGACTAGGATTGTTAGGGGTCTGCCTTCGTCTTTCAGATATTGGAAGTCCAGGTTTTTCTTCATGTCTGGGGACGACTTTGAGACTCCCTTTGGAGGGGTTTGGGGTGAGCTCCCGAGGTTGCTTCGTCAGTGGGGGACCCCGACCTTAAGTGCATCATTATTTTCTCTCGGCGTTTGAGTTTTGTTGCGTGTACTTTCATCGTCACTAACTCCTTCGTTCTTTGTTTTGTGCAGTTAAAAGACGACCTAAGCTTAAGAGCAGGTACAAAGAGTGGGTGGAGAAGGCAATTGCATACGCGAGGACGATTAAGGACTGGGACAACCTGGTGGACCCAAGGACTCTCTCTTTCTATTGTCTTGGTCCAGAGCCTTCTGCCTTTGTCCTGCAAAACATTGATATTGAGGGAAAAAAGTGTAAGTGTTAGGTTTGTTAGTATTGATTCTCTTGTATATACTTGGATTGCGTTTTTTCTGAATAAGTTTTCGGCTGTTCCGGCGGACTTCGGAGCTTTTCGGTGGTATTTGCATTTCCGGCCGGTACAAATTTAAATGGGTTGTTTAAAAAAACTTTATACTTACAGCAACTAATGGCCATCATTGAAGCATCAGCATGCGAGATCATCAACATAATCATCTTCTTCATTTTAGCCACTTAGATCTACTTTTGAGCCACTGATCTCCCTTCATCTGCTTCGCTTGTTTTCTTTCTCTACACAATACACAGGTTTTAAATGTTTTAAATTTCACATTGATGTTGTACTAGTCAAGCTATGGTGCTGTACCCACATTCACCTCCTTTTCTCTTAGTTTCTCCGCCAAAAGCTTAATAGGCTTTTATTTTATTGGCTTTTTCCAAAGCCCACGTGACTGCTTGGTCCTTATCTCTTCTCTTTAAAGCTTGTTATGTTTTTTTTTTTTTTTTTTTTTTTTTTTTTTTGGGGGGGGGGGGGGGGGGCTGAATGCTTATTTTACTCTTTCAAATTTTCAATAACTTTTTTTTTTTGGGGTCAATTGCTTTGATGGGCAAGTGTCAACTCCTAATGGCATTTAGTTTTAATTTACTCTATTTAATAAATTACATGGGTCATAGATGGAAATTTAGCTATTCTTAAAATGTATTAACAAATTTTGGAAGTCCTGAACAACATAAAAAGGTATAGGCTCTAAGAAAATTATTATTATTATTATTATAAATAGCGATAAACCCGAAACGGTACACCGGTACGGACCGGTACCGAAATATTTCGTTCCAATAACCAAACCGAAACAGCCTCCGGTATGGTATTAACTCCCTTGCCTTGGACCGATTCTCCTCCTATTGAAGCCGTAGCTTCATTTCTTGGTTTTGCCTAGTAAGCTCCTTGACAGTGGCTACAAGAGCCTGGACTTGCTGAGCTAAGATTGCGAAATCTTTATTGGACTTCATTTGAATATAGAACTTGATGGAAACTACGTTTTCGAATCTGAATGCAAAAATGTCGTTCCCACAGACGGTGCCAAACTGATGAAGCGTAAGCTCGTCAGTTAGAGTGGGTAAATGGATCCAAGCTCTCGTCTGTGTGAATGTATGGATGGTAGAGTGACTCCCTTAAGGTGGTCACTGGTGTGGTGCTTGCCACAACGTCTCCAATGCCAAAGTTAGTACAAGGGATTCTTTTGTAAGATAAAATAGAACTGCAAAATAATAGTAAAATTATTCGAAAGCGTTTTTTTTTTTTTTTTTTTTTTTTTTTCTGTCCCTTGAGTTGACATTGTGAGGGCCTTATATATGTTTTTATAGCTTCTAGCCATTGGGGTAGTTATGGTGGTCTTAATGTCCCTCTTGGTAATGTTCCATGCTTTATAATGCGGCTTTAATGTACTCCAACGGTCCATACATTGTCTTTGTAACCGCCTGAGGCATTTACTTGGTTGTATTGAATATCTTCTCTATATTCGTTAGTAATGTGGCCACTTCGTCGATGGGACCTGGTTGATTCATTTGTCAATGTTGCCTCGTTGGTTTGGATGAGACAGTCCAGGTAAGTTGCGTTCGTCAATCCCATCAATTCCCATCTTACAAGTAAGATTTGAGAATTGATTATAACCTAAGGCCTTAGTGAGCATATCAGCCAATTGACAATCTATTCTAACATGATTCAATTTGATTACCTTTTCTAAAACCTTATCCCTAACCACATGACAATCTATTTCTATGTGCTTTGTCCTCTCATGGAAGATTGGATTAAAACCAATATGAAGGGCTGCCTGACTATCACAAAACAACAAGGCCTCTCTTTCATGATGCACTCCAATGTCCTTGAGAAAATATAAAATCCACACTATTTCACAGGTTGCAACTACCAAGAATCTGTACTTAGCTTTTGCTGAGGTCCTTGAGACTGTGGATTGCTTCTTGGATTTCCAAGACACCAAAGAATCCCCAAGGAAAATGCTATACCCATTCACAGACCTCCTAGTATCAAGGCGTACAACCCAATCTGCATTTACAAACCCTTTTAAATGCAAATCTGTGGCAACAGAAAACATAAGCCCCTTGCTTGCTTCACTCTTCAAATACTGCAACACTCTATGTGCTGCATCCAGGTGTGGCCTTCTTGGTTTGGACATAAACTGGCTAAGCTTGTGGATAGCAAATGTAATGTCAGGTTTTGTAATTGTTAAGTACAAGAGCTTGCCTACCAGCCTTCTGTAGTGACTAGGATCCTTGGGCTCTTCTCCCTCAAACTTGCTCAACCTTAGATTTTGCTCCATAGGAGTTTTAGCATACTTACATCCTAATAATCCAGCATCATTAAGCAGCTCAAAAGTGTACTTTCTTTGACAAAGGTCAATTCCTTTTTCTAATCTAGCAACCTCCAAACCAAGGAAAAATTTTAAATCCCCTAAATCTGTCAACTTGAACTTATCATCTAGCATGATCTTAAACCTGTCAACTTCAGTCTTGTCATTGCAGGCTATTAAGACATCATCCACATACACCAACAGAACCAAGAAGATATCACCATGCTTCCTTGTAAACAATGAATAATCACCTTTGGATTGAATGAAGCCAAGCTGAATTAATGTGCTTGAAAACTTGGCAAACCATTGCCTAGAAGCTTGCTTGAAACCATAAAAGGACTTGTTGAGCTTACAAACAACCTCCCCTTGGCTGTGAAACCCTTGTGGAAGAGCCATATACACCTCTTCATCCAAATCCCCATGTAGGAAAGCATTATTAACATCCAATTGACTAAGAAACCACCCTTTGATGGCAGCCACAGCAAGAAGAACTTTGACAGAAACCATCTTAGCTATTGGTGAACAGGTTTCAAAATAGTCCACTCCCTCCTTTTGGGTAAAGCCCTTAGCCACTAACCTGGCTTTGTACCTCTCAATAGAGCCATCTGCTTTGTATTTAATTTTATAAACCCACTTATAGCCAATAGGCTTCTTACTAGCAGGCAAAGGTGTCAATGTCCATGTGTTATTAGCTTCAAGAGCTGCTATTTCAGCAGCCATAACTTCTTGCTATTTGGGATCAGACATAGCTTGGTAATAGAAAGTAGGTTCAACAAGAGAAGAAATGGCACAACATAAAGTCTTATATGAAGGAGAGAGATGCTGATATGAGACATGGGAAGAAAGAGGATAAGAAGTACCTAACTGAGGTGAAGAAACAGGCATGACAGAAGATACTTGATTGCAATGGAACTCCTACAAATAAGAAGGCTTTTTGATGGACCTAGAAGACCTTCTAAGTGGAATAGGATCAGCAATAGGTTTAGGAGGTTCTGCTGGCACCTCATTAAGAAAATTATCATCAATGCTATGATGAACTTGAATAATTGAGTCATGAGAAAGAGCAGAAGAAGTAGACTTGGACAAAATAAGATCATTAAGCAAGATAGGAATAGAAGGAGCACAAGGTAAAGGCAAGGATGTGAAGGAAGTAGAACCACTTGAAGATGAAGCGTAAGGAAATACAAACTCATGAAACACAACATCTCTTGAAACAAAAATAGAATGAGTGTCAAGATCAAAAAGTTTATAACCTTTGACATTAGGAGGATAACCAAGGAATATACACCTTCTTGCTCTTGGAGAAAACTTTTTTCTATTGTCAGCAATGGTAGAAGCAAAGCATAAGCACCCAAAGACTTTAAGGTGAGTATAATCTGGTGCCTTATGAAATAAAAGCTCAAAAGGTGTTTTATCATGCAACAAAGGGGATGGAAGTCTATTAATGAGATAGGCAGCAGTCAAGACACAATCACCCCAAAATTTAAGAGGATCCTGAGACTGAATTTGTAAAGCCGTTGCAATGGAAAGTAGATGCTGGTGCTTTCTCTCCACAATAGAATTTTGTTGTGGAGTATAAACACAACTGTGTTGGTGGATGATACCATGAGAATTAAGAAAATATGACATATGAAACTCCTTGCATTGTCAGTTCTTATGGACTTTATATTTTGACCAAATTGAGCAGCAACCATAGTGTAAAAAGAAAGAAACAAAGGCCTAACATCGAACTTAGATTTCATCAAGAATAGCCAAGTGGCTCAGGTTGCATCATCAACAATAGTCAAGAAGTATATAAAACATACAAAGTAGGAACTGAATAAGGACCCCAAACATGCATATGAATCAAATCAAAAACACAAGGACTGATTTTATTATTAAAAGGAAAAGGCAGTCTTTTAAGTTTGGCCATAGGACAAACTTGAAAATCCTTATTACAAGACGAGTGCAAAGAAGGAATAGCATGACTTAAAACTCTAAGTTTAAGGTCTGGAGGATGACCTAATCTTGCATGCCAAAGATATGTAGACTGAGAAGAAGTATTGACAAAACTAGTTGCAAAGAAAGGAGGTAAAACTACATTGAACTTGTGATTGACCAAGTAATCAGCAAGTAAGGAAGCAGGAGTATGTTGAAGACTGTCACACTGCAGCAAGTATAAACCATCAACTGCCTTGCCCACCCCAATCGTTTTCCAAGATAAAAGGTCCTGGATAAAACAATAAGTGGAAAGAAAAACAAGACAATAAGGTTGATAAAGGGTAAGAGTACTAATAGATAGCAAGTTAAAACTAAAAGATGGAACACAAAGAACATTAGTGAGGGTGAGGGAAGAAGAAAGAGCAACAGTGCCAATGTGAGTGACTTGTGCTTATTCCCTATTTGGCAATTGAACAAAGGACTGCATAGTAGCAGTAATTGAAGTTTACAAACCAACTAAACAGACAAAATGATCAGTAGCTCCAGTATCCAACACCCAAGTACATCTATCATAAGCCTTTCTATTGATCACCAGAGGAAACACTATAGGAAAGATCAATACCTGACATTGGCACACTGGCAGAAGTGGAAGAAGAAGCTGCATTGGCCATGGAAGCTTCTTTGACTTGAGATGGTACTGCAAGAGATGAACTTGAAGCACCAAACAAGGCAAGAAGCTGTTGACTTTGTCTAGGTGTAAAGGCAGAATTTTGGTGATGCATTGGAGAAGCAAGAGGCAAGAATTTTGAAGAGACTTGATGAGCCATAGAAGACTTATTCTTGAACTTAAACCCTGGTGGAAAACCATGCAACTTATAGCATTTATCCACTGTGTGACCAATCTTGCCACAGTGAGTGCAAACTGGCCTGTCCTTGCCCTTGCCACCAAAATTAGTACTATGATGATCATTGGACAATTTAGCAGCTAAAACAGTAGAATCCACTTTAACAATAGATGCATTAAGAGCTGTTCTTTGTGTCTCTTCTTGAATTAACAAAGAGTAAACCTTACTAAGAGAAGGGATTGGATCAATAAGCAAGACTTGAGTCCTAACTTGGGAAAAGGAATCATTCAATCCCATTAAAAATTTCATCACAAACTCTCTTACTTGCAAATCAGTGAGCCTCTTGTTAATATTGCAAACACATTTACTACAAGTACAGGTAGGAAAAGGACTATGGTTCTGTAATTGATCCCAAAACACATTCAACTGTGTAAAGAAATTAGTGATGGACATCTCACCTTGATGAAGTTCTGTGATTTCCTTTTGAAGATTGAAAACTCTAGTCCCATTAGTATGAGCAAAACGATTCTTCAAGTCAATCTAGATTTCCAAGGCAGTGTCTTCATAGATGATGCTTGCTTGGAGATTTGGTGAGATCGAATTGGTTAGCCATGTACCAACCATGTTGTCACATTTGATCCAAGCTTACACATTCGATGGAGTAGACACCAATGGTGATGAGAGAGTCAAAGTTCCATCAATGAACCCTAATTTGTTCTTGGTGAGCAAAACTTTTCTCACAGCACGAGCCTAAGCTGAGTAATTCTCTCCACCTGGTAAAGGCTGTGTAACAAGAACCAGACTTGGATTTTCTGTGTGATGCAAGAACAAAGGGTTGTCCATTAGTGAATCTTGTGGAGAAGATGGAGATGGATTCTCAGATGTAGAAGCATTTGTAGTACCATTTGTCGCAGTAGAAGCCATTGTTAGCAAAACAATTCTCAAGAAAAGCAAATTTCTCAAGAACAGAGGAAATTTTTTTGAGAAAAAGGAAACTGAAAATACAGCACTAAAAAGAAAAGAAAAGAAAAGGAAAAAAACAAAACAAAAAACCCTAGAGGAATTTGGGAATTTGCTCTAATACCATATCACGAAATCAAGGAGATGAAAAAAAATGTATTTTCATTACTTAGAATCAATGAGTACAAGCTGTATATATATACAAGTGTACGTGAACACGCAGTAACTACCTAACAGAACTAACAAACTTGGAACCACCTTCACATGTGCTAGCTACATTAATAACAAACTGTCTCATGTGTCAACACTTAAGAGCTTCTAATTAACAATTAAACTACATGCTGTATATACAAAAAATCTCTAATACAAAAACATTGTTGTTTTAGTTTTACTACTCTATGTTTAAGGCTTTGTTCCCTGCTCTTGCATATGATCTGATATCTTCACCTTGCTTCTGATTTGATAGCTTCATCTTCTCATCTTTACTCTGATAAGCAATACACCGACACTGCAAAACATGAAAAAAAATTAAAATGCAAAACCCCACAAGAAATTTAAAGTTAGATGAAAACCATGTAAGACAATCAAAAAGAGAGTTTTCTTTTTCTTCTTCTTTTTTTTTTTTTTTTTTTGAAATTTTAAAAGAGAGCCTAAAAGAGAGATGCTCACCGATGTTTTAGAAACATTTTGATCCACCATTGATTTCCTTGCATACAAATTATATCACTATAATTTGAAAGTAATTAAACACATTAAGGTCAGGGATATGATTGTGAATAGAAATTTGTGAAGAAAACCAAACTCTGTAATAAACTCATCACCGTAAGTCCACAACACCAAGTCACCCTAAAATGAACTGTCCCACTGCCATCAAACTACACTAGTGGATTAGATGTCCACATCACATATCAAAGCAACAACACTTAAAACCATTTTCTAAAACACTTATCAGTCTATCGTATAGACGAATTAGCCACGTTCACTAAGCTAAACAGGCTTTACCCAAAATTCAAAAGCAAATATCACAACACTCATAAAGCCACTCATTGCTATCCACTAAACACTATGACATGGACAGGTCAATGACCTTTATATCAATTGGCACTTCTTGGTATTTCCAAGGGGGATGTCTAAGGTTCGAATCTTCCTCTCTCACTTAAGATGAAAAAGGAAAACCCCGACAATGAATAGAGCTGCTTGTATATTCATCAACTTATCTTGACCTTTTGTATGCTACTCGTCCAGCTATCCAAATTGCAAAGTTCAGAACTTTGTTTACCTTTTCTAAACAACCAAACATAAGACAAGGATTTAAATGTGTGTGTTTGATCACATAAGGAAGATGTGTTACCATGTATAAGCCAAGAAACACATATCAATTAGTTTACCAAAAGATTAAAACGGCTCAAAACATTTCATACGTACTGCCCAAAAGAACAAAAGCTCTTGAATAGCAAAATTCAACATCCTAAAACAAAGCAAAGCCACCTTGATCCTTGACTAGTCTTCAAATGATAAAAGCAAAAGAAACTGGGGAACCAAACTACACTTGCCTAGTTGCCTACCAAAACAGTCAGCTTTTTTTTAGAGAAACCATATGGGAGACTTTAATTATGTTCCATCAGCAAGCAGATACACAGACTACTAAGGGCTACAGCTGTTTAGATTATTAAAAGCTGTAATTAAATGAGCAACATATATTACCTTCAAATAGTACAATTTAGAGCAGAGAAAAAGGGAAAAAAAAATCATTTAAGATAATATAACTCTTGCAGATAACCAATATAAAAAAAAAAAAAAAAAAAAAAACACAAAAACAAAGAAACACAGCTATAATGAAGCTGCAAGATAGAAAATTTGGCATCCAAAAATGATACAAATCCCAATATAAACAAGTTAAGCTTTAAATATGATGCACATAAAACGTGTTTTCTGAAGATTTAAAGAATGGATTCTAAAAGGTAGAATGGCACCAGATTTAGCAAGGATAATGCTCGATGTGATTAGTGCAACTCCAACTATTTCTGCAACAACAATAAATAGTTGTGATTTCTAACGTGAGGGTCGTGGAAAGAGTGATAAGAGTACTCATTGAGCAATCTATATAAGCGAATCTGAAGGAGGTCAGCTTTGTTAAATGGGATGTAGATTGCCGAAATGTATATGCATTGGACCTGTTGGTTTTGTTAGGATGTTAACACCTATGGATCTTTGTATCACTAACCTTGTTGACCACTTTGTTTAGTTTTGGACTTTTGCTACAAAAGTGAGTCTGCTCCTATAGTAATTCTTGATATAGATGCGTTAAGTGCCGCATAGTTGGTAAAGGTGTGATAGTGAGCCCTGCAGAGATACAGTATTACACAATGTAAAGGATTCTGTAGCAACTAGGTGTGTCCACGGGGTGGGCCGGGTCGGGTTTGTGCCCAACTTGGACTCGACCTGATATTATCAAGTGGGGAAAATTTCGACCTGTAACCGACCCGCCAGAAGTTTCAAATCAACCGGGTTGGGTCGTATCGGTTTTAGGGTGAATTGGTCGGTTTCAGGTTTTTCGATTTGCTAGTTTTTGGCCGAAATCTGGCCGGATCTAACGAGAGTTGGGTGAGATTCCTTTGTATATATGAAAATTTGGCCAAGATTTGGCCGAGTTGGAGTCGGGCTTACCGAATTATTGGCCGAGTTGGAGTTGGGCTTACCAGATTATTGGCCGAGTTTGAGTAGATTTGGGTTGGATTTGTTAGAATTAAGCATATCTTAGTAAGGAAGAGACTAGATCTTGGCTGGATTTGAGCTGATCTGAGTGAAGGGAGCCCAAACTTAGCTAGATCGGAGCTGAGAAGCGCCAAATCTTCTCCAGATCTACGTGATTTTCGTCGTTCTTTGAGTTTTTATGGGGTGGGTCAAGTTTTTAAGGATGAAACCCGCCACTCGACCCGCCGGAGTCGGGTTCTGACGGTTTGAGACCCGTCGTCAACCCGTCGGAGGTGTCAGCCCGGCCGTGAAGGGTTGGTTCCGGTCGGGTTGGTCGGTTCTGGCGGGTCTTCGGTTTGCATGGACACCCCTAGTAGCAACTCCAGATTATTATTTTATCTTAAAAAAATACCCGGCTGAAAAAAAAAAATAATTCTTTCTCTTTCCTCCATTTCTCTTTTTTCTTCACTCCCTCTCTCACTACTCATCAGAGAACAAATGGAAGCAACTCTTCTCTCATAAGTAAATTTATTGCATACAATATGAACAAAAACGCAAAACAAAAAATGCAATAAAACCACAAAATACAATCTTTCTCATAAAAGAATAAAATCAGAACCCAAAAAAAAAAAAAAAAAATCCAGCATTTATCCCAATAGCTACTAATTGCAACAAAATAGAATCTGAACAAAACACAAACAGAAAATGCAATGAAATCAGAAAAATACAATCTTTCTCATAAACTAATGAAATTAGAACCAAAAAAAGAAAAGAAAAAAGGATCAAACCCATTTCGACCGCATGTCGTTGGCAGTGGGGAAGAGGACGAGCGGCGGTGAAGGCAGAGCAAACGACGGAGGACGAAGATGACACAATTCTCTCTGTCGCCTGGTGAAGCACAACACCAATTTTCCTCTTGGAGATTGCCCCCCTCTCTCTCTATGTTTGATGAGAAGAAATCAAATCCAGATGGTGAATCGTGTGGCTTTTCGTTTTTTATTAGGGGCGCGTTTGGTAGACTATAATAGGCACTGTAATGTAATAGTTATTCCTATGATTTAGCTATTCAATAGTTTCGTTATGTTTTAATCTTATGAAATAGTCATTTTTTATGAATAGCTATTTTTTAAAATAAGGAATAACTATTCATCTCTACAAGGGTTGTAATAGCAATTCCTTAGTAGGTGTATTAATTTCTAAAATTAATATATTTCCAAATAAACAAACTTTCCATATGCACATAACAATTATAAAAATAAAAAATCATAAAAAAATAACTAATCTCTCTTTGAAATTAAAAAACAAAGATATTATTTTTTAGAAAATATAATTATATGAATAAAATATTGCCAACTAAAATATATCTTAATTTTGAAAAAAATATATTTTCATTCCATTGTCTCCTGGGTTCTATTATTATGTTATCACCAAACAAATGAATACTAATAAGCATTACATTACAACATCTTTTATTCCTTGTAATACCTATCTTTATTCCTATGTAATTTCCGTTACAATCTATCAAACGTGTCTTAGGTGTTTTGATGGGAGAAATAAACGTGTGGCCTTCAGCCTTCCACAGCTCTCTTAAAAAAAAAAAAAAAAATACTAAGTTTTTACTACAAAAACTAATGCTAAGTTTATTTTTGGTGAAATTAAATTATTGGTCCCTTATGTTTACCCTATGAGCGTAAGTGGTTCCTCTCAAGTGAGCGTAATTAGTCTCCTAAGTTTTAAAAGTGGTTCCTCAAAAAAAAAGTTTTAAAAGTGAACAGTATTTTTCTTTTTGTTAACTGCTGTTAGTAATGTTGTTTATGTGGTTAACAAAATAGCAATTTAGCATTTTTCTTAACGATGTGGCATTTTTTAATAAAAAAATTGCAAAAAATATTTTACACCATTAATACCAAAATACTTGAACCAGTAAGTAGCGGGTATTACCAAATTCAAGAACTGAAGTGGGAGCAATGGTGGTCGATGACAAGATTTTTCTATTTTTAACCAAATTCTAGGTAGATAGGGTTTGAGCTATATTGGAAGCAATGGGTCAAGTTCAATGCTCGTTATCTTCAAAGTTCACTTTGTCTTCATTCAACATTAATTTCTCTCTCTAATCGAGCACAACCATAGTTTTCTATTTAATCAAATTATAATTCATATGGTTCCGTTAAACAAAGAAATTAATTGTTTGATATTCTTTTAAAAAAAATTTCCTTCGTAATTTGAATTGTTACCTTGTCAGTGAAATCGAAGTTTAAAATTTTCACAGGTTGTACAGAAGCACCACTTGAAGATTCAGTATAGCTTCAGTGGAAGGGACATTTGCTCTAGCAAGGCGTTGATGGTGACGTCAATAACAATCAGCCCTGTCCTCCAATTCACAAGTAACCAAACCTCCACCATCCGCCACCATCAACAAAACCCAAACCCAAAAACTGCTGGACTCAACCCAAAACTCCACCCCAACTACATTTCGTCGGAAGTATCTTGTCGTTGACCACCGATTGCTACCACTGCAGTTCTTGAATTTAATATTACCGGATCAAGTATTTTGGCATTAATGGATCTAAGATTCTGATGTGTAAAACAATATTTGTAATTTTTTATTAAAAAATGCTACATCATTTAAAAAAAATTAAATTAAATCACTATTTCGTTAATCACGTAAGCTACAACACTAGTGGCAATTAACAGAAGGATTAATACCACTCCTTATTAAAACTTGAGAGATCAATAGTACTCATTTAAAACTTGAGAAACTAATTTTGCTCAAATGATAAACTTCAAGAACCAATAGTGTAGTTTCGCCTTTATTTTTTTAAATAGAAATTAATTAGAAGTTAATGAATAGGAATAATAATCTCTTTAATTAAGATTAGATTTACTTTTTTTTATAGAAAAAAAGGGATAATGATAAGTTAATGGATATTTATAATTAAAATTTAAGGGATAATTTAAGGGATGATCTCTTAAATTAAAAGTAGACTATTAACAAATAAAACTCTTGAAAATTTTGAAGATTAAAAATTTAATTGGGAAAAGTAAGATTAAAAAATGAAGATTAACTATTAACAAAGTGAAGATTAAAAAATAATAAAGGAGAATTAAAGAAAGAATAAAGAATAAAGAAGAATGAAGAAATAATATTTAAATGAGATAGAGTAAAGATAGAGAATCTGTCAGAAATTGTATTTGAAAAAGTAAGTAGGTAAAAGCTAAAAGAAACTGTTCACCATCCAAACAATACAAAAATTTAGAGAGACTACTGAAGATGCTCTTAAAATGCAGATTGTATATAGGAGCAATGATTGTAAAATTAAAAAAGCAACCCATTTTGCATTGATTGTAAATTAGAAAAAGCAATCCATCTTCTGACTAAAATCCATCAACGATAGGGGTAACAATTCGTGTTCACGAGTTGGGTTCGTGTCGTGTTGAGCCATGACTATTCGACTATATGGGTTGACTCGAACCTGACCTGTTTAATAAACGTGTCAGGAATCCTTAACTTGAAGATGACCTGATTATTAAACAGGTTGGCCCAACTTGACATGTTTAACTCATTCAATTAACAAGTCATATAAAGGTTAATACAAACGACCCATTTAATTATCTATTTGATTAATAGGTCATACCTAACCTATAATTTTTTTTTTTATTAATTCCCATATATCTAAAATTAAAGTACAATTACAACTATAAATATAGTAATAAACATTTAAAAACAACTATAAATTAAGCAATAATATCAAAATAACTAATAACTTTATAAGCTAAACAGGTCAAACGAGTTCGCATGTTGAACATGAACATAACTCGTTTATAAAACAAGTTAGTTGTGTCAACCCGAATACAACTCGAACCCGTTTAGCCTCAATGCATGACCTGTTTATAAACGAGTTAGTCATGTTGGATTCGTGGATCGTGTCAGATTTTGCCAATCTAAATCCACGATACAGTTGAGCATTCATATCCCTTTACTTCGAAAGTCCATCAAATTGGGGGAATTTCAAATGGTGGGTTTTCCTTCCCATCTCTTTCCCTTTTCCTCTACACCATCCATATCCTAAACTTGGTTGAGAATTCTCATCTTAGACAAGAGTCCCATAAAGACTTTCTTTCCATTCTACACCTTGCTTAGGGATGGTTTGATGTTGTGTATTAGTTTAAATCTTTTGGTAGCTGAGATAGAGCAGCTTGATGCAAATACTGTGCTTGGTTGGGTTACTAAAGAATTTAATAGTAACTTACAAATGTGCAGACACCTTAGCAAAAAAGGCTTGGATTTAAGTGAAGATTATGCTTTTTGATAGTCCGCCTATGGACTTCATTATGCTATTATTTTTTGATAATTCTAGTTTGTATTGTGGCCTTTAAATATAGTGACAATTTAAAACAACACGTTTGAGTTGCTTAATTGCTTTTGTTACCAATGAAGGAGCCTAGGTCATCTTAGATTCATTCCTTCAATAGGGCATCACTTCCCACCACTTATTTATTTATTTATGGTTGTTTATTTTTGGCTGACACTATGAAATTGTAAAAATAATTTTTTTTTAAAAACATTTTTACTATGGATGTAATTTTAATGATCAAATTTCGCATTTACTTTTTCTAACTATTATTAAAAAAATGGAAACTATTTGATTGGCATTGTCAACTTTTGGATAATTTTGGTAAAAGACCGTTTGTTAAATTACATATTCGTTTCCTAACCTTTGGTTTTTGTTTCAAAATTATTATTATACTTTAAAATGTTTAAGAAATATCCTTAAAAATATCTAATGAATATAAAAGATTAATGTATAAAAAAAAATTCATTTAATCGAGGCCACTTTAATGACATGAAGCCCATGATGTGATATAAATTATGTTTATCATATCAACATTTTTCATCGTCATATGTTAATAACTAGAATTTTGAAATAATTATGAAAATATATATAGGAACTAAAGTGAAATCTAAAAATAATAAATAAAATAAAAGTTTGTTAGGTACTCTTAAATGTTAGACTCTTGTAGTTGATAGTACATTCGAATCAGTGATAGTGAGTTTGCCCACATTCCTTATCATAAAAATAGCCCAAAGCAAACCAAAAATAATTATACTAGTTGGATTAAAAAGGATTGTGAGACATGATCAAAATTTGGGCTACTTATTGATCTTGTTTTTGTTTTCGGCTAAACCCAATATTTTGGATTGGATGCTATATTTATACTTTTATAGGTCACATATTAACATTATATCCGCCAGTTTTTTGAACTTGTATTGTATACCCATTGACTAAACGATAGGGTGGAAGGAAGCGGAGGCAGAGGAATAGAGGATATGGAAAGGGTTTGGCCATTCTGAGTTGATTATATCGTGATATATAACTCTTTGTGTGTGAGGCTGTATTTTATGCGACCTGATGATGTTAGAGCATTCATAGTTTAGTATTGGTGGTGCTAAAAAGCTAAATTGCTATATTTTTAGCACCACTAACTATAAAAATGGGAGCACATTGGTGGAGCTAATTAAATGTATATATTTTACCTTCTCAGCTACAGTAATACACAGCCAAAAATGGCTGTGCATTGTAGCTCAAAAAAAAAAAAAAAAAAATTATGCATTCACACTGATTGTTAGGACATATGTGTTTCACTTGTTAAGAACATATGTCATTCTTTTTATGTTATTGGCTAATCCTTTGACAAAACACACTTTACTTGTATTTGGGTAGATCTAGGATGTGTTGAAATACTTTAAGAAACCATGTTTCAAGATCAAGTATGGAAGCCTTCAAGTCTGTCCAAGAAAACAAGTTGAAAGTGCAAGGTTACTAAAAGAATGACACCCAAAGGCTATCGGTGTGATGATGAAGCCTATACAAACAAGAAACTAAGGTTGCACTTTGACAAAACAGCAACAAAAGCCCCAAAAAAAAAATACATTACAAATATTTATTTAGTACATTAGTGGTCCTGGTTTGATAGTTCAAGTGAGAACGAATCTCTAGCGGTAAGGGTAAAGTTACAATTAGTCCAGGAAAGGCAGATTTAAATAGTCCAATGGTCAATAATTAAATAAATTTAGGAACGTGTTAGCTCCTGGAGGTCCTTGCATGTCTTGGTTAGGGGAGTTCATTGTACTTTCAGCCGTCATTACATCGATGAAAGGGAAAAGTTTGATTGTTACATATACATTATACCCTTCAACAGTAAAATAAAAAGTAAAAATCAGAGGTTCCATTAGAAGAGGGGAAGGATTAATTGGCATGGTGTGAAGGGAGAAAGAGAGACCCCAGCTAAGTGCAGCAAGTCCTAGACTAAGATTTTGGTGGGTGTGTATTTGTGAGGCATGAATGAGACAATGTGGGCTGTTTTAGTGAGTGGGACGAGCTTGACTCTGAGATCCAGGCCTTTTGTGAGTAGTAGGAGGCATTTATGGGCTGTATTTGTGTAAAAGGGAGGAAAAGAGTGTATGGGGTCAGATGAACGTGGGCTGAAAGGGATGAGTAGGGAGCTCCCAGAGAGCTAAACTACCAGCAAAATAGCAAAATAGACCAAGGGTTTCAGAGGGAGTGGTTAAGCCCCCTTTTGGGTTGAGGTGCTTGTCCCTTTATAATGGAGTTTTGGGGAGGCATTAATTAACAAAAGTCCAAAAGCGTAGGGTTAATCAGAGGTGGAGAATCAGGGTTAATCTCCCTGGGATTTTTGATCAGAAATAGAAGATTTGCTTTATGGGCTGTTTTACTTCTTTGGGTAATGATGAGCTTTTGCATTAAATGTCAGGATTTCTGAGGCTGGGCTTAATCAATGTGATTGGTACGTGTATCAAGAGTAAATCCTAAAGCTGCAACTGAGATTTAGACCCCCAAGAAGTAAGATTCAACACCCCAAGCCAAGGTGTCAAGTTCTAAGCCTCCTTCAGGGGGTTCTGCTGGAGGTCCTTTATGCCCTCCAAACCACATGTTCCCAATTTTTTTCCCCTTTAGGATTCATGGGCTTGGCACATGAATCATGCCTCAAACGTTTTTAACATTTATAGCATTAATTTACTGGAATTTGAATTATTTGGTTTCAGCTCCTCTTCTGCTGGAGGTGCAGCCTTGAATAAAGATGATGGAGTCTCATCACCCTTTAGACCTCAACTGATGTTACAGGCCTTGGATACTGTTCACGTCAGGCAGAGAGTGACCAAAAGCCGATGGGACAGCCTCTAGTTCACTCTTAAGAACTTGATTCTCCTATTGTATTTCAGTTAGGGATGAACAAGGGCTATTTTTGCCTACTTTCAATCCTCTGCTCCTTGCTGGATCTCTTTGATTGGGTCCGCTTACCTGGGTTGGTTCCCTTGGGTCGGTTTGTGTGCATCTTACAAAATCAACAACACATGTTGCCATGGGCTTTTCTTCCTCATGAACTATTTGTTGGTAAATATTCTTTGGGTTTTTTATAGATACTTGCAATGGGTTTTTTGAGCAATTAATTGTGACATTTGAAACAATATGACGAGTCTTCAAAATACCTTCGAAGATAATCTTTACTATGATGGATTCCATAAATAACGTTCATGGCTGTTAATAGTCGCATCATAATTTAAATGATAAGCTTGCGGGATTTAGTATTTTCCATGAGCGTTGAAGATGTATGATGCAAGTGATGACCATGTGTTTCATGGGTTATAATGTGAGAACACATTCTTTAAGATAACTCCCTATGAGCTTTTATAAAGCAATTGCCATGGTTTTTTGCCATAGTAATACTTAAGCAATAGTTATGCCATGATACCTCTCTCCTTGCCAAGCGTTAACAACCTTGGGTTTTTTGATAAAATAATGCCAATGAAGATTGGGCTTTTGATATTGCCAATGAAGATTGGGCTTCTGATATTGCCAACGGGAACTGGGCTTTTGATATTGCCAATGAGAATTGGGTTTTGAATATTGCCAATGAGGATTGGGCTTTTGGATAAATAAATTACCATGTATTTAAACCATGGGCTTTGATTTATGGACTTGAATTCCATTAGTAAAGTTGTTTTGCCATAGATTTGAGTCGTGGGCTTTTCAAACCTCGTCAAACATAAGTATTCTCGGTTTTTTAGAAAAGATTAGATTTTATCTCGCTTTAAATAATTCGAGTTTTTTTATGAGAAATTATTGGGCCTTGTAGCGTAGCCCAATTTTGTGGTAAAAATGAGAAAGGTCATGGGCTAGCATTATGATAGTCAGAAAAGACATTTAAGCATGTCCAATAATATATTTGAAGGGAAAATAAATAGGTGTTATTTTAAATAATATTAGGTGTAAAGAAAAGTACCCCAAGAAAGGGTAAAGTGATCCAACGTTGCTCCTCAAACAATCCATTTCTTCATTAGAGATGGCCTAATAAGTTTTGTTGCTGATCCACCATCAGAGCATTCACAGCAGTGGAGCTAAAAATTTAGCTTTTTAGCTCCACTAAAAGTTACTTTATCTATTTTACCTATTTACATACTGCAGCAGTGGATCTATTTTAACTTTCAACACAATAAAATAATATAAACATTACAATAAAATAATATAATCACTACAATAAAATAATATATCCCACTACCAAAAAAACATCCACAGCACCAACCACAACCACCTCTACCATCAGCTACACTCACAACCACACCCACAACCACCTCCACCACCACCACCACCACCATTGGCCACCAGTCCACAACAAAAGGAAAAAAAAAAAAAAAAAAAAAAAAAAAAAACCCAAATCTCCAATCTTTTTCCTCAACCCAGACCAAACAAAATCACCGATCACAAACAAAATAAAAATAAAAAAAGCGGCACAACCACCACCAACACAGGATCACCAACAAACCCACAGCCACCACAAAACAAACCCACATCACACCACAAAACATACCCACAGCCACGAATCACAAATCGGAGCCACGAATCACAAATCGGACCCACAAATCACAAATCGAACCTACGCCGATACAACCCGCCACCACCAAAACGACCCACCACCACTACCATCTCCATCGTGACCCCTGAATTCCAGCAACCCAAACGCCGAAATCACACACCAATCTCAACCCCAATACCAATGCACACCGATCTCAACCCCGATACCAATGCACACCAGAGCACAACCACGACCCAGCGGCTGGAGCACAACGTTGAGAGAGTTTGCTTGAGAGAGTTTTGAGAGATGAGATGAGAGCTGAAAGATGGAGTGACTGGAGTGACTGAGAGAGAGAGAGAGAGAAACGCACGGTGTGGGTTTTTAATAAAATAATCGGGCCGGTAGAATAAAATAATATATATATATATATATATTTTTAGCTCTCATGAACAGTGCACATCTATCTATAGATGTGCACTGTAGCAATGAAGCTAAAATTTTTAGATAGCTCCATTGCTGCAGCAAGATTTTTGTGTTTGTGGAGCTAAATTTTAGCAATATAGCAATATGCCTCCACTGCTGTGAGCGCTCTCAGAATGTTGCATCATTAATATCACCACCACATGAAATTGCAAGGTGATTGGAAACTTTATGTGTCACACTGCCACTTGAAAATGCAAGGTGATTGGTTTAGTTTTAGCAATGTTGTAGACATAGTAAATGACCAGTAGTTTAGCTATAGTTACTATACAGTACTACAGGTCGTATATGCATTGTATTTAATCAGTTAGGCTTTGACACTTGTCATGTTTTCAATATGGTGGATCAGGTCAGTCAGTTAGATACTCTGTTAGTAGCAGTTACTACATTGTTAGTTTTTCCTGTTAGTTCCTACTTCTCATACATACTAGTAGAGTAATGTAATGTTTATCCCTAATGAGAAAGATGATCACTTTTCTCTCATCTAAGCTTCATTGTTGAGATCGTATCATTCCCATTTTAACACTAATCACAATAAGTCCACAACATCAATCTACTCTAAAATGAATTGTCCCAATTCATCAAACTACACCAGTGCATTAGATTTCCACATCACATATCAGGGCAACGACAACACTTAAAACCAGCTTCTTAAATACTTTTCAGTGTCATCTACCGATCTTGACCTTTCTTATATTATTTGTCCTGGTTAAGTTCAATAACTTATTTTTTTTACATGCTGAAATGATCCAAACTGCAAAGTTCAGAACACTTATTTATTTATTTATTTATTTATTTTTATTTTTTGTTTTGAGAATCAAAGTTCAGAACTTTATTTACCTTTCCTAACTAAGCAACCAAAACCGAACATATTTTAAGAATTTTAATGCGTGTGGTTCGATCACAAAAGGAAGATGTGTATATGTTTCTAGAACAATCATGTATAAGCAGTAAGCAGAGAAGCACATATCAATTAGTTTAACCAAATATTGGCTCAAAAAAATCCATATTTCCCAAAAGTACAAAAGCTCAGGAACAACATTTTCAACATCCAATTACAATGCAAAGCCATCTTGACTAGTCTTCAAACAACATAGCAAACGAACTTGAGGTTGAGGAACAAAATGACAATTGCCCATTTGTCCACCAAAATAATCAATCATTGCATTTAAATAACTATAATGGAGACATTTAGGGTTCAAATCCCATCGGTCATCTATCGACTTATCAAAAAAAAAAAAAAAAAAAAAAGACTATAAGGCTGCAGTTGCTTAAACCGCTTATGTTTTAAGATTAAAATCACTTCTTTCAAATTTTTTACTTCAAGGGCTACTTTTTGAAGAGTCCATCATAAAATTCACAATATATATGCAATTACAATTTGCCTAAAAAGGAAAAGGACACATATATCTTACGCCAACCTGTTTGGGCTAAGGGTCCGTTTGGAATTCGCTATGTTGCTGAAACTGAAAATTTTTTACTGAAAGTACTGTTAATAAAGGTAAAAGTTAACTAAAATTGTATAGTGGGACCTATGAATAGTATCAAAAAGTGCAGTGGAACCTATGAATAGTAGCACAAATAAATTTAATAGTAAAATAAGTTGGCAAAAATAATATTTGCCAAACGAACACTAAATTTAACTCTCGACACAACAAAGTCAATCATGCAATAATTAAACCAGTGACGTATTACCTAGATCAAAACCACATCTATATTTAATGCCCAATTGACAAAAACACAAAGTAGCAAGTCATAGATTAATTAAGATTCAATATAACTTAAGAAGCCAAAATGCTCTAAAACAGAAAATGTAGTGAGCTCAAGCATAAGCGAAAACGCATTGCCCAGTTACTCACCAATGCTTAAACAGCCTATGAATCTAGATAAAAATTTTATTTTGAGAGTAACGTTTTGAGGAATCCTTTGCAAAATTCACAATAATGTTTGTAATTATAATTTGCCAAAAATAAAGTTATATATAATATAATCCCAATCTGTCTAGGGCTAGAACTTTTTTTTTTTTTTTTTTTGATAGGAAGGGCTAGAACTTTATTCACTCAAAACTACAAAGCCAAATATTAATGACATTTATTTCCTCCTAAAATCAAATAAAATATATGAGAATGAATATCTATCTGAGCATTCACACCTATCTTTTATAATTTCTCTAATTTTGCTCTTAATTTTTTTTTTTCAAATCTACAAATCCACTCTAGGCAAAAATTCAGCATAAAAAAAGAAGCAAATTCTAAGTCCAAGCTACATGCTATATGAGAAAAAAATCCTTTTACCAAGCTAAAAAGCAAAGACCAATCTCACAAGTAAAGGTGTATACACCCACGAAAACTACAACATATGTATATGTCAAAAACAACCCTAGTTCCAAAAGAACAATCAGATCAAAAAGCAATTTCTAAACTTTCTAAACTACACCATATATACATATAAAACAAACGAACAATCAGATCTGCATAAATCATAAGCATATATGTATCAACCTGGTTCCAGAACAGGCAGAAAGATAGGAAAACGACCAAAAAGCAATTTCTAAACTTTCTGGTTCTTTTTTTATAGCAGACCGATAAGGCACAAAAAGTTAGAGAGAGATTGACAGTCTATATGGACAAGTCGCAAAAGGCTCAACTGCTTGGGCGTGCGCACCCTTTATTTAATTACTTTATAAAAGTTTATTGCAAAATTCGCATTAATGCTAGAGATAAAACTTGGGTAAATTATAAATTACACCCTTAAAGTTTAAGAGTGTCTGGATTATACATTCTGAAATTTCAGAATTTGAATTTTATACCCTAAAGTTTGAGAGTGTTTGAATTTTAGATTTTGGCGCTTCAAAATTTGGAATTTACTCCTTAAATTTTAGGGGTGTTTGGATTTTATACCATGAAATTTTAGAATTTGAGGGTGTTAAATCAAACACTCCCAAACTTTAGAGGGTAGAATCCAAATTTTGAAACGTCAAGGTATAAAATCCAAACACCTCAAACTTCAGGGGGTAAAATCCAAATTTTAAAACTTCCGGGTGTAAAATCCAAACACCCCCAAACTTTAGGGGTGTAATTTGCAATTTACCCTACAAACTATTTTACAAAATTTTTTTACAAATGTTGATATGGTAAGTGGTTATTGGTAAATGAAAAAGTAATATTAATGGCGAGTCTAGATGAAAACCAATAAAAAGTTGGTCACATCAATAATTTGTGTTCGTAAAATTATTCTTTCACAGTAATAATATTTCCTACTAAAATCAGATGGTACAGAAGAATCAATATTTATAAAGTCCTTTTCTTTTTTTTGAAAATAATAAAACAAACTATGGATTGTAGAGGCAAACATGCATTTCATTATTTTTCTCTCTTTATACCATGACAAAATGATGAAACATGCCCAAAATTTTGTGTTTCTAAAAAAAGAAATCAATATCATATACTATATAATAAAAGTTGGACTTAGATGCCGTGGTTGCGCCAAGTGGCTTCATAATATTGCATAATTTTTTAAAAATTTTTAGATTTTAAAAATGTGTAAAAAGAAAACATTTTTATAAAAAAAGAAAAAGAAAAAAAAAGTCTAATGCATCTTAAATTGTAGCAACTTAGGCATAGTGTAATCTAATTCTTCTTATTTTTTTTATTAAGACGCTAAAAAAAGGTCTAATGCATCTTAAATTACATCAACTTATAAAACACTAAAAAAAAAAAAAAGAGGTCATTGCATCTTGAATTGCAGCAATGTAGACTTAGTGTAATCTAATTCTTCTTATTTTTTAATTACCATAGTGTATGGTTTAACTTAGATTGTAATCTTTTTTTTTTTTTTTTGAGTAGAAAAGGATCCACTTTATTAACGTGTGGAAAAATTATGATGTTGCATCAACATAAACTAGATAGGTAATGTCTGGTGGAACAAATTCCATCCAAACAGTTAAAGGAAAAGACTTTCTAGCTCTCCTTGCTAAAGCATGAGCAACTTCGTTGTCCTGCCGCCTAACATGAGAGAAAGAACAAGTTTGGAACAAACCCCTTAAAGAGTTACAGTCTTTTATAATATGACCAATACTAGACCGATTTGGACAGTGACCCACTAATGCTTTTACAACAAGTTCCGAGTCTCCTTCAAATACAACATGTCTCAAGCCCAACTCCTCCATGAATAACATCGCTCTCCTTGCTGCCATTGCCTTAAGCACTTCCACAGTCGACGGCATGTCAATTTTTTCTACTAGTGAGCCCATAACTTGACCCAAATCATTTCGCACCACAACACCGATCCCTGCTTTCTC
Organism: Quercus gilva; assembly: GCA_023621385.1. Classification (NCBI taxonomy): domain Eukaryota; kingdom Viridiplantae; phylum Streptophyta; class Magnoliopsida; order Fagales; family Fagaceae; genus Quercus; species Quercus gilva. Next base: position 4,432,427 of record CM042477.1, on the reverse strand, counting down.
TTCATCCATGAAATAAGCACCATCATAGTTCACCTTGTACGTTCCTTCTGCTGGTGGTACCCAACGCTGTGTCTGAGCCAACTTTCTCTCGGGTCTGCCATCTGGATTGGAACTCAGTGAGCAGTGCTATTGTCGCATCCAGGATCTTCTCAGGTGGCTGGTGCTGCTCGTTAAAATGCATTTTGTTACGTCCGTTCCATATAAACCACACAACCACCATGAACAACTCCATGTTTTCTTCCTGCTGCCTTACCGAGAACACCAAGTCTACAAAGGAACCCGTACCCTGTTCTTGGCTTCTTAATTTCTTGAACCCATGACCCCAACAACCGAGCACTTTATCACAGTCCCAAAGAGTGTGGAGGACTGTTTCACTTGCTCTCTGGCAGTTGCTGCATAACGGTGACCCTACCATTTTTTGCCGATACAAGTTTGCCAACGTTGGGAGTGATTCAGTGCACACTCGCCAGCCAAAATGATTTATCTTATTAGGGATTCGCAAGCTCCATATCCCTTTCCAAGAGTTCCTCAAATCAATAGTATTTGACCCTAAAGCAGCCTCCATGTTTTCCAGCTCACCTAGTAGCTGATACTCGGTCTTTATCGAATAGTTTCTATCCCGACTCCGTGGCCATATAGTACAATCTGCCTGTGGCGTTTTGCAAAGTGGGATAGCCTTGATTCTCTAAGCCAAGTAGGGAGCAATTTTCTGATCAATCATTTGTCCATTCTAGTCCATTGTTGTCTGGTCTATAAGTGAACTAACTATGGAGTCATATTCATAATCCTGCGTGAGTGGTACTGCCTTGGTTGGAAAACTACCCGGAATCCAACTATCCTTGAATACCCAAATCTATGACCCATCACCAACGCTCTATAACATCCCCTTCTCAATGACATGCCTTGCCTTAAGTATACTTTGCCAAGCAAAGGAGCCCTTCTTACATTTTGCCTCCAATACCGAACCTGTAAGGAAATATTTTGTGCTGAAAACCTTAAACAGAAGAGAATTCTTATCTATTTGTAGCCTCCATATTTGTTTGGCAAGCATAGCCTCATTGAATCTAATCAAATCTTTGAAACCCATACCTCCCTCCTCTTTCGGTTTACATAAGACTTCCCAACTCTTCCAATGAATTTTACTTTGGCCACCACGTTCACCCCACCAAAATTTTCTAATTTGCCTTTCAATATCCTTACACAAACCCACTGGCAACTTGAAGCAACTCATTGCAAATGTAGGGATAGCTTGTACCACTGCCTTGAGCCAAATCTCTCTCTTCACTTTAGATAGGAGCTTTTCTTTCCAACCTTGAAGCTTTGCCCACACCATCTCCTTGATATAATTGAGACTCGCCTTTTTATTTTTCCCCACAACAGCCGGCAAACCAAGGTATTTTTCATACTCCTTGATTTCTGGAACCCCTAGGAAACTTAGAATTTCTCCATTTTTTTCTTCAGACACAGCTTTGCTAAAGAAAAGGGTTGTCTTCTCCCGATTTATTTGTTGACCAGATGCCCCTTCATATAGTGATAGGGTGTGTTGGATGGCTTGCAAATCCTCCATCCTTGCTCGGCAAAAAAACAAAGTATCATCTGCAAAAAATAGGTTAGTAATCTTTGGGCCATTTTTACATAAGGAAAAACCCTGAATAACATTACCCCTTGCAGCTTGTTGGATCATTCTATTCAACCCCTTCAAGCACAATAAGAAAAGATATGGTGATAATGGGTCCCCTGACGGATTCCCCTAGTAGGAGAGATTTCGCCTTTGGGTTCCCCATTAACTAAGATTAAGTAGGACACTATGCTGATACATTCATATATGAGAGTCACCCAAGCATCACAAAAGCCCATTTTTTTCATGATTTCAATCAAAAATCGCCACTCCACTCTATCATATGCTTTACTCATGTCTAGCTTTAAGGTCATGAAATCTGCTTTCTTTGATTTTTGTGTCTTCATATGATGTAATAGTTCAAAGGCCACCAGAATATTATCTGAAATAGCTTTGTTGGATTGAAACGCACTTTATGACTCAGAAATCAGATGTGGCAGGACTTTTTTAAGTCTATTTGCAATAACCTTAGAAGCTAATTTATATATGACATTGCAAAGGGCTATGGGTCGAAATTCAGAAACTCCAGTGGGGCTTTTTACTTTGGGGATTAAAGTAATGAAAGTGTGATTAATAGAGGGAGGAATAAAACTTGAGTTTAAGCAATTTAGGATAGCAGCTGAGACATTGTCTCCAATAGTAGTCCAGAACTTTTGGTAAAACAAAGGGGGTAATCCATCAGGTCCTGGTGCCTTTAATGGTTCCATCTATTGTAGTGCTTCATCAATTTTAGCCTTGACAAATTCAGCAGCTAGCATGGCATTTTGTTCCTTCATGATGATAGAAGGTACTACCCTTAGAACTTCCTCCACACGTGTTGGTGAGGCCGTTGTGAATAATTGTTGTTATTAGTCAATCAGAATATTTGAAATCGCATCTTCATTGGTGCATACTACCCCTGCTTCATTTTTCAACTCCTCAATCCTATTCCTCTTATATCTGTGGGATGCCCGATTGTGAAAAAATTTTGTGTTCTGATCCCCCTCTTTGAGCCACAAAGCCCTTGATCTTTGTTTCCATATTTTTTCCTCCTTGATCAACAAATCGTTAATCTCCCATTTCAATTGGTTAATTGCATCCATTGTCCCACCTCTAATGGCCCTCTACCCCACTTGCCTTAATTGTTGTTTTTTTTTCCTTCAAGGACCGATTAATACTCCCAAAGGACACACGGCACCACTGCTTCAATTTTACTTGACACTCCTTTATTTTTCCTTCCACTTGTGCAATTGGATTACCTGGAAAGTTTCTTCTCCAAGCCAAATCAACAACCTCACTACATCTTGTATCCTCAAGCCACATTTGCTCAAACCTCCATGGTTTTTGCTACTTTATTTGAATACCTTTTAGCTGAATGATCAAGGGCTTATGATCTGAAGAACCACATTCCAAGTGTACCACCTTTGTTGCCGGAAACATATCTAGCCAATCCGTGGTGGCAACTGCACAATCAAGTCTTTCCCAAATTGTGTTACCCCCTCCCATCCCCCTACACCATGTGTACTTCCCTCCCACAAAACCCAAATCTTTAAACTCACATTCATTAAGCACATCCCAAAAGGCTTCCATTTGGCTCCTTGGTCTGAACCTTCCTCCCAACTTTTTATCTATTCTCGTGATTTCATTAAAATCTCATGCACACAGCCACGGGAGAGTGTACTTGCTTTTTAATCTTCTCAGCTTTGCCCAAGATTCATGTCGGTTTCTTGTGTCCGGCTCTCCATAAAAACCGGTAAATCTCCATTCTTCTTCCTTTCCCTTATTCACTATTCCATCCATATGGTTAGGGGAGTATGTATCAAAGGAAAAATCACACTTCTTCTTCCATAAGATAGCCACCCCACCTCCTCTACCTGCTCTCGAACCTTCAATCAAACCTTTGAATTTATACCGCACCTTAATTTCCTCCAGCCTAGCTTTGTCAAGCCATGTTTCGGCTAGGAACATGACTAAGAGATCTAGTGCCCAGATCAGATCTCCAAGCTCCTGCTCTGTCTGTGGGTTCCCAATCCCACGACAGTTCCAACATAGGATATTCATGGCTCCTGGTGGGACTGATTTTTAGCCCCTGCCAATTCAATTGTTGTTTCTTAAGCATCCTAAGAAACTTGTATTTTCTTCCTAGGTAACTTGGATTCAAAGAATTCATCACCTGAGCGCTTCAAAGTTTTTAGAGGAGTAGCTATACGGGTGGTACTTGCTTCCTTTCTCACTATTCTTTTCCACGTAGGGCTGCTGCTTGCCGTTGCCACCTGTGTGTTGCCTAGGACGTGAGTCACTTGCACTCTAGGATTTCCTACATCCTCTGTCACGGTGGTTATTATTTTTATTAAGTTGCTCAGTAGCCTCCAATTGGAATAGAATTTGCACATCCCCACAATTTTCGGTTTTACCCTCCAAGTCAACAACTGTTTCCACATTAACTACACATCCGTTACCTGAGTCCTTTTTCAATTCAAATTTCATTAAATCCAAATCAATTTCCTTTCTTTTCTTCTCAAAATAATCCCCTTGATTCTCGGCTTCCTTTTCTAGCTATAATAATTCCAGATTTTCACCTGTTGTAGCCCTTGGTTGTGTAACTTCCATAACGTCTTCCTCCCTAATTATTGACTCATTTATTTCACTGGACTTGTCTTCCATCGGACCACCTCCCTGTGCAACCTTCTGCGCTGCTGTGTCGGAGTTCCTATGACCCGAAGTGTTGCTTTTCTCCCTCCGATCTCCTCTAGTCTCAATTTCCTTCTTTCTTGCTTCAAAATAACCTGGTACAACTACCAGCGAGTTATTGAACGCAGGTAGTGGAGGTGCACATATCCAGGACCCGTATTCTTGATCCTGTTTGGTTAAAGTACCACTACTCTGTATCCAACGATCGCAATCTCTGTCAAAATGATCCAACCGGCCACACCAATAGCATACATTTGGAAGGCGCTCATATTTAAAAGATGCCCATCCTTTCGACCCATTTTCAAGTGTGAAGATTCTTCCCCTGCAGAGAGGAAGGGTTGTATCAACTCTTACTCTAATCCTCATGACATTGCCACGGTCTACCTCCGCTAAGGTTGGTTCTTTACTGACTTTCCCTGCTGCTTCACAGAGCTTCTTGGCAATTTCTCAACTCAAATATTTAATTGGGATGTCATGCACTTGCACCCACAGTGATACATGTTCAAAAACTAAATCCTGAACTAGAAGACTGTAATCATACCGCTTAATCATCACCAAATGCTTATCAAAACTCCACGGTTCCCCCTCTATAATTTTCTCCACCTCTGCCTCATTGTCAAAGACAAATAAGATGATATGGTTACCCACGTTACGCACCTTAAACCCATGCTTTGATTGCCAAATTGGGTTAAAAGTCCGTATTACAGCTTCTGTATTCAAGGCTCGCTTGGTCAAAAACTTTGCAGCTATGGTGACATTCTTCGAGCTCTCAGTCGTATTCAATTGCACTTCACCACCTTCTCTATCATCCAGAGACATGTTTCCCCATTTCTTGACTAGTGTTTCCATTATTCTCGGCCTGAAACTTGGATGCATCTCTTTCCACTCAGTGTTTCCCAATTCCTTGAATAAAAAACCCACAAGCCTCCAAGTAATAGTGTTACTGAAGGGACACACTCTTCCTCACACGAAGGATACGGCAATTCTACAGTATCAAAAGTTTAGAAAGCAAGTCTTCACTCGTGATACAGAGAAACTTTGAGATATAATCTTAATAAAATATTGTAATTGAATGCATTAGCAAAAACAAAAGTAATTGAATGCAACAGGGAAGAGTGATGGATTTAAGGTGTAGAGCTTTCTTAACAGAGACTATAGATGATAAACCATGTAGCTATATATTGTATTAACCATTCTACGTTATGCAATTTTTAGGTTCTGCTCCTGCCTTCTTCTTCTTTTTGACGTTAATTGTGACAATTTTATTCCTAATCGGTTAGAAATCCAACTTCTTCACAATCTAACTTTTTAGATTGTAGATTAGCATAAGAACTTCTTAGATTGTATGTTTTGCAGATATGTATTTGTCTTTTCTTTTCTTTTTCATCAAATTGATTAGGTTTTGTGTATTTCTTGCCTTTTGATTAAGCTAATTTTCTTAACTTTGGTCTAATTTATATGAAAAATTCAATTCTCATGTGATGATATGAGTCTCTCTACTTCAAATTTTTTATGTTTAGTAATTTAGATTGTTCTTAATTATTTAATTGAGGTTTTCACCTAAATATTCTTTCAATTATTTTTTTGGATATTTTTAATTATTGAATACAAGGTTTTTTCATTTGAATATGCAATGCAGAGATATACTAAGTATCAAAGTAAGATTAGCATTGTTCTTTCAACAGGATGATTGTTGGAAGGATTGAAATTCTCTTGAATTTCGTTTGGTACAAACCTCTTACCAAATCAAAAGTTAGCAACTCATGCAAGACAACAAGAGATTTCCATGTTGGATGGAAAAATCCTTAAGACTTACATTTATCTCTTCATTTTTGGTGTATTTGATCAAAACTTTTGGCTATTATCATTGAAAAGTTATTAGACAAAACTCAATTTTCCTTTGTAGTGGGTTGGATATGAAATTTATTTTAAAAAATGTACTATGCAGAATTATAAAAAAAAAAAAAAAATCCCATAAATGAATAGATGGTATAAGTATAGCCATCCAAAAATAGAATAGAAAACTATTAACATTTTTCTTTTAAAAAAAATAATAATTTGCAAATAAATGGGAATAAGAGAATAAAAATAGAATTCAAGTTTCTACTAAGAATTCTTTTCAAATAAAGTATAAACAAAGAGTTTGGTTATAAAGGATTTTACATTCATCCCATTGTATATTTTGTGTAAGGTTCAATGTATTTTCTGTTATCTTCATCCACTTCCTTATTCTCTCTCTTCTAGCCTTATGGGTTGAACAAATGGTTTTATTATCTCTTTATTAAAAACAATAGTGAGAAATTACGTGGTGTGTGAAAAGCTTTGCAATTTATTTATGAATAAAACTGTGCAACGCATGGGTCTTTCACTAGTCTAATCTAATACTATATATAAAAGCATGAGCTTTTTCCTGTAATTAAGGAGGTGCCACCACGATAGGAAAAATGACTACTTAAAAAACAGCCACATATATAGTTTTTTATTAAAAACCGTACGGTGCACCTTTTTAGTAGAGTCTTATAAAAACCCAACCCGCTTATTTAAAAAAATAAAATTAAAACCCAAAATAGACATACGCTGCAGAAAGAAAAAGAGAACTAACTTCGGTCTGCATAGATGGTGGAGAGAGAAAAATTTGAGAAGAAAGTCATGATTTGCTACCATCAGACCATCGTATCCTCTACCGGTATGGTCTCTGTTTTTTTGTATCGAAGGTCAGTGTACTCCCTTCCTCTTCAAATACCGTTTTTGTAGTTTGAAAGATTGAAACTCCTCACCATTGCTTTTCCTATTCAAATTAGAATCTTAAATCTTCAATATTTCTATGTTTTTGAATTCAAAACCGGCAATTCCCCTTACTTAATTTTCTAGGGTTCTTCTTTTACCATTTAAAAAAAAAATTGATGGGTTGATTCTCTTTCTTTGGATGCTTTGGTTCCAAATTATCCCTCTATATCTTTTTTGATGGTAACATTAGGGATTTTGCCCTTGATTTACTGTGGTTAAAAGTCAAAATTCACCTTGGATTATTTAAAATCTGAATGTATTAGGCGAACAACTTAATTTTTAATATGCAATTTGTTTGATAAAATTACCAGTTGGTCTTTTGTTTTATTCTAGAATTCTTAATCCATGTTGCCAATTAAATTGTGAAAGGTTGTTTCATACGCATCTCAAAACTCTAAATTTTTTTTATTTTTATGTTGAATGGGTTTAGATTTGATGCATTTTTATTTTGGGTTTTTGGGTTTTCTACCAAAATGTTTCTTTCCTCAATTTTAGATATTTGCTTTTGTTTTGTTTTGTATTTTTTTTTTTTAAAGATTACAGAAATCACTAAATCAGTGAGATTAAATAAGTGCAAGATTGAAATCATTGGGTATTTCCATTTCTAACATTTATTTTCCTTCTTCAATCTTATTTTAGGCTTTTCCTGCCGGAACAGCACGCACCAGATAGAGTCCGTAAGGCATACAGAGATAAGCGTGTACCATAACGGGTAAAGTTATTGTTTTTCTTTCTTTTCGTTTTCAAATTTGGGGATTGAATATGATTTAGGTTTGAATTTCTTGGTGGATTGGTTTAGATTTAGCTATAGTTAGTTTTGGTTTTGAGTTAGGCTTCCATTAGCATGCCTCCAATAGGTAATTTGGCCGGTTGTTTATTTTTTACATTTTAAATTATTTTTTTGTTAGTTCTAGCTTGAATTAGATTGGTTTGGTTTTGAGTGATCATTTACGGAATTTATTGTATTTGTTTCTCAAAAAAAAAAAAAAAAACTGTTGTCTACTATTCCATCTTCTCCTACTTTTCTGCTCCTTCCCTGTAACAAGAAAGGTTCCATTCTTAATTTCTGATCTTACATAGTTTATGCCTTATTATTCTTTCTATACCATTCGCTATTGTTTATATAATTATATTTAATCTTCCTAATAAATCTTCCCTTTCTATTCTGTCTTTTCTCCAATCGCAGCATACTGATTTTCTATGCCAGATAAAACCATTGGGTTTTCTGCAAAAGGAATTACTCAATCAAGGTTAAAGGTTTGGCAACCTATTACCCTAATCTCCCATTTATTTTTTTCAATTTCTTAAGTTCTATTTTGTCGATTATTGTATTGGTTAGATTTTTTTTTTTTTTTTGGCCAATTTTTGTTAGATTTGTACATTTTTCGTTTGGCCCTAAAATTTGAATTGATTTATGTTTTGTTGGTTATTGTATTTTGGTTAGATTTGGTTTTTATTTGGCAGTTTTTTTGTTAGAATTTTTTTCCTGCCTTTGAATTTTGAATTCATTTAATTCTAGCATTAAAAACGCTTCAAAATTATGCACATTTCAGGTCCAAGAATCAATTCAGTTTTCACTGTTTCTAGATTTCCTTTTTTTTTTTTTTTTTTTTTTTTTTGCCACCTTTGAAACAAAATCTTTCCAGATCAGGATCCGTACCAGTAGGTTTATTGTTAGTCACTTTAAACTCGATGCTTTATAAAAGTTCACACCTTGGAAACTTTTGATTAGATAACTAAATGAATATGAATGCTGCTTAAAGAAAACACACACATTGTTTACATTAAACTTTAGGTAGATGGTATAGCTTTCCATACAAGAAATTCATAGATGAGTATGGATTAAAAATAATAATTGTTTTAGTTGTTAGTGTTGGCCCTTGATTTCCTTTGTATAATTGATACCAGCCTTTGTAACTAATATTTAGTATATAACAGCCCTGCAACTCTTTGGTAACAAAGGCATTCTTTCTGTTTGGTAGAAAGTGAAGCCCTTTTGGCATTTGTAGCATTGTGTTGTGGTTATATGTTTAATATTCAATTGTAGAAGCCTTAAAATAACATTTTGCGGCTGAAGATGCTATTACTTTACAATTTTATTAAGAATTTAGTAATGAAAACAATTACCACCGGTTATTGACAGCATTACAAAACTTGAGTAGACTCTGCCCTTCCTGTTTTTAGCAAAAATCCTGCCTCTCAGTCTTCAATTATATCCCAATCATCTACGTTATGAGTCAATTTGTGTTTCTACTCCGTTTCTTGAGGGAAATAAAAATAGGAATTTCTTTTATTAATTTGATTAATGTATATATCTTCATGAATTTTCTTAATGTGACTCACTTATCAAAGACAAAAAAAAAAAAAAAAAAAAATTAAGGCTTTTTTTTAAAAAAATACCCGGTCATCATTTGCTTCTGAACTCTAATTTTAGTGTAGGTTGAGGAAGAATGAAGGGTATTATTCATTTGATGGAGAATTTTTATTTGGACTCATTAGAGAAATTTGTCATTTGTAAATTTCATAAATTAGTTTAGTTGCTGTAATTTTTTTTTCATCTCCGCTAATTTCCTCATTTTGTGTTATATGTTTTCATTCTTAGGTTTTCTAACTTTGCCTAATAGAACCACAAAATTATAAGATTTGGGGAGAAATAAAAAGAAGTAACTTCTTTTTCTTTTGGAATTTCTTGAGTTGGAGGTATTTCAATCTGGCACAGGAGCATACTAGAGCAAGATGACAAGTCAAGATGGTGTTGAACAACCTTGAGAAAACATGTAAGAACCTACAACTTATTAATATTTTATGTAAAATCAATTTTTGATAGGTTTAAAAATCTTCACCTATTACAAAGAATAAAATTTTTTATCTGGTGTAGCATCAGTATTTTTCATCAACACTATTTTCCAGTTAGATACCTACTTGAGTCTTTTTTTGTTCTTGATTTAGTTTTGGTTGATTGGATGAGGTTTGCTCCTTTAGTAATTTCATATTTTGTTTGTTCATTTCTCCAGTACATTTTAATCAATGGTTATTTCTATGTGCAAAAGAACACTTTTCTATAAGTAGATCAATTGTATTTATGACTTTTTTTTTTTTGAACGGAATTGTATTTATGACGTTATATAGCTATTTGTTATTTTTTTGGAACCAGTTTTGTGGTGGTTGCATGTTGGAGTTGGTTAACTGAATCTTATTTACTAATATAATGTCAGAGGTGCCTTTTCTTTGCATGTTATTTGGTCTTCACATTATGTGGGAGGCATGTTTGTATATAAAAGAAGCTAGATTACTTATGAAACCAATGCTTTCTCAACGTCCTAATTTTTCACAATGTCTGTCAATGTCACATTAAAATTATAAGCACTGCAACATTGCTATTTTTTTTTTCCTTGATGACCAAAAGTGAAGTGCAAATCCACTGTGTAAAAAAGAGGAAAAATTAGAAGAACTAACCTGGGATTATGCTTTCAGTGATTTAAAGTGGGTGTGTAGTGTGATCCTCAATAGCCAAGTACTCTTTGCAAGCCTTTTGTTATTTCGGCTATTGAATTATTAACATTCTATTGTAGGTTTAGACAAATGGCTATATACTTAAGTTGGTTTTAGAGTTTAAGAAAACAATGATCTTATATAAGGTGAGTTTTCTCTATTTATTATTGTTATTTCAAACATTTTTCAAATGAATTTATGTTGGTTTGTGGTTGGTAAACTTTGGGTAGTTGTGGATTTGTGTTGAGACATTTGTTGGTTGCAATGATATGACCATTTTGGGGCTTTGGTTGGTGTTTCAATTCATTGAGAAATTATATACGTTTGTGCATCCTATTCATTTGAAAAAATGTTTTGGAAATCAGTTACATCAATATAGACTAATTGCATGAATTCAACATTTTTTATAAAAAAAAAAAAAAAAAAAAAAAAAAATTGTTTATTGCTTTTTTGTAACTATGGGGCATTTGCATCTCATAAACAGTTAAAAGAGTGGTTAAACTTTACATATGTTGCAGCCTATAAATAGCAATGAAGCATAAATTTTAGTTTCTGCCTATTAGAGGAACTTTCATTCATATTTCCCACACACCCCCTCAAACTTCCAAGCCTTGGCTTCACATTTTTATCATTTTTGTTTCTCTGTTGCTCTTTTCTTTTTTCTTTTTTTGATCTTATAAAATTTGGGGAATTTAAAATGTGATAATTTACTGTTTGTCAGACTGGAGACAATGAGGGTTTTTATTTTAATTTTTTCATCAGACTTCCAATTCTATGTATTTTCTAAAATGTCTTTCAATGACCTCATTTTAGTGGGCAAGAAAATGAGAACAAACTACATTTAATGCTTACCATAAAAATGATTTTTTTTTTCTTAAGCTCATAGTGCAAGTTACAATAGTATAAATGCCCAAATGAATTCTCCACCTAACATTGGTTGAATTTGTTGGGCTTTGTGAAGCCTAGTTATGTTTGATCAGGTTGACGACCTGACCCGACCTGAATAATGTTACATGGTTTTTAATGGGAGATTTTCTGAGGCAGCGGAGGCTTGGGCCGTCTTGAGAGATTGAAACACTGTAGCCGCACTTTGTATTTTTCCCTGATAATAGTGAAATCCTTGCAACTCCGTGGACGTAGGCAAATTGCCAAACCACGTAAATATTGTCTTGTGCGTGTGATTGTTTTCTTCGGCGTGTGTTTTTCTCTAAATTTTTTGTTTCTCACGTTTTGGGAATTTTGGGTTGAATTCCCTATAGAATTCTCTTTTAGATTGTAGATTAATACTGAAATTGTTGAACTCATTTAATTCTCCTTTGTAGAACATCACTACCACAAATGATTTACAATTTTTTTTTTTTTAATGGTAGTCAGTAGATGCCTTACAATTGGTAAACAGCTGAACATACATATACATTAGCCTTATCAATTTAAGTATCTTCTATTTGGGTTTTTACCAAGTTTTTCTTTTTTTTACTCTTTGATCTTCCATGGAAATTCGGCAACACCTTATTAAAAGATAAGAAAAATATGACTATATTCTAATTGATACTTTCCTTTTTTTTTTTTCTTTTTTTCATTCGACTTTGTTTTATAAGTAAAATTTCAATTTATAAATTTTTATTAGACATGTTTAAAGGAAAAAGAAATGATAAGAGCTATCTAACACTCATTCATGTGATCTAGATTTTAGATGGTAGTACTAATTTTGCTTTTGCATGTGATCTTCATTTGGAATCAATTTAACATTAACATTTTGTTCTGAATCTTCTAATATGTCCAGGTATGCAAAAAGATCCTCAATGGCTTGGTTGCTTACAACATTAGACCCATAAAGACTTTAAAGAGAGAAAGCATGAAGTCCGTAAACAAAGGGTTAAACTATTTGACTTTCAGTTTATTTTAGGATTTTAAATATTATTTTGAGCTATGAATCTAAATTTTTATGATGTTATGAAGAAAGGTATTTGTTTTTCTTCTGCTGTAAATTTAATTTTTTCTAGTTATTCAAATTGTGTTAATATATATAAGGCGAAAACGACATTTTCGTCCCTATATTTTACATGATTTTCACTTTGGTCCCTAACTTTTTTTCCCACCGCTTTTAGTCCCTATCCTGAAAAACGCATCTCGTTTTTGTCCCTACCGTTACATCAGAGACGAAAATTGCACAGGTGGCAAACAGAAGCTGACGTGACCATTAAAATAATAATAAAAAATGTTATTTGACATTAAAAATGCCACATCAGCATTTAAATTAAAAAAAAATTTATTAATTTTAACTAAATAAAAAAATTAAAAACAGAAATAAAATTAAAAACAGAAAGTGAGAAAACAACAAACCAAATTCAGATTCTTTTCTTTTCATTGATTTTTCGGAAGAACATGTTCATGTTCTTTGTGTTCTTTCCCAGAACATGATTTTACATGTTCTTCGCAATTTAATCCTTGTTTTATTTTCTTTTCTTTGTCTTTCTTGTATTTTCTTTACAACCAAACTCATTAAAATTCAAAACTCAGATAAAAAAATAATCAACATCAACAAATCTACAATTTGAAATTGAAACTAAAAACCTAACCCAGAAATTGAACCCATAATTTTGAACCCAGAAATTTGAACCCAACGCACACCAATCAAAATCAACAAATCTGCATCCTCTTTGTTCACAAAATCAACACCAATCTCCAAGTTGGAAACCCACTGATCCAAATTAGAAACACAAAATCAGTTCCAACTTGGAAACACAAAATTCAGCGATCTTTAAAACACCGAAACCCAGCAAATCAAACACTCAAAAAATGTAGAAATAACCTATAAACAGCTATCCACATTCCAGACCAACAACAAACCCAGAAACTTTAAAGAAACCAGCTGATCACAACCATCCACACCAACACCAAACCCATAAATTTCAAAGAAATAACCTAAAATCTAATGTAAACTAAAATCATTTCTTAAAAAATAAAAATTCATAATCGTTTTAATTCTTTTTGCTTTTGTTTTTGGTTAACCTCATCAGCTTAAACCCATAAATTGAGATGAATATCAAACCCAGAAATTTACATGAAATCCAAAAAATGAAGTGAACATTGAACCCATAAATCAATATCAAACAACAAGCCCAGAAAAACCCAGAAATTTACATGAAATCCAAAAAATGAAGTGAACATCGAACCCATAAATCAATATCAAACAACAAACCCAGAAAAATTACATCAAACCCGCAAATTTACAACCTAGAAATAAACATTTAGAGAGATCAAGCAACAAACCCACTGAGATGAACAACCCAAAAACCATAAGCAGCTCCTTATTTCAGTCATCAACATACCCAAACCTCAAAATCTCTGCTTCGGTGATCCACTTCGTCAATGGCCAGATCTGAAGCGTCACACCAAGTCATTGAATTGCAAGGCCAACAATGATGGCTTTCATGACTCAATTTTAACGAGCTCAGTCTGGGCTCACCCATTTCATGGCTTTCATCTCTTCAGAAGCACCACTTAAGACCCATAACCAGCATCATGATCAGCTGTCGTCACCGTTTCCTTCTCCACGGCCACACCAATCTCCATGGCCACAGCCCACCCTCACTGAAACCCAGAAAAACCCAGCCTCTCCAACCAAACCCAGCCATCTCCATCTCCATCTTCAACCACACCCATAATCCAAGACCCATGGATTACCGATCTCCACCTCCATTACCAACCACCCCACGGAAAACTAGAAAAACCCAGAGATTAGAGAGTCGGGTTTAGAGAGAGAAAATGTTAGAGATTAAGAGAGAGAGAGGGATTGAAAGCTTGAACAAAGAAAGATACAAACACAAATACGCACCAAGAGACAGAGAGAGAAAAAAAAAGATACAGACACAAACACAGAGAAGGGATTGGCATGTGGTGGGCTGAGCGGCGGGATTGGCATGGAGTGAAAGAGATGAGAGTGAGAGGGTTAGAGAGGGTTAGGGCGTTTGTGTTTCTAAGCCTTTTTTTTTTTTTTTTTTTTCTTTTGAGTTTCTGGTTTTAATTCTGTTTTTAATTTTTTTATTTAGTTAAAATTAATAAATTAATTTTTTTTTAATTTAGATGCTGACATGGCATTTTTTATTATTATTTTAATGGCCACGTCAGCTTTCGTTTGCCACCTGTGCAATTTTCGTCACTGATGTAACGGTATGGACAAAAACGAGATGCGTTTTCTAGGATAGGGACTAAAAGCGGTGAAAAAAAAAAGTTATGGACCAAAGTGGAAATCGTGTGAAAATGTAGGGACTAAAATGTGGTTTTCGCCTATATATAATTATGATGAAGTATTATTTACTTTTGATGATGTTATATAAAAAAGAAAAGTACATTGATGATGCTATAAACAAACAACCAACACAATTATAAAAATTCTGTGCATTTGCACGGGTTATAAGCTAGTATATACAAAAGTAGAAACCTCATGTTAGAGAGTCCCTTTTTCCACACCTCCAACACCACAGCCTTGCACCTCAGATCCTTTAGCCACAATTTTTCAAATCTAAACATCCTTCTCGGTCTTCTTTTCCTTGTTTTATTGGTGAATCTAAGCAGCAATGGTGAATGGTCTGATGCCGTGGATGTAAGGTGACACAATCTAGCCATTGGGAGCTGGTTTGTCCATTCATTTGTGGCCAAAGCTCAATCAAGCCTCTCATGTATTTGAGTCCCATCCCTTCTCTGGTACAGCCAAGTAAAACATGGACCTATAAATCCAATATCCTTCAATTTGCAATAGTCAATTGTCTCTACAAAACTCATCATTTGCTGCCATGGCCTAGAGCTACCACCTTCCTTCTCAAACATCCCTGTTAATTCATTGAAGTCTCCAATAACAAGCCATGGTAGGGAAGACGTGTGGCTTAGCTATTTCCACTTTGTCTAAGATTCTGACTTCTTCGTTGTATCCGGATTGCCATAAAATCCTGTAAAGTGCCACCAACCTGAATCTGTTTCACCCTCCACAAGTGCATCAATGTGTGTTTGTGTTTGTGCATCAATGTGCTACTATGGAAGGACGAGATTCGGTTAGACATCCAAACTTTTCATAATATTTGGTAAGGCGTAAATACACTTTTGGTCCCTACATTTTGGGCCTTTTCTCGATTTGGTCCCTAAACTGATTTTGCTCTTAGGCTAGTCCTTGATTTTTTAAAATCGTTTTTTAAATGGTCTCTGCCGTCAACTCAGTAACAGAAAAATCTGAGATGGCAAATGGAGTGCATAGGTGGCATGTTAGATGCTGATGTGGCTAATAAAATAATATTAAAAATATCACGTCAGCATCCATGTCAGCGTTTTAATGACAAGTCAGAATTAATAAAAAAATTAAAATAATTTTAAAAAAATTAAACTGAAAAAATTCAAAATCAAAAACAAAAATAGAAAAAACTTTTTCAGATCCTCTCTTTCTCTGTGTTTGTGTCTGTATCTTTCTTCTTCTTCTTTTTTTTTTTTTTTTTTTTCTTTCTCTGTCTCTTGGTGCTAAATAGGTATAGTATTTAGATACTGTTTCTTAAGTTCCTCTCTTAAAATTCAGCCATGTGGATTTTTTCTCATGCGATGGAAGTGTGTTTTTTAGTTAAGTAGCCACATGGTTGAATCTTAAAAGGGGAACCTAAAGAATAATACCTAAGGTACTGTACCTAAGTTTTGTCCATAAATAAATAAATATTTTTTAATTCTTAGGGCCTGTTTGGTTAGAAGTTTTTAGTATAGTTTTTTAAGTGTCGTGGAAATACGTGTGAGTTAAAAAGTGTTGTGAAAATACGTGTTTAAGTGTTTAAACACTGAAAATTGTTATTTAAACAATTGTATCGATTGTTGTTTGAAATCTGGATTTTTATGTATTTTCTACACTTACCCTTTGTTTGGTTGCAGTTGAGGGAAGAGAAAGGAAACAAAAATGAGTTAGAGAAAATAAGAAAAGAGAGGTTATCCGATGTTGCCCACATGATATGCAGTTGATTTTTTGCCATGCCATATGCTGGATGTTTCTAGAGCAAAGTTGGTTTTCTATTATTTATACGTGGAGTGTATCTCCTACTAGATTCATAAAAAAGGGGAATGCTTCTCGGACCAGTCTGAATAGAATAATTTGACTAATTCATATACTCTAAATTCTCTAGGGTATTCTATCAAATTAGTAATTGTTATTGTCTTTTACAATAATATATCACTAGAACGTATGCTTTAAGCTAAAAAAAAATAGTTTAATTAAATTTACAAAAAGCAATTCATATTTTTCTACCTGATCCATCAATATGAATATTTCAAAAATTACAGATGAAAAAATTTTAATTTTCTAGCAGGAAAAAAAATTACTTTGAAAATTTCATCACATGGGATTCGATAATCAGTAATATAGAAAGAAATAATAAGGAAGATATACACATAAATCCATTTGAACACAAGTGAAAATTCAATTTGATGGACCCATGTATGTTACATTTTTATTCTTCTTTAATTTGTAAATGTTCTTTTTTCTTTTTTGAGTACAGGGTTGCGGTATGAATTTCTATACACAGAACTGTAGAAGATAATTTTTGGAGTTGTTAGGATCACGAGTCCTTGATCATCTAATATATTAATGTTTTTGTTATTTGCAATAAATGAGTTCTTGTGGTCGTGGAATCCCTGCTCTTCTCCCAGTCAAAAGTAATGCCGAACCGTGCGGCCTGATATATTAGATAAGTTGTGTTTTTATTTATCCTTTGTTTGGTTGCAGTTTTTTTTTTTTTTTTTGGGTAAACAATACTATGAAAGACACACAAGGTAGGGGAAGGAGATAAGACAAGGGAATATGCTCACTGTCATACAACACCAAAACTACATGGGAAAGTTGGTTTACTTTTTGAGTTAACAAACTAAGAATATTGGTTTAGAAATTATTTTTAGGAAAAATTTTATAAAAAAATAATAAAATAATTCTAAGTTATGTTAATAAGTACTTTTAGAGCATTCTCATTAAAGATGGTAAAAATTTTAGCATTTATCATCTGAAACACCAACATTATAATATATAACACATCACTTTACAATATTCCTTACATCAAAACTTTTATATTTTTAACACTTCATTTAAATATTCTTTCTTTATGATTTTTTGTTCATTTTTTATTCTTCTTCTCTCTTTTGGTCTCTCTCTCTCCTCTTTCTCTCTCTTTCTCAACCTAGTATCGCCGGCCACCACATCCACCCATCCATACCACAACCATCATATCCACCCACCATCGCCATCACCAGCCAATAGCTACATCCATCGCCATCACAAACAACAGCAGAGAAAAAAAAAAAAAAAAAAAAAAAAAAAAAAAAAACCCTCCACATCCACATCCACCCATACCACAACCACCACATCCACCCACCACCGCTGTCACCCGCCACCAACCAGATCCACTGCAACCACAAACAACAACAGAGAAAAAAAAAATCTCCACATCCAAAGCCACTGAATCAACCTAGATCCACAAATCAACTCAGCACCTAGACTTCTCGAGCTTCAACCACTACCTCTCCCTCACGCCACCTCGCCTGCGAGATCAACAACCGCACCACCATAACCATTTGCGCCGTCGACAAACTGATTCCTAAACTGAATCCCAAACCGATTTCGAAACTGAACCCCAAACCGTACATGCTGTTTCGGTCTCGAAACGACATCATTCTCGTTTGCATTTCGTCGAGATTTTCAAAACGTAGAGGTGGAGCTTGCGGTGTTTGTCGTCTGAGAGTTTCGATTCATGATGTTGCTCGTCCAACATCATCTCGTAGAGAGTTTGAGGCTGAGATTAAGAGCATATGGTGGTCTACGAAGGAGAAAGAGAAAGAGAAAGGAAAGCAGTGGAGAAGAAAGGCACGACACAAGAGAGAGTGAGAGAGAGAAAAAGAAAAAAATTAAGAAAACTCTAGCATCTTACTTTAGTAGGGTGTCAAAGATGAGATTCCATTGTAGCTCAATACTAAAATTTTTAAGATTTAGCATATTTGATGTAGGTGTGTTTTTATCATTTTAGGTGCTAAAAATGTGTTTCTCAAAAAGGTGCTAAAAATGCTAACAAATAGCATTTTGCATTTTTAACACATTTGATAAGAATGCTCTTAGGACAATTGTTAATAAATAATTTCAAGAAAATTTTTACTACACTTTTATGGGAAAAAAAATATGTCAAAATATTAATTGTTTTTTCTCTTTTCCAGTAAAAACTTTCTTAAAATAGTTCACTAACAAATGCCAAAAGGCGTTCTTTAACATTTCCCAACAATTAATTGTATTGCCAAGTTTTTATATCATTGGAAATTAATTCATTCATTATTTGGTCAACGAATATTCCGTCATTTTTTTTTTTTTTTTTTGGTTTCCAAAACATGTGTGCATCCGAATTCAGATCCTCTAGATTTCATAGGGTACTCAACTAATAGATTTCCTTAAATCCAAATAATTCTTTTTAGGCCTGTTTGGATGGAGGGGGGAAGGAGTGGGAGTAGAGGGGAGTAGAGTAGAGTTAGCCGAAAATAGGCTAATTTTAGGCTAAATCTACTCTACTCTACTCTACTCTTCCTCTTTTCCACTTAGTCCAAATAAACCATTATAATTTAAGAGTTTAGATTCTGCCATGTCAGCATTCCACTAACAATACTCTTAAAATAATATAATAATGTTGTAAACAAAACAATTAAGATTATTGTTAGTGGAATGCTGACATGACAAAATTTAGACCATTAAATCATTAAAGAATTGCTAAATTTTAAGGAAATTTATTTGGTAGAGTATCCTAGGAAATCTAGAAGATCTGAATCCATGTGCATTTAGGGGGCAAAGGCAAGGCAGTTAAGTAGTGCCTACAGGAAAAAGTGGGCCCAATGTGTTGGGTAATAAATAAAGAGCAAGACTTAGGTATAGTACTTAGGTGTTGTTTCTTAGGTTTCTTTCTTAAGATTCATTCATATGGATTTTTTTCTCATGGAATAGAAGTGTATTTTTTAGTGAAGTAGTCACATAGCTGAATCTTAAGAGGAAACCTAAGAAACATCACCTAAGGTACTATACCTAAGTTTTGTCCATAAATAAATATATATTTTTAAATTCTTAGGGCCCGTTTGGTTAGAGATTTTTAGTATAGTTTTTAAAGTATCGTGGAAATACATGTAGGTTAAAAAGTGTTGTAAAAATACGTGTTTAAGCCTCCGTTTGGATACCAATGAACTTATTTTTGCAACTATTCATGGGCACCACTACACTTTTTGGTACTATTCATAGACCCCACTGTACTATTTCAGATAACTTTTACATTTATCTATAACAATTTAAGCAATAAGTTTTCAGTTTCAGCAAAATAAGCAGTAAAACAGACCATAAGTGTTTAAACACTGAAGACTGTTGTTTAAGCAGCTGTGCCGATTGTTGTTTGAAATGTGGATTTTTATGTATTTTCTGTGCTTACCCTTTGTTTGGTTGTAGTTGAGGGAAGAGAAAGGAAAAAAATGAGTAAGAGAAAATAGGAAAAGAGAGGTTATCCGATATTGCCCACGTGATATGCAGTTGATTATTTGCCATCCCATATGCTAGATGTTTCTAGAGCAAAGTTGGTTTTCTATTATTTTTACGTGGAGTGTATCTCCTACTAGATTCATAAAAAATGGGAATGCTTCTCGGACTAGTCTGAATAGAATAATTTGACTAATTCATATATTCTAAATTCTCTATGGTATTCTATCAAATCAGTAGTTGTTATTGTCTTTTACAATAATATATCACTAGACCGTCTGCTTTATGCTAAAAAAAATTAGTTTAATTAAATTTACAAAAAGTAATTCACATTTTTCTACCTGATCCATCAATTTGAATATTTAAAAAATTACAGATGAAATTTTTTTTTTTTTATAATTTTTGTAGGGACCCGTTTTGGGCGACCCCCGTACAATAAATTTGTAGAGCATGGTAGAAGGGCTAGGCACTAACGAAAGATACAACAATCGGCATGGATTTACAAGATCAATAACAAAGATTTGACTAAGTGTTCTTAAGGGAAGTTCATCCTCGGCCCAGTCCGAGGAGCTCTTTCCTTAAGACCAACGAACACAAGGGCTGTCCTTGAACACCTCGAAAACCCATTAACTTTCCCACTACCGGACCCATCTCCAAACCAACCTCTCAGGGGCAACCTCTCAGGGGCCAACCCTTTAACTTTTGGGGTTTAATCTATTATATAGTCTTGTTCAGTTGATCTCTGCCGTCCACTTGTCGGCCATCTGAACTCTGTGTCTGAGAGCTCGTCCCATCAGCTGCCTTTGCAGGCTTTCTGTTAGTTGAAGTAACCAAGGCGTCACTGTTTACTGGTCAATTCACCATTAATGCGGCCAGAGTGTTAGTGGCGTGCATTTAATGGGCGAGTGACAGCTTCCTTCTTTCAGTGTCGATTTGCCGAGGACGTGGGCATCCTCGGCAGGGTCCTTCGATGACTTGGGCTTCTCCTACTCATCCTCGGATTCTGTGCTATCCTTGGCATGGCCCTTGGGCCGGATATGGAGTGGGCCGAGGTTGCCAAATATCTAGGCCCCACAATAGTCCCTCAAAATTCTGCTGTCCGGCCTCTCAGTCGGGGAGGAGGATTTTGACGCCCTCAAGTCCTTGTCCTGACTTGTCAGTATCAAAACCTTTTCAACTGCCTAGGGAGTGTGCCTGGCGTTTCGGTGTTTGGGGCGTGCTTTCATTAAATTTCGGTGGCTCCCTGTCCTCCACGTTCAACGATGTGATGATGAATAGACGGTGGGGATGCTCCTGGCTCATTGGGCGGGAAAGATCGTGCGGTTACTTTTAATGGGGGGTATAAATACCCGATCGAACTGATTTGACCCTTCACTTTTGCAATCAAGAGATCCTGCGCACATACTTCGAGTTCGGTCACTTCTTTAACTGTACATGTAACTTCCTTTAGCACAAAAAGCCTGCTCGAGGAGTCTTTCCTTATTTCTGTAAGTCTTCTTCTCCCTCTGGTTCAAATTTTTCTGCTTGAGTTCCTTGCTAGCTCTTTAGGATGGGTAGGTTTAAGAAATTAGTTGAGTCTGAGGAGATGATGGACAAATTCGTCGCCAATTACAAGATCCCCGATATGATGGGTCTGAGGTACTGTGGAGCAGGGGAGTGGAGTACTAGGAGAAAAGAGGGCGAGGTGGTGATTCCTATAATCGCCTTCCTGGAGGGTGGAATGAGGATTCCCATGAGGCCGATGATGAGGGACTATCTTAGGCACTTTGACTTATCTCCCACCCAATGTGCCGTCAATGTATTTAGGATCTTGGGCTATGTAGATGCCTTGAATAAGAAGATGGGCTGAGGCTAACCCATCATGATGTGAACTGGTGCTACAACCTCCAGCGCCCGAAGGAGAAGTCTTATTATATGAAGACGAGGGACGATAGGGTCCGGCTGATTCAGTGCCTCCCTGAGTCTAGTAAGGATCTGAATAACGACTTCCTCATTGTGTCTAGGGAGTAGCTTGGTGCGGACACGCCTAGAGAGGCTGCGAACCCCCTCAGCTGACGTCCAAGCCCTTCAAGTTGAGGGGATAACTTTTCCAGCTGATCCTCCCTAGGCCGTAGTCCTAGGCGAGGGTGACAAGGACCTCAAGACCTCTGCTGTCCAGCCCCCTGTGGGAGGAATTGAGGTGGAGCTAAAGAAATAATCTTCCGTAGCTCTTTTTCCTTGTTTTTCTTTCACATTCATATTTATTTATTTTTTTTTAACATTGTAAATGGCATATTGTGCTGTATAACTTTTTTGGGAGATTCAGTAAAGTGCATATTTTGTTTCCTTTTATCCGTTTTGCTCGTATTATATTTTGTATATACATATCTGATTTGGTTGCATGATTCTGGCTTTAATTGCGCTTTAGCCGACTTCATTGATCATCATCCCTCGCAGAGCTCATTACTAGTAGCAAAGTGGTCAGCCTTGCCATAGGTTTGGGCCCACTGTCAGTACAAAACCCTGGTTCTGTCCAGTGCTTAGATCCTCCTAAAGTAACTAGTTTCCCCATAGGTTTGAGTTCTTGGACCATGCAAGACCTAGGTTCTGCCTAGTACTTGGATTCCCTTGAAGCTACTAGTTTCCCCATAGGTTTGACGCCGAGGAGCACACAAGACCTTGGCTCTGCTTAGCACTTGGTAGTTCATGAGGGGATGGCTTCTCCATTGGCTTGAGTCCTTAGGCCATGCAAGGCCATAGTTCTGTCTGGTGTTCGATTCTTCTTTAGTAGTTAGTTTCCCCGTAGGCTTGAGTCCGAAGACCATGCAAGGCCTAAGTTCTGTCTAGTACTTAGTTCTTCTTTAGTAACTAGTTTCCCCAGAGGCTTGAGTCTGAGGACCATGCAAGGCCTAGGTTCTGTCCAGTACTTGGTTCTAAAGTAGCTAGTTTCCCCAGAGGTTTGAGTCCGAGGACTATGCAATACCTTGGTTCTGTCTAGTACTTGGTTCTTCTTTAGTAACTGGTTTCCCTAGAGGCTTGAGTCTAAGGACCATGCAAGGCCTAGGTTCTGTCCAGTACTTGGTTCTAAAGTAGCTAGTTTTCCCAGAGGTTTGAGTCCGAAAACTATGCAATACCTTGGTTTTGTCTAGTACTTAGTTCTTCTTTAGTAACTGGTTTCCCCAGAGGCTTGAGTCCGAGGACCATGCAAGGCCTAGGTTCTGTCCAGTACTTGATTCTAAAGTAGCTAGTTTCCCCAGAGGTTTGAGTCCGAGGACTATGCAATACCTTGGTTCTGTCTAGTACTTAGTTCTTCTTTAGTAATTGGTTTCCCTAGAGGCTTGAGTCCGAGGACCATGCAAGGCCTAGGTTCTATCTAGTACTTGGTTCTGAAGTAGCTAGTTTCCCTAGAGGTTTGAGTCCGAGGACTATGCAATACATTGGTTCTATCTAGTACCTAGTTCTTCTTTAGTAATTGGTTTCCCCAGAGGCTTGAGTCCGAGGACCATGCAAGGCCTAGGTTCTGTCCAGTACTTTGTTCTGAAGTAGCTAGTTTCTCCAGAGATTTGAGTCCGAGGACTATGCAATACCTTGGTTCTGTCTAGTACTTGGTTCTTCTTTAGTAACTGGTTTCCCCAGAGGCTTGAGTCTGAGGACCACGCAAGGCCTAAGTTCTGTCCAGTACTTGGTTCTGAAGTAGCTAGTTTTTCCAGAGGTTTGAGTCCGAGGACCATGCAATACCTTGGTTCTGTCTAGTACTTGGTTCTGAAGTAACTAGTTTCCCCAAAGGTTTGAGTCCGAAGACTATGCAATACCTTGGTTCTGTCTAGTACCTAGTTCTTCTTTAGTAACTGGTTTCCCCAGAGGCTCGAGTCTGAGGACCATGCAAGGCCTAGGTTCTGTCCAATACTTGGTTCTGAAGTAGCTAGTCTCCCAGGGGTTTGAGTCCGAGGACTATGCAATACCTTGGTTCTGTCTAGTACCTAGTTCTTCTTTAGTAACTGGTTTCCCCAGAGGCTTGAGTCCGAGGACCATGCAAGGCCTAGGTTCTGTCCAGTAATTGGTTCTGAAGTATCTAGTTTCCCCAGAGGTTTGAGTTTGAGGACTATGCAATACCTTAGTTCTGTCTAGTACTTGGTTCTGAAGTAGCTAGTTTCCCCAGAGGCTTGAGTCCGAGGACCATGCAAGGCCTAGGTTCTGTCCAGTAATTGGTTCTGAAGTATCTAGTTTCCCCAGAGGTTTGAGTCTGAGGACTATGCAATACCTTAGTTTTGTCTAGTACTTGGTTCTGAAGTAGCTAGTTTCCCCAGAGGTTTGAGTCCGAGGACTTTGCAATACCTTGGTTCTGTCTAGTACTTAGTTCTTCTTTAGTAACTGGTTTCCCCAGAGGCTTGAGTCTGAGGACCATGCAAGGCCTAGGTTCTGTCCAGTACTTGGTTCTGAAGTAGCTAGTTTCCCCAGAGGTTTGAGTCCATGGACTATGCAATACCTTAGTTCTGTCTAGTACCTAGTTCTTCTTTAGTAACTGGTTTCCCTAGAGGCTTGAGTCCGAGGACCATGAAAGGCCTAGGTTTTGTCTAGTACTTGGTTCTGAAGTAGCTAGTTTCCCCAGAGGTTTGAGTCCGAGGACTACGCAATACCTTAGTTCTGTCTAGTACCTAGTTCTTCTTTAGTAACTGGTTTTCCCAGAGGCTTGAGTCCGAGGACCATGCAAGGCCTAGGTTCTGTCTATTACTTGGTTCTGAAGTAGCTAGTTTCCCCAGAGGTTTGAGTTCGAAGACTATGCAATACCTTGGTTCTGTCTAGTACCTAGTTCTTCTTCTAGACTGCTTGGAGTTAGGGGGCTCATCCTCAGCATTGGGGAATTCGCCCTTAGGGCGATAGCAACCTCGAGCCAATTTCACCGAGGGGGAACTTCTTTTCTGTCTAGCCCCTTCGTCCAGTGCGCCTCTTCTGATCACGAGGCGTCCTTTGGGCTATTCGAGTAACGCGCTTAAAACTTCGGTGCACGAGGCGCCTCCTCATTAATATCCTTGCGGATTTACGAGGATCCAGCGGCGGATAAGCCTCTTGGAAATTGAGTGGAGTTAATTCCTCCGGTAATTTCTCCTTAGGATTCCCTATGAGCTGTCTCCCACCAGTTTTTGCCTTCTATATAAGGCACTTTGGGGGGGATCCTTTCTTCAAACTCCATAGGCATGTGAATTCGAATCTCACAAATACACCATTTGCTGGGCGTTTCAAGAGCCTTGTCAGAACAGCAATCTGTGCCTTTACGAGATGAAGTGGCCCTGGGAAAGGGCGGTGACGAGGAAGTCGAGCCTCTTTCAAAAGCCGAGGATGCCATTCTGATCCTGAACATCACCATGGAGATGGGGTAAGCAGAGGCCGAAGATCCTTCTTCTTTTCAACCTAGCCAGAGATGGGACTCTCCTTGCTTTTTGGAGGGGGATCCAGAAGGAACGTAATGTCTCTCCCCCGGATTTGGATTTGTCAGCTCCCTAAGCTGGTAGTGATTCGCCAACTCCCAGTTGCTGTGGGATTGGGAGGGAAACTAGGTGGAACCTTGAGGTGGAACCGTCAGGCGCCACAACCTCTTCTTCCTTCTCCTTCCTTCCGCCGCAAGTGGTGGTTGGGGAGCTGTTGGCGGTCTTAACATAGGCCTCTCTCCACCTCTCCCTCCGACACTTGGCCTGGCTTTAAAACAAGCCTGCCTATGCCTCTCACCTTTTCCTTTTCTTTTAGCTTTGGCACAAGCCTGTTTAGGCGTTTTTCTTTGTAGTTAGCTTTTAAACAAGCCTGTATGAGAATCTGCTGTAAAATGTAACTGTTCTTCAATATTAATAAAGAAGTAGCCCCTTTTCATTTCTTTTATTTCTCACATCTTTTTACTTCTTGTGATGGTTGCCTTTTGAATGAATATGTTGCCATTGGCTGTGTTGTTTTTTTTTTGAAAGAAGTGTTGCTCTTGATCTTTCCACACCAACCGTCGCACTTGTTAGTGCACAAGTCCCCCCCACAGACAGCGCCAATTGTAGGGACCCGTTCTGGGTGACCCCCGTACAATAAATTTGTAGAGCGTGGGTAGAAGGGCTAGGCACTAACGAAAGATACAACAATCGGCGTGGATTTACAAGAGCAATAACAAAGATTTGACTAAGTGTTCTTAAGGGAAGTTCATCATCGGCCCAGTCCGATGAGCTCTTTCCTTAAGACCAATGAACACAAGGGCTGTCCTTGAACACCCAGAAAACCCATTAACTTTCCCACTACCATACCCATCTCCGGACCAACCTCTCAGGGGCAACCTCTCAGGGGCCAACCCCTTAACTTTTAGGGTTCAGTCTATTATATAGTCTTGTTCAGTTGATCTCTGCCGTCCACTTGTCTGCCATCTGAACTCTGTGTCTGAGAGCTCATCCCATCAACCGCCTTTACAGGCTTTCTGTTAGTTGAAGTAACCAAGGCGTCACTGTTTGCTGGTCAATTCACCATTAATGCGGCCAGAATGTTGGTCGCGTGCATTTAATGGGCGAGTGACAGCTTCCTTCTTTCGGTGTTGGTTTGTTGAGGACGTGGGCATCCTCGGCGAGGTCCTTTGATGACTTGGGCTTTTCCTACTCATCCTCGGATTCTGTGCTATTCTCGGCATGGGCCTTGGGCCGGATATGGAGTGGGCCGAGGTTGCCAAATATCTGGGCCCCATAATTTTCTAGTGGAAAAAAAAAATACTTTGAAAAATTTATAACATGGGATTGGATAATGAGTAATATAGAAAGAAATAATAAGGAAGATATACACATAAATCCATTTGAACACAAGTGAAAATTCAATTTGAAGGACCCATGTTACATTTTTATTCTTCTTTAATTTGTAAATGTTCTTTTTTTTCTTTTCTTTTTTTTGGTGGGTAGGGTTGCGATATGAATTTCTATACACAGATGACAGAACTGTAGAAGATAATTTTTGGAGTTGTTAGGATCACGAGTCCTTGATCATCTAATATATTAATTTTTTTGTTATTTGCAATAAATGAGTTCTTGTGGTTGTGGAATCCTTGCTCTTTGCCAACGGGAGCTTGGCTCAACTGGTAAGGCTTGAGTGCTTTGTCTAACCCATCTAGATTTGAGTCTCGCTGCCAGCAGGAGTCCGTTGGTGGGTATCCACACGAGTTGGCTGAACCTGTCCAACTCTAGCACCCTACCCGAGAGCTAGCGTAACCTAGCGAACCCCTATTTTATTTAACCAAAAAAAGAAAAAGAAAAAAAAAAAAGAAAAAATCCATGCTCTTCTCCGAGTCAAAAGTGATGTGAGCTGTGGGGCCTGATATATTAGATAAATTGTATTTTATTTATCCTTTGTTTGGTTGCATTTTTTTTTTTTTAAGCAATACTATCATAACACAAAACTATATGGGAAAGTTGGTTTACTTTTTAAGTTAACAAACTAAAAATATTGGTTTAGGAATTATTTTTAGGAAAAATTTTATAAAAAATAATAAAATAACTCTAAGTCATTTTAATGAATATCTTTAAAATAATTGTTAATAAATAATTTCAAAAAAAAATTTTACTACACTTTTAAGGGAAAAAAAGATATGTCAAAATATTAATTGTTTTTTCTTTTTTTGTAAAAAATTTCTTAAGATACCCCACTAACAAATGCCTAATGACATTCTTTAACATTTCTCAATAATTAATTGTATTGCCAGGTTTTTATATCATTGGAAATTAATTCATTCATTATTTGGTCAACGAATATTAGACCATTTTTTTTTTTCCAAAACATGTGTGCATCCAGAGGCAAAGGCAAGGCAGTTAAAGTGCATACGGGAAAGGCGTAGAAAATTGTGCCTAAATAGTGCGTGAAAAGTTTTGTGAGTAAAGTGACAGTGGACCCTGAGAACAGTGCGTAAACAGTGTTGTGAACAGTAAAATTTGTCTCCCTGAAACACGTAAACAAAAAAAAAAAAAAAAAAAAAAAAAAAAAAAAAAAGAGGAAAATGCAAAACTGAAAACGCAGATACAGTAAACGTGCTATCCAAACAGTCACTTAGATTCTTTCTCGCCGTGAGGACCGCCAACAAAAAAAGTGGGCCCAATGTGATGGGTAATAAATAAATACCTTCAATTAAACCAACAATAAAGAAACGCTATTATTAAATTTAAATATAAAGCAATTTGTTAATAACAATCCTAATTTTATAAGCTATTCGTCATTTGGTCCCCTTCTAGAATCCCACGTACTGCATCATCATGTACTGATATTTTATGTTTGATCGAACTAAACGTATCAATTAACAAAGATAGTATAATTTCCTTGAAACTAACAAACCTATAAGCCTATAAGCTACATCGGTAACCTTACTAAAGAGCGTTGAAACCTTTATTTTTGGGAATATGGCTTTTGGTAGAGGTACTCAAGTGTTGTTCAAAATGATGTAAAAATTATAGTTTAAAAAGTGTTTTAAAAATACGTGTTTAAAGTACCCATAAAGCAAAAAAATGTGTTTGATACCATGTTTCAAATAACATATATTAAAATATGAAAAAACATAATTATATGTTTGGTATGTGTATGTGTTTTTCTTTTTTAAGTAATGAAAAAAAAATGTTATTTTATTGAAGGAGAGAAAAAGAAAGAAAAAAAAAATTTTAATCTTGTCAATGAGTCCCATGATTTTTAACTTATTTACAGAAAGACCACTCAACAATGTTACTTAAAAACTAAAAATTCGTATGATGAGTTTTCAAAATACATGTTTTAAACACCCTAAATTGAGAACTGTAATTCAAACACTTTTGAATTAAAAAAAAAAAAAAAAAACTCCTATCAAAACACGATTTTCATTTTGAGGCCCACAATTTTCAGTGTTTAAACAGTGAAAACTGTTATTTGACCTTGCATACCAAACAGGCCCAAAGTCTTTGAAAGGTTCAAAAAAACCACACACGGTGAGAGAAGCAAAGGAAGATAAATACCAGTGAGTCCATGGAGGGCTTGGAGAAGAGAATTAACTAGTACGACAATGGCTGCTATTCGAGTGGAGTTTGGATTCACGTTGGTCTGATCTTTGACTGGATGGAGCTCTTGCAGCGCAAGCCTTAGGGGCATTTTTTTTTTTAATATATATTCATTTTGATTTGGGAGTGAACCGCGACAGGTTTTGGGGTTGATGATTCCAAAATCATCAATTTGGGTCACTCGCCCAATCCAAAGTATTAGAGAATCTCGTAGGACCTACAAGATAAAGGAGAGATAGATTGAATAGACCACTGGGTTGTGCCTGGTGGGGGAGCCTCCAATGCTTAAGTTAGTATCAACCCATATTTTTCATATTTAGATAGTGTTTTGTAGTAGCTTTTGACGTACTTTTGCTAGTGAGGCAGATTGTCCCTTTTATATGTGACTTAGGTAGTTGTTGTACATAAATTAGGGTGATTATTACCTTGATTGTAATGTTCTTTGTCATGATGTTCTTTGTCTTGATGAGAGTTTAAGACCTTTCATGGTCGTTATTGAATGTGTTGAGTGGTTATCTTTGATGGCCTAGTAATGATGCAAGTTTGTCCATTTTAATGGATGACCTAATGATTTTTCTAGACTCATCAGTTGCCCCCCATTCCCAAGTCTGATTTTGCTTTATGTTGATCAGGCTTAGGGAATGTTCTTGACTTGTTCAGATTCAGGCTTCTTTATCATCAACTACTTTCTTCTTCAGGAATGTTAGTATTTCTATGACGACCTCTTAGTATCTGCCTTTTAAAGGTCTTTTTGGACATTCGAGGGATCATAGCTTGAAAGTGAGCTGATTTCTTTGGACAAACACTTTTATCATTGCTGAAGAGTAAGGTGATTTCTTTGGACGACCATTTTTTATCATTGCTAAGGAGCGAGGTGATTTCTTTGGACAACCATTTTTTATCACTGCTGAAGAGCGAGTTGATTTTTTTGGACGACCATTTTTTATCACTTCGATGCTTCTTCTTTCATTCATTTTTTGGTTGTCACGTTTGATATTCTTGATTGGCATGTGACTTGCATTTGTGTGAGAATCCTTGTTTGCTTACACTCGTCTAAGGGTATTTAGTCACTTAGCCACTTTTAGGTGATTTAGATCCAGTTACGGAGCTTCGTCAACGATTTACATCGGTCTAGCGGAATGTTGTCCTTTTTTTTTTTTTTGGGTGACTTACATCCATTTAAGGAATCTTATCACTTAGGCTTCGTCAGTGATTTACATCCGTCTTAGCGGAATCTTGTCACTTAGCCATTTTCTGGTGACTTACATCCATTTAAGGAATCTTGTCACTTAGGCTTCATCAGTGATTTACATCCGTCTTGGCGAAATCTTATCACTTAGCCATTTTCTGGTGACTTACATCCATTTAAGGAATCTTGTCACTTAGGCTTCGTCAATGATTTACATTCGTCTTGACGGAATCTTATCACTTAGCCATTTTCTGGTGACTTACATCCATTTAAGGAATCTTGTCACTTAGGCTTCATCAGTGATTTACATCCATCTTGATAAAATCTTATCACTTAGCCATTTTTTGGTGACTTACATCCATTTAAGGAATCTTGGTGATTTACATCCGTCTTGGTAGAATCTTATCACTTAGCCAATTTTTTGGTGACTTACATCCATTTAAGGAATTTTGTCACTTGTTGCTAGAAAGATTCCTTGACACTATGTCGTTTTGGACCTTCTTGAGGCTATGTTGATATCTGCATTAAGTAGCACATGCACTTGCCTAGACTTTGTTAAACAAGAATTTTAGAACAATTCATAAATAATGAGTTACCAATAGCCTAGGTGGACCTTTTTCTTATTTCCTTGTAATCCTAAAGTTTTACCTCTTTTGTGATCTGTCTAGAAATGCGTACATTTTTGCATGAAACCTTACTAGGTGTAAATTTTATAGACGAATATAAAAAAGACAGAGATAAATGTGTTACCTTAAATGACGATATTATTTTGTCACATACCTTGATCTCTTTATTGTTGGGATCTTCTTGACAAGCTCTTCCTTTTTTAAGATGACGAGCTCTTCCCTTTTTAAGACTTTTTTTTTTTTAGCTCAACATGATACTTCATGTCTAAGGCCTAGATCTCTTTTGCTTCAATTTTTTGAAGGTGTAAAAACTAGGCCACGTTTTTGCTCCCGCTCAAACGTGAAAAGTACAATTCTCGTTTGTTGACGACTAGGGGAATGGTCTTTCACTATTGGATCCTCTCTTCTTCTTTTTTTGGCATGCTTTGATGACTATGGTCATTACCATTTGTAATAGCAATTTCCTCTTCCTTCTTCTTTAATTGTACACTTAAGTCACTTCAATAGTGCTAGCTACATGACAATGTACAAATGTGCAACTACATGCTATACAAGACGAAGTGCATTCTATATGAATCATAGAGAAGTATAAGAATTGAAGCTATTTGACTATATGCTTCTTTAGACTGGTCTTTGTTAGATGTTTGCACCGTATATGATTTTTAAAGCAATTTACGTAGATTTTGGTGAGTTGATGGAGATAGTGGAAATTTATTGAGACTTAAATTCATGAGCATATTGTGAACACGATCATCTAGCATTTTAAGTGTAGGAAACTTAATTGAACTTCTCAGATTCATGACGATGAAACAAATGCTACTAAAAATATAATCATATTGATTGTGATAATTGTAACAATTTTATAGCAATATTTTCAACACGTTCTACATAAACATTTGCAATAATCATGCAAGCTAGATATTTATTTAGTTTCAATAAAATGATCTCATGGATAAAAAAGAAAGAAAGAAATGAGTTACCTCAATAGAAAACCTTAAATCTCAATACTATATTGTACATACCTCGGTCTTTTCATTGTTGTAGTCTTCTTGATGAACTCTTCGTCATTGCACTCTTACTTATAGAGCACTTCTTTGTTGGATTTGTACAACCCATAATTTACAAGAGTTAAACTCGGCATTTGTGATGTAGATGGAATTTTCACAACTTTTAGCTATATCTCTATTTTCTTTTTAAGGGTTTCTCTTCGTCAAATTATGACATCCTCTTAGAAAATTCGGAAAATCTGTTTTTTGCATATCTGAAGCTAGTAATCTAGCAAACCTCTTATAGGTTTACATATTATACAAAATTTTGGGTGAATTGATATAGCTTACGTCCAAACAATATCATTTAATGTAAGAGTATAGAAACTTAGTGAGAATTAAATCCACACTTAATGCCATGCAATTGAATAGAATTGTCTTATTTTATGTATGAAGCACATGCTCTATAGGCAGTTCAGCCATTTCCACTTTTTTCTTGGTTTTGGCGATAGTAGAATAATAAAAGAAATGGATGGACTTAAGATCATTTGATCAGCTAGAGATCAAAAGTCTAAAATAGGTCACACTAGCAAGAGCAGATATTACTAGTCAGCCTTTTAACTTTAGCAAGAAAGTATCTAGCCTTTTGTGTCAATTGTACATGTTTGTACTAATCCTGTAATTTAGTAATTTGCCTTTCCAACAATTGTTTTCATAACTATTACCCTATTCTCGTGCAACTAAATAACACTTGGCAAAGTGTTTAAACTTTTTAAAGAGTGTTGGAATTCGGTGTGTTTAATGACATTTGCCATTATGATAAACAGTTATCATATTTATCATAGTAAACAGTTATGATCTTATTTTAAATTTATAGCTTGGTTTTTATTTGGCAATAATGATATTTGTCATTATGCCTAAAACTTGACTTCAAATGTTGTTGCAAATACTTAGAGACCTAAAAGGAAAAGAAAATTTTAAATCTGACCTTAAGGCCCAAGAATTGGGCATCACCGTTGCTGTATTTTGTTCCAGCTTTTTGAAGATGTAGATATATCCAGAGGGTTTGCCCCCGTTCAAACATGAAAGGTACATTCACTGGTAAGAAAACCTCTACGACATTCTCAACAGTTGTGCCTACACCATGACCTTTTTCTGCCGAATGATTTTTCTTATGTCGAGCCTTTGGTTGATCCATTTTGTCAAGCTTTACTAGGCTCATTTTGCTCCAAAAAATACTAACAAATTAATAATCTCAATTGTTCTCAAATGATGAGCTTAATATAGAGTACATGTCATTCTGTTTAATAGAATCACGTGGAAATAATTTGATACTATTTAGTATTTAGAGACAGTAAGCTCTGCTCGTATATCATACATGTGAGTAAGTACTTACTCTGGTGATGTCACTAGTGCAAGCATAAAATAAAAAACATTGTACCTGTATAGCCGCTTTTGTTGAATCATACATGTGGATTGTGACACCCTGAGAGTCCCATATTTTTCCCTTTGAATGCTCGAAGCATGATTAGGTATAGATGGAACCATTTAAATTCTCCATTCTAAAAGTCAAAGCAACATATATTTATACATGGAAAAATTTGAATAGTAAATTTTGTTCATTCTATTGTGGAACATTTTAAGATACAAAATTTCATAATATTTTGAAAATGATTTATGCTTAACTATTGTGGTAATTTTGTAAGGATTGAATTTTATAATTCTCTGGGTCTTTCAACCTCAGTCTCACCTTGCATTCACTTTGAAAATTATTCTGTGTGCAAGGCCGAATACGTCATTTATGCATTTTATTCCTAAAGGTTTCTTTTTAAATCTTTTCAGAATTGTTCCTTGAAAAACATAGTTTCATTAACCAACTAACAGACTAATAACTCATGCATAACCGACTGTAGAGCATTGTAACCATGTTATGCATTTTCTACTATACTTTTGCCACCAATAAATACACATATAAGTTTGGGGGATGGCCTTATTTTGTGGCTTTATTACCCGTGAATATCAACTAAGATATTGTCAGGATACCATTTATTTTTCTTCTTTAATGTACCATTAATCTAATACCATAAAGGGACACAAACATTCTATTTTTGTTTTAGTTATAGTAGGAGCCATTATTAGGATATCAATTACGCCATAATATATGTAAAAACAATTAATTGAAATTGTTTCCTAGCCTTACCATATCTATAGACAATCAGATATGCTTCTCCATGCAACTCGGCCTTGACTCTTCTATACAAATTAGATATGTTTCTCCCTTATTACTTAGATACAAAATTAAATACAATTCCATCTTATCCTAATCCTATCTCAACACAATCCAAGATTTGTATTTTGAACACTACAACTATGATACATCAGTAACACTAGCTGCGAATAACTTAGCTGCTATCCTTGATGACTACAGCTGTATCCTTAACAATATATAATTATATTTGACTTTAATGGCAAGGACCTCAAAGAGACTGGTTTGACTGATGCAGTTTATAACAGTCAAGGTATTCATTACCTTTTCTTTTCTTTTTTTTTTCTTTTTTTTTAATGCCTATATTTAAGATCACAATTTTGGTAAGGTAATTATGTTCTATTGAAGTTTGGTTCCGCCTTTCATTCAAACTAAAAACAATGGGGAGCCGGTGAAACTAAGAAAGGAAAGTTCTCCTATAGTAATTTCATCATAGTTGACTTGGGTGGCTAAAAATTATATGACCACATACAATCACTTCTTTTTATTTTTTAACAAAAGGATATCTAATAGAATAAAATCCTTTGTTATATTTCTAAAGTTTTAGATGAGGTTATCATTTCATTTTTAGACTTCTAGTATTCTAGATCTTTTAACAAGATGATGTAAGACCATATAACAAGATGAGAAACGACACATCTTACGTTAAGGCCTAGGAGCTGGGCCATTCCTGCGAGGTCTACCAAAGTCGCTCAATTTTTGTGGTTGTCGTGTGTACTGTGTCATGCCTAGAAGGTCACAGGTTGTGAAGTTCTTACGTCACCATCAACCAACCCAATCATGTCTTGTGGCTGGGAGTCACACTTTCATTGGTAACGGCATCACTAGTGGTGTCTTTCCACCAGACCCTCAAGCTAGAGGCCAACAGATTTGAGACCTTGGATCTAGGCTCTCTCATCATCGTCTATTCATTTGGCTGACAATTCGTGTTTTAAAGACGATGGTGCCTTGGTAATATCTCTTATCTTTCCCATCTCGACCCAATTTTAGATTACTGGATATGGGCAGAGTAAAGAGATGATCATTGAGTCTCATCCCATGAGGTACTCTAGATTGAACCGAGTGAACCCTTTGTTAAAGGAAGAGCTAAATGACTAATCGTCTTCCCACAGACAGCGCCAAACTGATGATGCCAAAATCTTCAATTTGGGTCACTTACCCAATCCAAAGTATTAGACGATCTCGTAGGACCTGCAAGATAAAGGAGAGACAGATCGAATAGACCACCGAGTTGTGCCCGGTGGGGGAGCCTCCGATGCTTAAGTTAGTATCAATCCATATTTTTCATATTTATATAGTGTTTTGTAGTAGCTTTTGACGTACCTTTGCTAGTGAGACAGATTGTCCCTTTTATATGTGACTTAGGTAGTTGTTGTACATAAATTAGGGTGATTATTACCTTGATTGTAACGTTCTTTGTCTTGATGAGAGTTTTTATTGAATGTGTTGAGCGGTTATCTTTGATGGCCTACTAATGATGCAAGTTTGTCCGTAATAATGGACGACCTAATGATTTTTCTGGACTCATCAGGGTTATTTAGGAGATTTCAGTCCAGAGGAATCTATGTAGAAGGGATTTGGATTTTTTTAATTAAAACAAATGTATCTTTTTTCTTTCTTTTTTTCCTAATATTATCGTGAGTTGATTAAAATTATTTAGTTGCCTGAAATCTTTTATTTTGAAGGAACTATGGGCCAATTTCTATTTTTACATTTGGGTTCTTTATATCAAAATTTCCTTTTTGGGTTTTTCTTAAAACATCAAAGGATTGATTGGTATATGTATATTCTTTTCAAAACACGGGAGAGGGCCAGTAACTAAATTGCTCTCAAATTTTAAAATAATCTCTTCTTTTAGTCCTATAGTTAAGGGAAAATTTGAAAATCTAGAGAGATTCTGTAATATTGAAAGATAAAATCTAAAACCCCAAACGAAAGAACATAGGAATTACTAGTCTTAGAATCGAGTTAGACCTAAATAAAAGTTTGATTTCTTCGAGGGATCGTGTGATACTTTTTTCTTCTTATTTGAGATGTGTCATTAACGAATCTACTATTATCTAATAATGAGTTAAACTAAATGAGAAAACATTGGGTCAAGCTATGGCGTAAAACACTGGTTTTATGCTAGCCAATAGAATCTTGTCATGTCACTCTTTTGTACTTATCACTTAAATCCCTAATTTATAAAATTAAAAAAAAAAAAAAAAAAAAAGGGCTTACAGCCCCACAGCTCCGTTTTGGAGCTGAGAAAATGGTACACTCCTCTTAGCTCAACTAAATTGAGCCTAATAAAGCAACTACCAAGCTTAGTTGAGCTTAGCTCCTCATTTTCTAAAATAGATTCTATTTTCTTTGCTTTCTCTTAAAAACCAAACAAAACGTTAAAAAAAAGGAATCAAAGAGGCGAATAAGCCCAGGTACCTGTGGTGTGAAATGTGAAGCAGTAAAATCCCTCACATTTTGCAAATCTCTTAGATCCAGACAGAGTCTATGAGAGAGAGAGAGACAGAGAGAGAGAGAGAGAGAGAGAGAAAGGAACATTGAGATATTCTAGAGAAAGAGAGAGGTCTTCGCAGTTTCAGAGTGCTGGGGCGTATTTTATTTTATTTTATTTTATTAATTCATTCTGTTTTGATTAGGAATTCAAGTGATAAGTACAAAAAAGTAAAATTCTATTGGCTAGCATAAAACCATTGATTTACGCCGCAGCCTGACCTAATGTTTTCTCAAACTAAATTCAAAGTGCAGTGATAGCCAAAATTTAGTTAGAGAAACAGTTTTAAATAATCTTAAATTTAAAAAGTAAAACGATTTGACAGCCAAAAAATAGGGATCAAGATAAAGATAAAAAGTTTTTTATTGGGTGGAAGTGATTTTGTACAGTTCTGTCATGACATGTGTGGGTACCTAGGCATGCATGGAACATCCTAGGCATGCATGCAACGTCCTAGGCCGTCCTCAGACGGCTTTGCAACGTCCTAGGCATGCTTTGCAACGTCTTAGGCATGCTTGGCTACGTCCTCGGACGATGTCCTAGGAGTCCCACATCGAAGGAAAACCCCCCCATTTGCTGCCTTATAAGCTGTGACGCGAAGGGAGTAGTGTACCATCAGTTTATAGTTATTCGAATAACTAAACTGGTGGTACACTATTCCCTTCGCGTCACAGCTTATAAGGCAGCAAGTGGGGGGGTTTTCCTTCGATGTGGGACTCCTAGGACACCGTCCGAGGACGTAGCCAAGCATGCCTAGGACGTTGCAAAGCATGCCTAGGATGTTGCAAAGCCGTCCAAGGACGGCCTAGGACGTTGCATGCATGCCTAGGACGTTCCATGCATGCCTAGGTACCCACAACATGCATTTTGCCTCTTTGCTCTCGCCCTCCACATTTGTCGGCACAACCAAACAGGCTCAAAAGTGAAAGAATTTGAAGCTAGCTAGCATGTACAACAATGGCGGAAAAGAAATACAAACAAACAATGAGAGAGAAGTTTCTAGAGAAAAATGCTTAAGAGAAATATATTTGACAAGCCTAAAGAATACAATAATCACCAACCATTTATATAGTGTAATAACAGTGAGATAGTTCTAGAAGCTAATACTGAACTTAACAGAATGATAACTGATAGTCCAAAAACATATTCGTCCACAACCGTTAAGGACGATCTATAAGCACGACCACAATGACGACATAGTCTAAGGGAGGTACCTGACGTTGACCTAGCCATCGTCCTTCCTTCAAGACAAGCCGTTACAAAAATAGCCATGAATATCAGTGCCGTTGGAAGTGTACCTGTCAACTTAACACCTGGCACAGACGTTACAGATTCTGCAATAATACCATCATTATTGCAGAGCCAACGGATAGAAGAGAAAGGAAATCTCCTATATATATTCACGAACAAGAGTCCAGAAAGGTATGAAAAACACTTACCAAAGATTTCACTTACAAAAATTATATTATTTTTCCTTTGCTTCGAGGCTCTTGCTAACTTTGGCATCGGAGGTCTTGTGGCTGGTGCCACACCGGTGACTACATTTCCTTGTAATTTGAGTGTATTTCAGGATTTGGAGCGATTTTGGACGATCCCATTCTGGACGAACATCTCTACTGACGATTCTAGCATCATCAATAACCAAATCCACATTATGCTCCATGAATCTAGGAAAGCCAGTTGGAGGCAGTTGCATCTTAACTGCTCACTGAACCATCATTGAATCACAAACTCCAGAACAGAACAGAACAGGGCACGGCAAGACTGAAGCAGACTGTGGAAGAGGAAAAGAGAGTAGGAACAATCCGTTTGGATAAAACGATCCCGTTTTCATTTCAAGACTTAAATAGGCTAAGTTAAACGATATCGTTTGGAGTCTTCTTCTTCGATTTTCACAGATTGTTTCATTTATGCACCTGAGCTTCCTTTAACAAAAAGGTTCCGAATAGGAACAACAGTCTTCATCAACTAAATTAAACTAAACGACAGAAGCAGATCAATAAGAGCATGGGAAATTCAACAGAGACAGAGGCTCAGACAATATTCATGTTCAGAGCTAGAAGCTGGATATTGACTAGGCCATTTGTATCGTCGTCGTTGCCAACGGCATTTTTGCCTTCAGACTTCAGTGTTCAAATTCCTTCCTTTAATACATTTGTAATAAGCAATAATGATGGACGAAATGAACGCCAGAATGATAACGACGGTCACAATGTATCCTATGTAACGCTTCACCTTGTCATCCCTGAACAAAAGAAGTCTTGAGTTTTATGAGCTCGAACCCTTGTAGTCGTATTATGTGTGTATTTGACATTAGTTTATTTAACTTTTTGTAATTATTTTTTTATTAAAAATGTATTAAAATATACTTGTGCTATGAAAAAGTAATAAAAAAAACTTTTTTTTTTTGTTTGCTAGATTATTATTTGCGAGTCTCACAATTATGTTTTTGGTAAAGAAAAATCAATACAATTAACTAAATGCAAGTCTTACGTTATTAATTTTCTTAAAATATCAAGTACTTTTTTACTTATTGTGCGTTCCATCTTTTTTAATCTATAGTAATTTCAGCAAAAAAATAAATAAATTGTTCTCAAATGAAAACTATATTGACTAACTATTGCACTTAAAGCATTCACATTGGGTCTTCCAAATACCGTATTTTGGTATGTTTTAGCATCAAAACTCCAAAAACCCCCATTACCCGGACTTGTAAACCCAAAAAAATTTACAATTGTGCTATAGTACCATCACAAATTTGTAGCCAATTTCAAAAGTGGCCAAAATGTGATTGAGCTCTTTCAATTGGATGCCACAAAAGGATATCATGTCAGAGAGCATTTCTTAGGCTTAGACCACTTAACACACTCAAAGCCCGATTCATAGTTGAAATATGCTGAATTGAGCATGAACCGAGAAGAATAGGCCCTTTACTATTGGGCTCATTTATGAGCTTTACAAAGATTAAGACCCAAAAAAGTAAGAAAAAAAAAGGGGGAAGGGAAGAACGTAGACTCAGACCAAAGGACCTTTAACATTTCAAGTAAAGTTGGGTGATTTTGAAAGTGTGATTATGGTATTGAGGCGTCACAAAATTGTTCTTCTCTTTTTGAGTTTCAAAACGGCTTTTGAATCACAAAAATCAGACTTGAAACGAGATTTTACGACCTATTTTAGTGAAAATGAGTCATTTTGGGCCCAAAAAAATTGGCATGTAGTCCAGTGGGCTGGTTCTTTTTCTTTGTCGAAGCCAGTTGGTGAGTCAGCCCGTATTCAATCGGTAAAAATCAGGTCAAGGTTGACGATGAACACCAAACGATTTGACAGATTTGTTATCTAAATTGCATTCTAAAAACGACAATCCGTTTAGTTAAATTTTAGGTGCATTACTTAATCTTAGGGGTTAGGATGTGTTGCTTTATTCTTTGAAAATTTTTGCAAAATGTTGCGTTTTTGTCTTTCTTATTCCTTATTTGAGCACCAAGTTTGAGGTTCAAAAGTAACGACATGTTTTTTCTTTCCCCTGTAATAAACAACAAGAAGAAATTAATTCCATGAATACTGGAGCAAAAAAAAGAAAAAGAAATTGTAAATACAATATGGTTATAGCTATTATCACTATTCACCACTCATCTGTTAGAATTAGCAAGAGGAAGAGAATAGGGAAAGGTCTTGTAGGCTCTTGAGCTTATAGGAGCTAAATGTTGCTGTGAGAGGGTAACATTACAGATTTCTGTGACAGGGTTTATATGAATTTTGGTGTGACGTGTCATGTGTTTACTTTTAGGCGTTCGGCCCATGATTAAGCTTGGTCTTTGTCCTTTATTCCTTCATGCGAAAAAGTTTGCTCCTTCTCCTTTTTGCACATAAGCTTGGTCCTTTTCCTCTCCGTATTTATGCACATAAATTTGATCCTTGTCCTCTCTGGCTTCATGCGCATAAATTTGATCCTTTTCCTCTCTGTCTTCGTGCACATAAGCTCGAATCCTTTTCCTTTTTGCCTTTGTGCACATTACATTGATCGTACAACTTGACTCATATCTACCAGCCTGCTTGGCCAAAACTGTATGCATCATGTGGGGCCGTATATTGCCGAATATGGGGTTTTATGGGACTTTAATCTAATGCTTTGGCGTTGTGCACATGCTATAAGTAGTAGTGTACTTGATAAAGGCTCAAACATAATTGTCCATTGTAATCGTTGCAACTTTGCAAGTTCATTCGAGTGTCCGTTGAAGTTTCCTATCTAAATCTAAATGCTTCTAAGTTCTATAACTTGTATTCGGACTGATTAATATCGGCTAATAGTGGTATTTCCAATTTCTTTCTAAAAGAGAAGGTTTAATCAGTGGTCCATGATTTGAACTCCCAAAAACAATATAAAATTACCAATAGATTATAAAATTTTTATAAAAACTCCACTTAAATTCATCATTTATTGAGGTAATAGATGACAATTATTTAGTGGTTGTAGTACAATTATATTAAATCAATGTGGCTAAAGAAATCTCATTATCAAGTAAAAAAATAAAACACCTGATGATATGAGTAATAAAATGTTGTTTAAGAAGTTTTAGGTTTTGTTGTATATGTTTGTTATGCTTAGTTTTTATAATTTTTTTGAGCACTCATATATTTTTATTTACTACTAATTTTTTCTTAATCTTTGAGACGAAAAAGAATGCAAGTCTCGTGAGATATCAATTTGTAAGAAAAAAAAATATATTTTTAAGAAAATAATTAGAATGATAGTTTCTTTAAATGATTTTTTTATTGGCTTATTGCTTTGTTATTTATGAGTCGAATGATTATTATATATGTTGGACATCTGGTGTGTTTCCACAAGTTTCTTTTGTATTGTGAGTGCTCAATGAAGTTATAATTCAAAGTAAAAATTCAAATGTTTAAAAGGTTAAAAGTTTCAATAGAGTAAAATTTATTTCATAACATGTGAATAAAGGTAATAATAATTATGGATAACATATAAATTCTCTATTAAATTTTTATTTATATAAAACTTAAAGATATTTCAATTACTAAATATTATATGAATATCTATATTAACAAAACTTATGGTTTAAAAAATAAAGTAAATTAAGAAATTTTTCTAAATCTTCATAAAATTGCATATATCTTGGTCCTAGTGGTCTCATAAAAATATATTTCTAGTTTAATCTCTCCCTACAGGGGAAGAAATATTTTTTAGTTTGATGATAATCTAGCTCTTGTTCAAACTAAAAAATCCTGAATTTTGATACTCAACTCAACTCGTTTTGTTTTCAGCCCTACTACTTTGCTTTTGCTTTTGTTATCCATAAAGGAGGCAAGCTGTTATTTCTTCATTGGGCCATAGTTTCCCACCATTTATTTATTTACTTTTGATATATACGATAGGTTTGAACTTATGACATCGATTTCATTGATGAATCATTTTTTTTTATCAAACCAAGATGCTAGATAATTTTTGAATTTAAGTTTTTTATTTGACGTCAAAAATTTATCAATTAAGCTAAACTACGATGCACACCATTTCTTGATTTCTAGTTGTTTATTTTTAGCTAGCGCTAAATTACGTAAAATTTCTTTACTATGGAAGTTATTTTTAGCTTTTAGATCATTTTTGTTAAAAATTGTTTTGTACTTATACATGTCTGTCTCTAAAGAGTTAATTATACATTTGACTTGGGGATTGGGTGTTAGTAGGTTTGCTCACATTCTTCATTTCCTGAAACAACCCATCCATTTAGGAAAATAATCGTTTCGAAAAATTAATGAAATAAGAAAAAGGTAACCTCAGCATGTAGATTTGGGGCTTCTATACAAATCTATCAAAGTCCATATAGCTCATTTTGTGAGCCCCAAATGTAAAATTATATTCCGAGGCCCAAAAGGCTCGCCTATAAGAACTAGGTTCCCAAACGGGCCAAGAGAAAGCAAAGGCCCGAATCAACACCTTTTTCTATTTTAAATGAATTCACTATTATTCATAAACTTAAGCAAGTTTTGTTGTAAAAATAAAAAGTTTAGTACCACAACAAATTTCACAATTTTATCATAACTTTGTCACGTGGTGACTTGTGAGTGGTAGAATTATGAACCCACACCATCTTATTTCCACCACTTACAATCCACCATGTAGGAAAGTTGTGACAAAAGTTATGAAATTTGTTGTGTTAGGAGACTTACTAAAAAAATAAAACAAACGCATGACTTGTATTGGTGAGGACGATGAGAAATATAGAGACCAACGATTCTCCACAAAAGGAGAAAAAGAAATATAAGAACAATTTGAAATTTGGAGTTAAACTACCTTGCTCATTATTCAATCAAACAGACCATTGCAAAGTATAGCGGACATTAACACAATAGAGATCGTATGAACATAATTTTTATATTTTATATCCCAAGCATCAGTCATTTAACTAACTATCACAAACAAAGAATGGGTTTTTCTCTATTTTAACTTTTATGAAAGAACATGATTTTCTACAGAAGAAGCTCAGTGACTGGAAGCCTACATGATAGTATATTGGAGGCTTAGCCAAGGCCGTCGATATTTTTCAAACCTATAAGTTGGCTAGTGTCTTCGTTGCCAGTAACGCAGATGCAGTTGTCACTAACAACCATATGCAAGGTCAAAACTAAGTTAAGTTCCATTTTGAATTATTGATTGTCTGTTTAAATCATCTTTTCTTGTATATTGTGTTGTATATATAGGTATAAACATGGATAAGTCGTAATAATGATGTTTGAGTTTGGAGAGTATTGTTTCATAAAGTGAAAATTCAAGTTCTGGAATTTTCTAAGTGAAATTCGAACTAAAAGATTTTCGATTGGTTGAAACTTTTGCTTGGTTGATCGAAATGATGAAGAATATAATCTTGGAATCTCTGGATGATTTGATAGCTATTCGATTCTTGTTCAATTGATCGAAAAAAGAATTCGATCAATCGAAAGGATCTTTCAACTGATTGAAACTTGTAAAATCGAGTTTTCTGCAGAATTTTCTAGTAACTGTTTTGAATATTTGAAGAGGTTTCAAGCCTTGTAAATAGTTTTATG
Source organism: Quercus gilva (assembly GCA_023621385.1). Lineage (NCBI taxonomy): Eukaryota > Viridiplantae > Streptophyta > Magnoliopsida > Fagales > Fagaceae > Quercus > Quercus gilva. Next base: position 4,388,724 of record CM042477.1, on the reverse strand, counting down.
AAACACTTTGACTCTCCATTTTATTTATTTTTGAACAGAAACCATCATTTTATTGAATTATTAGTTAACAAAATACAACGAAATGAGAAACATCCTCATTTAGCAAATCATTTAACCAAACTGGGTGCTTTTCTATTCATATGCTTAGCCTAGTAAATTCTTTACTTATTCTATCAACCTTATGTGCAATAGCGTTTCCTTCCCTCTTTTTATGACACAGCTGGAAATGTAGGAACCGAGACAGCTCCTCCTTAGCTTCCTGAACCAAATGGCCTAGGACAAAGCACCTTCCATTTCCATCTCCAGTGTGCTGGCCAATACTTGAATATCTAATGTTCACAAACATTGCTTCTTTGAAATTTACTGATCACTGCGTTTCTTTGCTACTAAATTTAACAAGTTTTACTCCACAAAGAAAAATTAAATATCACTCTTTGCTTAGTCTTTCTCTTGAAATGCAAATTCATATTACCTTTTTACTATATTTTTTTTTTTTAAAAAAAAAGAAAAGGTTGAAAGGAACACAATTATACGTTTTTTTTTTTTTCGTATTTAAAAGAAAAAAAAAATTGTACATAAACTACTAAGTTTTATATATATATATATATATATAAACCCTAATCCAACTGCTCAAAGATGGTGTGTTTGTTGCTTTGCGTTGAGTGTTTTGATTTTTCTTCTTATGTATTTGAAAAATGTAAAATAAAATAAGGGCACAGATGCTTTTGTTGTAACGTAAGTTTTGCTTCATTCTACTAAGTGTCCGTTTGAGAAAAGCTTATTTAACTGAAACTAAAAACTTTTTACTGAAAGTATTATAAATAAAACTAAAAAATAATTGAAATAGTATAGTATGACCTATAAATAGTACCAAAAAGTACAATAGGACTCATGAATAATAGCAAAAATAATCTGAATAGTAAAAATAACTGGCTTTTTAAGTCAATGCCCAACACAACCTAGCTTTTTGATTGGTACGTGTGATTTTAGGATTTGGATAGGGTATTACACTAGCTGCAATCACCCCACTCCTTCTCACATAAATTTTTATCATTCTTATTTTTTAACTTTAACATTTTTAACTATTTTTTATCTATTTTTTTAGTTAATGATTGATATTGAAAGTTGATTTTTCAACTTTTAATCTCAACCATCTATTGTTATTGCATTAGATGCAATACTAGGGTATTGCATGAGATCTCAATTCGTGATTTTAGGAGGAAGTAAAAAGGGGGAAGAAGAAAAAGAAGAGAGATTGCTATTTTGTTTTTTTTTTTCTAATGTAAGACGATATTAGTCTTATTCATTCAATATCAAACTGTAAAATGAGGATCTGTGAATACAAACTTCATAATTTAATGGGTCCTTAGAAAGTACTGCTTTTGCTTACCGTCAAGTCAACAATGGATGCTTATCTTAATGGGTGTTTAGCCTATATACTTAGATACTTCAGGGTATATACTAATATACTTATCTAGCAATGCGTACTCATTTTAATGGCAGTCAAGATCTTCAGTTATTCTTGAGATGAAACTTTGTTGCTCCCAAGAGTCAAGGGACCAGCATAGGGACATAGAAAAACGAAAAAAGAAAGTGGACAAGTCTTTGGTTTGTCGGCCCAGTCTTATGCACAACTATATGCATATTAATCGCATCATACGATTAATATGAGTTGAAGCAAGGGACCCAACTACTTCAGCAATGAGTTCTAGGACCGACACAACTTGCTGACCCATCATGTGCCATTGCCAGTGTTGTGCTCGGGGGAAGCAGTTATACTCTCTTATGTTCTTCCTCTCTGACTATTTTAATCATCCTTCCTTCCTTCACGGGGCTTCCTTTTAATCCTAAATAGTCACTCCCACTCTTACGCTCCTTAGCTTCCAGGGAAGTTATAAAGAATACTCTCTCTGACTATTTTAATCGTTGACTATTACTACGCAGTTATCAATGTGTTAGTTTTACAACAATAAATTAGCCATTTACTATTTCTATTACTATCCTAGGTGGGACTTTTATTTATTTATTAATTTTTATAGAAATTCTATGTGGGAATTAATTTTTTAAATAACTAAATTATATATTTATAGATATGAAAAAATTTAAAATAATGAGAATTATCTATTTGGTTAATGATTATTAGTATTATTTATTATCATATTAGGATACAAATTGATTCTAAAAAAAAAGAAAAAAGAAAAGATTCAAATCCTGGATTACATAAGAATACTAATACACATTTTTTTTAGTAATCATATACTTATTACATATCATGCCTTATATTTTAAATCAATTTAGTAGTGTGTTCTGCTCCTCTAAATTGATATTTGTGAATCATTTAGCTTGTTTTTAGTTTATCTTCTTCCAAAACTACATAATATGCAAATAATTATAATTGATCTATTTCTCAAAATTAGTCATGATGTGTTTGTAAGAGATTTATATACAACAAATTATTCATTCAAAAAAAAAATATACATCAAATTCTAAGATTTGCACTAGATTAAAGAAGCCTCTACCAATGGTATACAACTCAGTTAATACTTAATATTACGTCAAAATTGCTAATTTTTATCATTTTCTCTAAAAGCAAATGCGTATAGTTTGACTGTATTTGATGTCCATACATATGACTAGGAAGAGGAGGATAACTTAGGGTCTGTTGGGAATCCACTTATTTTGCTGAAACTGAAAACTTTTTGTTGGAAATACTGTAGATAAAGATAAATGTTAGTTGAAATAGTATAGTGGAACCCATGAATAGTATCAAAAAGTACAATGGGGCCTACGAATAGTAGCAAAAATAAGTTGAATAGTAAAATAAGTTGACAAAAAATAAAATAGCCAAACAAACACTTAGCCATGAAGTATGAACCCATTTGATGTTTCTCAAAAAGTGAAAAATATACAAAAAGGCTACCTACCAACCATACCAACTTGCTACATAAAATTTGTTGTGAAAACATTATGAAAATGTTGTGAACATAGCATTTTTCTTCTATAAACTCAATAGACCTATATTTTATTTATAGACCCACTAACAACTAATTGGTTGTTTCCTAGAAGGTAAAGTCCGGTGCCTTAAAATATTCATAACAAAACATCTAAAAAATTTAGTTTTTAACAACTCAAAACACTACTTTATCTATTTTAACATATCACTTTTGTAGAGTCAATTTTTGATGGGCCAAGCACAAGCTTTGCAGACTCAGCCCAATGAACCCCGAACAATAAATTTGTAGAAAATGGGTTAAACAACTGGGCTGGAAATGGATTTAGCAACAATTCAGATAGACAAAATAATGAAAATATGATGTTCAGAATGGCATTAAAAATGAATTCTCTCGAATTCGAATAAGTCTAAGTTTTACAGATTTCAGTGAATACCCCTCCTTCTGTGAGACCTATTCCCTTTATATATACACCTTCCTCCTCATCTTCATCGTATACTTGTTCTTCATCTAAGCATCCACTTGAGTACTAGTCACATCAGATGTTTGCTTTAGTCTGCCGTGAGTGGTAGCGGTTGAGGTTGCACTGTTCAGGTGTCTTCTCCACATAAATGCGGCCAGGAAAGTTGCTGCAGTGCATTAAATGCGGTGGTAACAGCTTTTTTCTTTAAGATATTTTATGATCTTCTTACCCTTAGGCGTGCCCAGAGCTCACTCCTTACCGTGGAATCTGTTGGGAGGGTTGCTGGGGTCTTCAGTATATTTACTTGATCAAGTTCCCCAGCAATCCGATGAGTGGAACCTCTTCGGACCAACTAGGTCATCTTCGGACGCACATTCATCCCTTCTTGAGTGCATTTTCACCAAACAGACTCAGCGCTGATCCTCTTTACCTCTTCGAACAAACAGTGATGCCCAAATTGGGCCCCAGGCCCAATACGTGGCGTTGGGCTCTCTCACCCACAATAGCCCCTCAAAATTCTAATTTTTCCCTCGTATTCAAAGAGAAAAAATGGGATTTTGATCTTTTGCTAAATGAAAGCATTGAATCTCTGAATCCACACGTGCGCAGGTGCATAAATTTAGGCGCTTCTTTATTCCCGCTGTTGTTGCACCGTTTCCGAGGCGCCATTAATTGCTCCGGGCAGCGTCTTGTCTATGGAATCCAACGGCAAGCTACAAATCCAACGGACGCGATTTTTCTCAAAATTTTGGGCGGGATAAATCCCACCACTTTGCCTACCTATATATATAGCCCCAGAGGGGGTTATTTTCCCTCACTTTGCAAATTTCAGACTTCTCAGCGAACTCAAGCATCCACGCTCACAAAGCCTCTCCTGTCATCAACTCCAACTCGTCCCAGAATTAGTTACGATCTTCCTACGAATCTAAAGGCCGTCCTCCAATTTGGTTCTGTGTAAGTTCCTGACTTAAGATTTTCATATTCTTTTCAGTTTGCCTTTTCGGCAATTGGATATTTGTTCCCTAACCACTGTTCTGTATCGTTCTCCTCCATCTTAACTGAAAATGGGTAGGTTTAAGCATCTGGTGGATAGTCCTTCCCAGATAGAGAAGTTTAGGGCCACGTATCGCATTCCTTAGGATGTGGGCTTGAAATATTGCTCCACGGAAGGGTTACTAACAGACCGAGAGGCGGGCGTAGTTACAATCCCCATTATCAACTTCCTGGAAGGAGGGATGACCATCCCCATGGGTCGGGTCACCAGAGATTATCTCCTAAACCATAAGTTTTGCCCTAAGCAGTGTGCGGCTAACGTGTTTAGGATTTTAGGAGCAGTCGACGATCTGAACCAACATATGGGGTTGGGGCTCACCTGGCTCGACGTGGTACACATATACAAATGTCGTTCCAAACAAGGGTCGGGATACTATCTTAGATCCCGATCCGATGAAGTCAGACTCCTTTCTTGTCTTCCCAAGTCTAACAAAGGGATGAAAGACGACTATCTGATTGTCTCGGGCGCGTGGCATGACGGACTTCATTGCCCTACCCGGCCAGGAGAGCCAGGTGGGATATCCCCTACATAGGTTTCCCAACAATAGACTTAGGGTTTTTGTTTTCAATAATCTAGCCTTCTCTATCATGTTTTAAGTTTTCTGACAGTTCCATTTTGATGTTACAGATAGGGATCACGTTGCTCCTCGGCTGAGCCTTACAAACACCACAGCACTTAATTTTCTTCTTCGGTTAGAGATCTTTGCAAGTGAAGACGGGCAGCTTAGGGCCGTGCATCTTATCCTTGGTTTTACCCCAAAGACAAAGGATTTCCAGCCAATCGGCAACGCAATAACACTTGGAGACCACCGCCTTAACGGCATTGACGTTGCTCGGAAAGATTTTTTGGCTCCATTTGACCTTGCCCCTGTGCCACATCGAAACCCATAGGGCATTCCGTTGCTCGTCCAGCCTATTCAGCAGGTCCCTCTTCAACCAGCAACAGAGGGGGAGATAGTAGCTTCTTCGACCCCTTCGGTCGACGAGCAGATTGACTAGTTCAGGTTTGAAAAGGAAGTTTCGGAAGAAGTTCAAATCTTGGCCGCCGACAAGGGGATTGATAGGCAATCAGCTGCTCCCCCACTGAGGATAGCGGTGCCTGACGACTCTTCTGAGGAAGACATGCAGAGTCTAACAGACTTGATGAAGAATAGAAGGCCGAAGGCTGTGACCAAGGGTATTGGTACATCCCAGCCCACAGTCAATCTTCCACCTCCTCCTCCTCCTCCTCAAGCTCAAACAAATCTCAGCCTAAAGCCACTGCTGGATCTGAAAAAGAAGAGGGTCGTAACGGAGAAAGAAGAGAGGGAGGTGGCACCTCCGAAGGGGCCCAAGCAGCAGAAAACGGCCCACGACACGAGAAGCAAAAGGCTTCATCTGTTGAAAGTAGGGAGGACCCCTTAGCCATAGACGTGCGGCGAGGAACTCGGGTATGGTCCCCGAAGTTGACCTTGGATGGTGCAGCCATCCCATATGATGCCTCCCTCAGAAATTATGCTGGAGGGAAAGCCAGACACATTGCAGAGGCACTAGAGCAACCTCTGCTCCTTCCGAAGGACATGGAGTCCTACCGACGCTTCAATCAGCAGGAGCTCTTCCTATCCCTAAAAAGGGATATAGCCATTGTAAGAAAAATAACCCACTCTCTCAACTCTTGTGTGCATTCACAACTAATATAAAGTTCTTTGTCTGCCATGCAGATTGTCCAACAGGTATACGTGGCTGAAGAGTGGAATAAAAAGAAAAACATTGAAGTGCAAGCTAAGGCCCATTCTCAGGCGGAAGCCGAGAAGGCATTGGGCGGCCTTAAAGACGAGTGCGCCCGCGTCTCTAAGCAATTAAAAGAAGAGACGAAAGCAAGAAAAATTCTGGAGGCAGGCTTGAAGAGCGCTGAAAGGCAGGCCGAGGACTAACGCCAGAAGCTGTACACTACCGAGATAAATCTGGAGACAGAGAAGGCGTTGGTGAAAACTCTTCGGGCCGAGCTTGACAAGGCTAGGGATGCTGCTAAATTGGCCAAGGAGGACGCTCAATTGGCCAAGGAAGTAGTTGAGGCTGAAAAGCAAGCTGCCTACATGCTGGGGGTGCAGGAAACCCAAACGAGGCTGACCAAGGAGTTTGCAAAGGTCTGCAGGGAATACTGCGATATCACGTGGGGCAAAGGCCTTGATGCGGCTGAAGTCCCCCCAGAGTCTGCCTTGAGGCAGCCTGGGAGTGTTTACTATCATCTTGATATCTGCGACCTGCCAGATACTTTGGATGCTCCCTCGGTCGACCCAAACCTCCCAAGCGTAGCTAAGGCGAACCAGGCACCTACTCAGACTGGCGATGCGGGCGAACCATCCAAAGCTGATCCATTGCCTCAGGAGAAGGATTAGATGTTTAGGGGATGCACTTTTTGTACATGTAATAGTTAGGCCCTAATATCTTTTACTTTGTAAAAAATTATTTCCCTTTAATGAATGAAATGGCTTACTTTTGTCTTTATTACTTTCATGGTATATGTTAGAATGCGCCATCACAGCAAATAACAACAATTTGGTAAATGAGAATTAACCAATACCATGGTAATCGCTTAAAAATGGCTAAAGGGGGCCTTATGATAATAACAGTTGCATTGGGATGTTAATTGGCAAAAATAATTTAGTCAGGAATATTGATGTACTTGAGCTCAAATTCACATGTTTTGGGAAATTGTAAAGCCAACCACCAGACTATACTAATGACGTAGACAATAACACTTAAGAAAAATTGTTCGTAGATTCACATTTAAACACTTGGGAAAATCATAAATGAGTGTTAACTAACCCAGATCATCTGGTCCGAGGACAACAGGCATGATTGAATTTAAGTTTAAACACTTAGGAGAATCGTGACTGAGTGTTAACTAATCCAAATTATCTAGTCCGAGGACAACATGCATGATTGAATTTAAGTTTAAACACTTAGGAGAATCGCAAATGAGTGTTAACTAACCCAAATCATCTAGTCCGAGGACAACAGGCATGATTGAATTTAAGTTTAAACACCTAGGAGAATCGCGGCTGAGTGTTAACTAACCCAAATCATCTGGTCCGAGGACTATAGGCATAATTGAATTTAAGTTTAAACACTTAGGAGAATCGTGACTAAGTGTTAACTAACCCAAATCATCTGGTTCAAGGACAACAGGCATGATTGAATTTAAGTTTAAACACTTAGGAGAATCGCAAATGAGTGTTAACTAACCCAAATCATCTGGTCCGAGGACAACAGGCACAATTGAATTTAAGTTTAAACACTTAAGAGAATCGTGAATGAGTGTTAACTAACCCAAATCATTTGGTCCGAGGACAACAGGCATGATTGAATTTAAGTTTAAACACCTAGGAGAATCGCGACTGAGTGTTAACTAACCCAAATCATCTGGTCCGAGGACTACAGGTATAATTGAATTTAAGTTTAAACACTTAGGAGAGTCGTGACTGAGTGTTAACTAACCCAAATCATCTGGTCCGAGGACAACAGGCATGATTGAATTTAAGTTTAAACACTTAGGAGAATCGCAAATGAGTGTTAACTAACCCAAATCATTTGGTCCGAGGACAACAGGCATGATTGAATTTAAGTTTAAACACTTAAGAGAATCGTGACTGAGTGTTAACTAACCCAAATCATCTAGTCCGAGGACTACAGGCATGATTGAATTTAAGTTTAAACACTTAGAAGAATCGCAAATGAGTGTTAACTAACCTAAATCATCTGGTCCGATGACTACAGGCATGATTGAATTTAAGTTTAAACACTTAGGAGAATTATTAGCACAGTAAAATGGTATCATGACAGAAGGAAGAGTACGCTTAATAATAATACCTTTTGAGGTTATTTACATTCCATGGCCGGGGTACTACATGATTATCCAGATCTTTTAAGAAATATGCTCCAATGCCAGCTCTTGAAGTGATGCGGTATGGTCCTTCCCAATTTGGTCCAAGTTTTCCCCAAGCTGGATTCTTTGCAGTACCTACCACTTTCCTTAACACCAGATCTCCAGGCTCTAAAGGCCTCAGCCTTACGCTGGCATCGTAGCCCTGCTTGAGTTTTTGTTGGTAATGCGCTAGTTGGACCATCGCATTTTCTCTCCGTTCTTCAATTAGATCCAAACTCTTTTCCAGCTGCCCATCGTTTCCGATCAGATTAAAAGAGCTAGTCCTGTATGTTGGGAACCCAGTCTCCAGAGGTATGATAGCTTCAGCCTTGTAGGTCATTGAAAAGGGGGTGTCCCTTGTAGACCTGCGAGGCGTAGTTCTGTATGCCAACAACACGTGAGGCAATTCTTCCACCCATCTACCCTTAGCATCGTCTAGCCTTTTCTTCAATCCGTTAACTATGACTTTATTAACAGCTTCTGCTTGCCCATTTCCCTGGGGATAAGCAGGGGTAGAGTATCTGTTCGTGATTCCCAGCTCATTACAATAGCCCCTAAAAGCTTTGCTATCAAACTGAAGCTCATTATCCGAGATGAGGATATGGGGGACCCCAAACCGAATGACGATATTTTTTCAGATAAATTTCTTCACATCTACATCCCTGATGTTTGCTAGAGGTTCAGCTTCGACCCATTTGGTGAAATAGTCCGTGCCGACCAGAAGGTACTTCTTGTTTCTTGCTGCCTTAGGGAATGGGCCCACGATATCCAAACCCCACTGAGCGAAAGGCCATGGGCTGGATAGTGGATTAAGGATGCCACCAGGCTGATGTATGTTCGGCGCAAACCGTTGGCATTGGTCACACTTTTTAACATACTCATGGGCCTCTTCCTGCATATTCAGCCACCAATAACCTTGAGTAATGGCTCAGTGAGCTAAAGATCTCCCACCAGTATGGCTTCCACAGATCCCTTCATGCAATTCCTCTAGTAGTGATTCAGCTACTTCAAGATGCATGCACAATAAGTATGGACCTGAATAGGAGCACTTATAAAGTTTATGGTCCTCGGACAACCAGAACCGAGTAGCTTTCCTCCGTACTTTATCTGCTTCCCCTTTTTCTTCGGGCAATACATCATCCTTCAAGAACTTGATGATAGGGTCCATCTAGCTTAGGGCGGCCCTGATGTGATGAACCTGGGCTGCCTCTTTTCTTAATTCCGTAGGTCTTTGCATGTCCTTAATGAGGACAACCTTTGGCAATTCTTGCGCCGAAGAGGTGGCGAGCGTGGCTAAAGAATCAGCATGGGTGTTGCTATTTCTGGGGACATGCCGCAGGTTAAAAAATTCAAACTCTGACTATAGTGATTTAGCTCGACTCAAGTATCCCTGCATTTTTTCGTCCTTCGCCTCGAATTCCCCTTGTACTTGACCGACGATTAATCTTGAGTTCGAGAACATCTCGACTGACTTTCCTCCCATCCTTCGTACCATCGTCATCCCCATTAAAAGAGTCTCATACTCTGTCTCATTATTCGTCGCTGAGAAATCCAGCCTCAACGCTTTTTCAATGACAATTCTCTCTGGGGATATCAGCACTAGCCCCACTCCTGAACCTCTCTGATTCGATGCGCCATCTACGTACACTTCCTAGGGTAATGGGCTCTGTAGAGAAACCATGCCAACAGACCTTCCATCCAGGCCCAGTGTTGGTGTTACCTCTTCTAAATTGGGCTCCGTGAACTCGGCGACCAAGTCAGCAAGGACCTGGCCCTTTACTGATGTACGAGGCATGTACTTGATATCGAAAGCCCCTAGGATCGTGCCCCATTTGGCAATCCTTCCAGTATAGTCGGCGCTTCGGAGTATGGCTCTGAGTGGGAGCTGGGTGAGGACTATAACGGTGTGGGCTTGAAAATAGTGTGGTAGCTTCTTCGTCCTTAGCACTACAGCCAGGATGGCCTTTTCCAGCGGCAAATAACTAATTTCAGCTTCATGCAATGACTTACTTACATAGTAGATTGGTTTTTGTACACCACAGTCTGTCCGGATCAAAACCAAGCTAACGGCATTAGAAGCTACAGCGATGTATGCAAATAGGACATTATCTGGCTCAAGACTGGACATAATTGGAGGTTAAGCTAGGTAGTCTTTAAGTTGTTGAAAAGCAACAGCACATTCCTCAGTCCATTCGAAACTCTTCCACTTGTTGATCAGTGAGAAAAAAGGTCTACACCTGTCAGCTGATCTGGAAATGAACTTATTGAGGGCAACAGTCATTCCTGTCAGCTTCTGGATTTCCTTGGGGTTCTGAGGGGCTCGTAAGTTGTTGATGGCTTTTATCTGATCGGGGTTAACTTCAATCCCCCTGTGAGTCACCATATATCCCAAGAACTTGCCTGATCCCACACCAAAAGAACACTTGGACGCGCTCAATCGTAACCTTTGTCCCCTCAGAATTTCAAAACATCCCTGAGGTCCCCAATGTTCCCTGCAATAACCTTGCTCTTTACCACAATATCATCAATATAAACCTCCATGCTTTTACCCAACTATGGCTCAAACATTCTGGTTATCATCCTTTGATAGGTAGCCCCTGCGTTTTTCAGGCCGAACGGCATTACCTTGTAGTGGTAATTCCCTACAAGGGTCACGAAAGCTGTTTTCTCCTGATCACCGAGAGCTAGTGGTATCTGATGGTAACCTTGAAATGCGTCTAGGAAACTCATCCGAGGATGTCCAACGGTAGCATCAACTAGTTGGTCTATCTTCGGCATTGGAAATGGATTCTTAGGACAAGCCCTATTAAGGTCGGTGAAATCCACGCACACCCGCCATTTTCCATTTTTCTTCTTTACCACCACTGTGTTAGCCAGCCATTCAGGATAAAAAATTTCCTTAATAGCCCCTGCCTGCTTGAGTTTCATCACTTCTTCCCTGACTGCGTCTGCGTGTTCCCTTGATGGATGCCGGAGCGGTTGTTTCTTGGGGATGATGGTGGGATTAACGTTCAGATGGTGGCAAATGAACTCTGGGCTTACTCCTGGGGCTTCTGCTGAGTCCCATGCAAATATATTAGCGTTGGTTCTGAGAAACTCTATCAACTCTTCCTTCTCTTGTGGAGGCAACATGGATCCAACTTGAAAGAACTTCTCGGGGTCGTTATCAACAACTACCCTCACTAAGCTTTCACATTCTGCCCCTTCGGCCGGGGTTTTGGTGTCCAGCACCAGAGGTTTTAATTGCTATAAACTCACATTGCTATGATCCTAGGACTCAGCCTGAGGTTTGTGCTGGATGGCAGCCACTAGACATTGTCTGGACGTAGATTGATCTCCTCGGATCTTCTCGACTCGCCTTTCGGACGGATATTTAACCTTCTGATGAAGTGTGGAGGATGTGGCCCCGAGAGTATGAAGCCAAGGTCTAGCCACAATTGCAGTGTAGGGTGAGTAGGCACTATAAAGTCTACCTCAACCGTCTCAGATCCAGTTTGCACAAGTAGTCTGATCTGGCCTTTTGGGATGACCACTTTACCATCAAAACTCACCAGAGGGGAATTGTAAGGTGTTAAGTCTTCGAGAGTTAAGTTCAGCCCCTTATAGAGGTCTTGGTACATTATTTCTGCAGCACTACCCTGATCCACCATTACTCTCCTCACGTCGTATCCCCCTATTCTGAGAGTAACCACTAGAGCATCATCATGCGGCTATATAGTTCCGATTTTATCATCTTCTGAAAAGCCCAAAACTGGTTGAGCCCCTATCCTAAGCCTCTTCGGCTCTCTGTTAACACTCTCTGAGGGCAGCCGAACAACTGAAAATACTCTGGATGGGCAAGACCCTGTCCTCCCTGGTACGGCAAAGATAACATTTATCGTGCCCAAATGGGGTTTCACAGGATCCTCTCTCCGAGACCCTGCGTTTCCTTGGCTTCCCTGACCATATGAGTGGTGCAAAAGTTGTTTTAACTTGCCCTTGCTGACAAGTTGATCAAAATGGTCCCACAAACTCCTACAGTCCTCAGTAGTATACCCATGGTCAAGATGATATTGGCAGTAGAGATTGTGGTTGCGCCTTTCAGGGTTTCCGACCATCTTGTTTGGCCACTTGAAGAAAGGCTCATTCTTGATTCTCTCCAAAACTTGGTGCACGGGCTCACGAAATATAGCATTGACTGTCTAAAAATTCGCTGAACCCTATCCAACCCATTCATTTCTCTGCCGGTTATGGCTCTGTCGGTCCGACCTGAAATCCCTCCTCTCCTGAGGGATAACCTTATCCTTTCCCTTACTTTGCTGTTGGTCTTCTTCAACTCTTTTGTACTTGTCAATCCTATCCATCAACTGGTGTACACAGGTAGCAGGTTTGCCCGTTAGGGACGTCCTCAAGAGATGTTCAGTGGGAAGACCTAGCTTAAAAGAGTTGATGGCCACCAAGTCACAGTCTTCTTCCATCTCATTATACGTTTCCCAGAACCTATCTGAATATGACTTCAAAGTTTCACCCTCCCTCATGCTGACGGACAATAAGGAGGCCATGGATTGCAGAACCCTTCGGCACGTGACAAAACGTGATCCAAATGCCTGAGTTAGCTCTTGGAAAAAGCTAATAGTGTTTGCTTTCAGACTATCAAACCATCTCATGGCTATTGGTCCCAAGCTGGATGGGAAAACCTTGCACGTTAAGGCCTCGTCCCTAGAGTGAACGGCCATCCTCTGGTTGAAATGACTCACATGTTCCACTGGGTCTGTTCGGTCATTGTAGATGGTGAATGTAGGCTAGTGGAAACGTCGAGGAAGTCTGGCATTCTCGATGTTACGTGTAAAAGGAGATCTGGAAATCTAATCCAGAGCTTTACGCATAGCATCGTTCCCTACGCCCCTAGGGAAGGGGCTCTGAGGGTTCCTCTCACAGTGGTACATTTCCTCATAGGGAAAGGACTCACTGACTGGTGTTTGAAGTTTCTGCCTGTAGTCGACGTCCCGTTCGTCCTCAGAATCTTTATTAGAGTACGAGGAAATACGCTTCCTATTTACATGGTGCAGCTCCCTCTTTAGCCTTTCAATTTCTAGTTGCATGCCTTGGTTTTTCTCTGCATGGGACATGTGGCTTTCTCAATGCGACTGGTTTTGATCGTCATGTGTGGTGTGTATGCTGCCTTCACGATCCTGCCTCCGTTCCAGGTTAAGAAAAGGATCGGTGTACTGAGATGACCTGGACTCCACTGGTCGTTGCCTCGGTTCAGCCATTTGTGAGGTGTTGCTTCCACCTTTGCTCAAGCTGTTCCCACAGACGGCGCCAATTGTAGGGTCAATTTTTGATGGGCCAAGCACAAGCTTTGCAGACTTAGCCCAATGAACCCCGAACAATGAATTTGTAGAGAATGGGTTAAACAGCTAGGCTGGAAATGGATTTAGCAACGATTCAGATAGATAAAATAATGAAAATATGATGTTCAGAATGGCATTAAAAATTAATTCTCTCAAATCCGAATAGGTCTAAGTTTTACAGATTTCAGTGAATACCCCCCTCCTTCTGTGAAACCTATTCCTTTTATATATACACCTTCATCCTCATCTTCACCGTACACTTGTTCTTCATCTAAGCATCCACTTGAGTACTAGTCACATCAGATATTTGCTTTAGTCTGCCGTGAGTGGTAGTGGTTGAGGTTGCACTGTTCAGGTGTCTTCTCCACATAAATGCGGCCAAGAAAGTTGCTGCGGTGTATTAAATGCGGTGATGGCAGTTTTTTTCTTTAAGATATTTTATGATCTTCTCACCCCTAGGCGTGCCCAGAGCTCACTCCTTACCGTGGAATCTGTTGGGAGGATTGCTGGGGTCTTCAGTATATTTACTTGATCAAGTTCCCCAGCGATCCGATGAGTGGAACCTCTTCGGACCAACTAGGTCGTCTTCAGACACACCATTCATCCCTTCTCGAGTGCATTTTCACCAAACGGACTCAGCGTTGATCTTCTTTACCTCTTCGGACAAACAGTGATGCCCAAATTGGGCCCTAGGCCCAATACGTAGCGTTGGGCTCTCTCACCCACAACTTTATAATACATCCAACATCAAAACTTTTATTTTAATATTCAACACATTAAAATAATATAAATAATACAATAAAATAATATATTTAACATGAAAGTTGAAATAGCGTATAAAATACTATGAACGTTTAGATTCCCAATTTACAAATTACTAATTCAAACTTAATATCAAACAATGTACATGCGGAAAATGAATATAGCTTATAACAGAATTGATAAACAATCTAAACTAAATAAAATCACATCCACAGCAGAAATTAAATGGCAAAGATTAGAGGAAGAGAGATGCAAATACAAGGACAACACAATAATGTGTTATCAAAGAGGAAACCGAAACTCTTGGCGTAAAATCTTTCCACCGCCCTCCAAGCTTCTTGCTCCAACGAGGTTGTGCCGAACCTTTGTCTTCTTTAGCTTACCAAATTCCGCTATAGCCCATAGTATCAACCAATATCAATTAGTCCCTTCATAATTGCTTCCCAAGCACTAAATAGCCTCTTCACAGATGTGGGTATGGTGAGAAAAGGATTTGGCCAAGAACCTCTCAAGGATGTAACAATGGAAAGGGTGAGAGTAAAGGAATTTGAAGAGTCTCTATGTAAAGATTGTGGATGAGTCAATCTTGTTTTTTTTTTAGGGTTTCTCTCTCAAAATTCTCTCTAGAAACTTTCCAACATTTCGTGGGTATAAGGGTCTATATATACTAGTGTGTGTTTGGAATGCGAAGAGTAATTTTTCCAAAACAGAGTTGGTTAGTGACTTGGCCTCGCGACTTGACTGAGTCGTGAGTTCAAGCTGCGAGCTAACTAAATGGCCAGTCTGGACTTTTTGTCCTGTAGTGCTACAACTGGCATGACGGTTCAACTTCTCTGGATGCTTCACTCGTGTGCATCTTCTGGCGGCTTGCCACTCGCGAAATCTAGTCGCAAGTCCCTGCTTCACTGCACAGTCTTAAACATTTCTTCACACTCTCTCACACACTACCCTTACACGATTTTCAACTAAATATAGGGTTTTTAAATGCTAAATTATAAGCAAATTTGGCACGGAATAAAGCCAACAAGATGATTGATTAAATTCAACCTTACACAACACAATAAACAACAATCACAACCATCAACACATTAAAATACTTTTTTTTTTAAACCCACATTATTATTATTATTTTTTTTTTGAGATTAAGTTACACTGTAACTCAAAGTTTCTTTTTTTTTTTTTTTATAGTTTAACTACTTTGATAGAGCCACAATTTTGAAGAATTAGTTGCTAAATTGACTCTTTTTTTGTCAATTTATCAATCTTGCTAGGATGCTCAGCTAAACTTATGGCGTGTTGTTTTATTCATTGAAAAGTGAAAAGCACTTCCCACCTTAATGTTTTCAAAAAAAAAAAAAAAAGCTCCATTTGGTAGGCAAGTTTAAACACATATTTTCAATTTTTAAACAATATTACACGTATTTTCATACACTTTTTTATTTATACATATTTTTAAAAAAATTAAAAACTGTTGTTTAAACACACGTACTAAACTTAACCTTATTTTATAGAGAATTGAAAAGATCTCGTACATTAGCTGAATCCAATATTTAAAAAAAGGGCAAGATTTGTTTCTGAATCCTTGAGAGTTAAAAAAAAAAAAAAAAAAATCTACGCACAAATGACAAGACGGCCGCAAAATTGAACTGAAGCACAATGATTGATTTGTTTGGTTTTATCTATTCTGTACCAAGTAGTGAGGGTTACGACTTACGAGGCCCACAGCCGAACTTAGAATAAAAAAAGGTGCACGTGTGACTCTGGCATTTTGCTCATGGACCTTTGGGATTTGGTCTGTTTTGATTTTGGACAGACACTTCCTCTCTCAATTTAGCTATAGTTACTGTACAGTATACAGGTCCTATACGCATTTGTATTTTATCAGCTAGGCTGTGACATTTGTCCTGTAATCATTGGTGGATCAGGTCAGTCAGTCAGATATTCCGTTAGTAGCCGTTACTCCATTGTTAGTTTTTTCTGTTTTAGTTCCTATTTCTTGAACATAAGAGCAGACTACCGTAATATTCATTCCTAATGAGAAAGTCTATCACTTTTCTCTCGTCTAAGCTCCATTGCTAAATACTCATCACCATGAGTCCATAATATCCAAGCGCCGACATCTAAGGTCGGCATAAAACATTTTGGAGCCTTAGGTGAAAACTAAAATAAGCATTTTTTTAATATTTATGAATTAATTAAATTAATATTTTTATATTATAATATATTTTATTTCAAATCTATTTTTCTTGTCTTTTAAGATACAAATTGGCTAATTAGATTTTTGTATTCAAGTTCTTCTAAAACCTTTTTTTCAATCGATAATATAGCTAATCAACTTAATCTTTCTTGGGATATTGTTGATCTTAGCTAGATATGATTTTATTAATTTTAATTTTGAAAAACTTCTTTATGGATAAACAACTGTGACATGTATTGTTAGTAAAATTCTATAAGCAATACATGTATTTGGAAATGAATCTAACATTTTTATATAATTTAGTATGTCAATTGAAGTATATTATTTTATTTGTAAAATTTAGTTTAAAACTTTTAACTCTAAAAATAATTCTAAACCATCAATATCATAATAAATATCATATTTGAGAAAAGATTCTAGTTTAAGACAGTATTTTTGCAAACTATCATCATTTAATGATTTCAATTTTGTGAAGTTAGATAGAAAGCCAAAAATATCTTCATATATTTGAAATTGTTCAAACCTATTCACAATTGAACTAATTGCGTTATCTACTATATATAAGAAATAATCAATTCTAAAAGATTCTTTAGCAAATCGTGTTGTCTCATTATGAACATTTTCATCAAGTTGTTTTTTTCTATGAATTATACATTTCTCATGAAATATAGGTTTATTTCCATTTCATATACAATTTTTTTAGATGAATTCATAGCAGATGTAAATCCATTTTTTCTATATCCTTTAAAATAAGTAATGAGGCCTTTTAATTGATCTATAGCCACATAAGTATTATTGACTTATTTGATAAGACTCCACCCTAAAGTTTTGAATTCCGTTCTGGAGGCCGTTTTGAATTGGCCACGAGAACGAAATATTCCGATACCGATGTGTGCCAGTGCACCGTTCCGAAGTTATACGCTGGATATATATATATATATATATATTGTTATTACTTTTTACTATAATAGATAATGTTTGTTTATTTAGACCCCTGAACACTCATATTGTTTAACCTAATATAATGGCCAAGTAGTTACTTAGATTTATTATGCAGATCTAGGTTCAACATTGACAATCATATCACATGAAGCGGAATAGTAAAGAAGACAAGCGATATGAGGACTTAGGAAAATCAATGAAACCTTTCAGTTTCAAGGTAAAAAACTTGGAGAGGAATTAATCTAAACAATCCACAAGGAAACAAAATCACTAAATAGAATGGAAGTGTTTACAATAGATTTTTCCCTAAATTTAATGCTGCCTCTTATAGTACTTACTCACGTAACCACACGTAGCTCCGAATCTATAGACTCTTCTATATAACTTTGTTGCACACAAACACTCCAATTTGTGACTTTGAGATCCTACTCAAAGCCTTAGATCATCAACAATAGTTGATCTTGTATGCAACAGCTTATCTCTACCGATTCATGCAATATCAATCAAATCTCCATGTAGACATCAAAATTTTATGATGTATTCACAACCGTCCAATTGTTCATGATGAAATATTTGTGATCAAATTAGTCTCCAATTGATGAGATGGACGATCAGCAAATGAAATCAAACCATGTGGCAACATCAAATAAGAAAGCCATATGGCAATGTCAGAAGAAAATACCTAGATGGAAAGTTTTTTTATTAAATGGGAGACTAAATTAAATCCATAATTAACTCTCAATAAATGCTGAGAGAAAATTCCAAACTAAATACTATTGAAGTTGCCTATAAATAAAGGCTTTTCATATGAGAAAAGAGAACACACATAGAGAAAAATACTACTGACACTCTACCAAAATAAAGAGTCATCTCTAAAGTTCACAAGAATTCCATTGTTCATCAAGGCTTATTCCTACTTCTTCAAATCAAAGTGGGGATTCTCCTTGAATCAAGTTCGAGATCAAGCCAATGGCCCTCGCATCAAATCAAGCACATTCAACTATTCATTCAACTTGGAGACATCAAAGCACGATTCAAGATCAAGCTTTATAGCCCCTTCGGATCATAACGTTTCTTGGAGATCAAATCAGAGGAATTTATTGTACTCTTTCATTGTAAAGATTCATACAGAGGATTGTACTCACATATATATCAATCAAATACAAATTGATTATTTGTTACATTATTTTCGTGATCGTGTGATTCATCTTTTACGGAAATTGTGTGTACAAATTTCTGGCACGCCCAGTGGGACCTCTCTGCCTCTCATCTCTTTCTCCATCCTAGAAATCTTCAAGTCTCCAATCCACCTAGTTCAACGGCCTCGAAGAAGTCTCAGATTTCCAAGAATGCTACCAAGAGCATTGGCGGGTCAACAAGTAGCAGTACTTCCACAGGTCCCATGACTCAAAACAAAGCTAAGGCAATCAGGCTCCTCACATCACAAGAAGTCGAGGGAAAAGCTCCTGTGACGAAACTCATAAGTGCCCCAGCCCAGCCAAGGACTGTCATCTCCTTGAGCACTTTGAGGACAAGCAAGCATACTTCCTCTAAGAAGGGAGATTCAGCATTCGTTCCAGAAGACTCAACGACTGGGAGCGAATATCACTATTCTGCATCAGATGCTGGGTCGAGTAGTGCTTCACAGTCAGGTTCTTCCCGAGGGTCTCCCCGAGAAGTCACTTCATCTATCTTCTCAGAAAATTCTTCTCGTACAATAGCTATGGCGGCCATGATGACAAAGACTGCCACCATTGACGAAAAGATTGCTGAAATGGGGCATGCTATAGCTAAACTTACCAAGACTGTGGAGAAGAAGGACCTTCAAATCGCCACGCTTATGAACAAGCTTGAGGTTCAGAATCGAGGGGAGTCTAGCAAAGGCCACTCTCACACGCATCAGCATATATCCCAAGATGCCCACACATCTTCTCCAAAGAAAGCTGGTGGTCCACAAGGGAGCTCTACCTCAATTTCATCTTTATCGGTCCAGCAGTTACAAGACATGATAACGAACAACATTCGAGCTCAATATGGTGGGGCACCACAAAACTCTCTGATGTATTCAAAACCATACACCAAGAGGATTGACATTTTACAGATGCCTACGGGTTACCAACCTCCTAAGTTTCAACAGTTCGATGGGAAAGGGAATCCGAAGTAACATGTCGCTCATTTCATCGAGACTTGCAATAATGCTGGTACAGATGGGGACTTGCTCACGAAGCAATTCGTGCATACTCTTCGAGGAAATGCTTTTGATTGGTACATGGATCTTGAACCTGAGTTCATTGATAGCTAGGAGCAAATGGAAAGGGAATTCTTGAATCGTTTCTACAGTACTCGATGTACAGTAAGCATGCTGGAATTAACCAACACGAAGCAATGGAAAGATGAACCAGTGGTAGACTACATTAATCGTTGGCGCTCATTGAGTCTCGATTGCAAAGATCGCCTTTCCAAGTTTTTAGGAGTGGCGATGTGCATCCAAGGTATGCACTGGGGGTTGCTTTACATCCTCCAAGGAATCAAACCTTACACCTTTGAGGAACTTGCTACTCGAGCCCATGACATGGAGCTTAGTCTGTCTAGCCATGGAGAAAAGGGCTTACCTGTTGACTAGCAGCGTAAAGAGAAGAAAGATATAAGGAGGGGGGATAAGTCTTCCAGATCCGTGGTTAAGGAATCTATGGCCATTGCTGTAGAGCCTATGAAGATCTCCAGTAGAGAGAACAAGAGAATGGAGAAAAGGGCTGGTCCAATGCAAAAGCGGGAGAAGCGTCGATTGACGTTGAAGGAAATGGAAGAAAAGATGTATCTGTTTCCAGATGCGGACGTTCAAGGCATGCTCGAGGACTTATTAGAGAAGAATGTGATCAAACTCCTAGAGTGCAAGCGTCCGAAGGAAATGGGGCGTACCAAGGACCCAAAATATTGCGTATACCATTGAGTTGTAAGTCACCCTGTGGAAAAATGTTTTGTTCTGAAGGACCTTATCCTAAGGCTTGCAAAGGAGGGTAAAATTATTTTAGACCTAGATGAAACTACTGAGGCAAATCATGCTACGTTCGCTATTGGATCCCCAATTTCTGTGAAGTCACCAACTCCAATGGAAGTGCAGTTCACCTTGCCATCAACATCAAGGGCATGTTGCAAGCACATCCAATTTGGAACGCTTGAGCCTATGCACACGTCATGCTTCAACCCTCAAGATGATGATAGAGCTGACAACAAATTGGTAGGTGACGAAGAAGGTTAGACTTTCGTGACCTACAAGAGACTTCGAAAACAGCATAACCCAAAACCCTATGTTCTTTACAAGAAAGGGGAACTTCGAGCAAGCAATTCAAAAGTTGTTCCCAAGGGGAAGGGAACAAATAGTCCGAAGAAACAAAGAAAGGGAGCTCGTTCGAATGAGTTATTACAAAAGGGAGGCCCCCTGTCGGTCAAGCTGCATGAGTTTTTTCCTAAAGGCTTTCTTACAGAGGGCCTAATGACAACCACTTACATGGTCTCTTGCCGTGATGCTGATGATCAAGAAGACCTCATTGAAAAAGAGGAAAAAGTGAACCTTGAAGAAACCAAAGTAACCAAGGAAGAGGGAAGTGAAACCCATGACTCGAAAGAAGCGGTTGCTTTATGTGCTCATTGTCGAGACAAGATGACGTTCACCGATGAGGATTCTTATTGGGCTCCAAACCACACAATCGACTACTTTTTGTCTCAGGTTACGCACGAGGGGAAAGAGTAAGTCGCATCCTTATAGATGATGGGTCTGCCGTCAATATAATGCCCAAAGGAACAATGAGACGCCTAGGCATGTCCATGGAAGAGTTATCCAAAAGTCGACTCGTCATCCAAGGCTTCAACCAAGAGGGTCAAAGGGCAATTGGCATGATTCGGTTAGATGTGACTATTGATGAGTTGAAAGCAAGACCTCTGTTCCATGTGATCGATTCGAAAACCTCTTATAACCTATTGTTAGGATGACCATGGATTCATGGGAATGGTGTTGTACCTTCTACATTGCATCAATGCTTCAAGTATTGTGATGGCAAGCAAGTAAAGGTGGTGACAGCAGATTTGTAACCATTTACAGCGGCAGGATCTCACTTTGCAGATGCCAAGTTTTACTTGGATTGTGACACAACCTACGATGTACCACAAAAGGAGTCTATGGAAAAGAAGAAGGAAAAATGTAAGGAAGGAGGTGAGCCTCTCGCGGAAGGTCCGAAACCTAACTCTGAAGTAAGACAGAAGTTTCATGTAGAGAAGAAAGAGGCACCCATGGTCTTACGATATATGCCCGCATCTAAACAAAAGGAAGGGCAATCCCCATTCGGGTTGACAATGGTGACAAAGGATAAGTGCAAAAAGTCTATTCAAGAGGAAGATATCGCTATCCTTAAAAGTGATTTCACCTTACCATTACCGAAGTTAGGCCAAGTGGCGTCCACAAAACCCCCACTCAAAGGTTTCACTAGAGCCATACGTAACCTTGTTGAAGAAGATTCATTGCCAGTCAGAAGAACAGAAGAAGGTTTCGACCCTAAAGCATATAAACTTTTGGCAAAATCAGGCTATGATTTCCAAAATCCTCTGCAATTGGGGCAACTTTATTCAGATTACGTGGAAGAGAAGTCACATGGGCTTAACTCGACCCAAAGCAAACTGAAGCAATAAGGTTATGCGATCGAGGTTCCTAGAACTGGGCTGGGGTATTCATCACAAGAGCCAGTTCGAATCTCGGCTTAAGGGAAAGGAAAAAAGGCAACATCACAACACATCACCTTTGAAGTTGAGGAGGAGGGGAAGCCGAAGCTTGTGCCAAGATCTTCTGTATTTGACCGTCTAGGAACATCTGCTCCTCATGAGTCAGTCTTTAATAGATTAAGCATTTCTCTCCCTACGAAGGAAGGAACCTCACATACACGTAAGTCTACATTTGATAGGCTTGGGTCTACGAGTAGCTCAACTAACACCCTACGACCCAAGGAGGAGAAAAGTGGCCTACAAAAGAGAAAGAGCACCAAAGCCGACAGCCTTATCCCTTCGCGCATGAAACGTGAGTTGATTGTAAAAGTTAGTACAGGAAACTCCCTAAAAGTAAAGTGGCGAACTATTGTGCACACACGAGAGCTCGAGAAGCAAGTCGATGATGGGGAGGATGAGCACGAGACACTAGTTCTTCCTTCTTACCACATGACAGCGGAAACCGATTCTGAATCAGACGCATCAGACGATGAACCAAATGAAGCTCCTCGGGCAATAGAAGACGGGGGGCAAGTGACTGAAGATGAGCTCAAAGAATTAAACTTAGGGACTGACAAGGAACCTCACCTAACCTACGTGAGTTCACTTTTGACATCGGAGGAAGAGAGCAAATACTTTGAGCTTTTAATGGAGTACAAAGATGTGTTCGCTTAGACATACAAGGAGATGCCAGGTTTAGACCCAACAATTGTAGTTCACCGATTAGCAATAAAGCAAGGAGCACGCCCAATTAAGCAGGCCCAACGATGCTTTTGACCGGAGCTCCTCCCACAAATTGAGGCAGAAGTTAACAAACTTGAGCAGGCAGGATTCATCCTGGAGGTACAATTCCCAAGGTGGATTGCAAACATTGTCCCTGTAAAAAAGACGAATGGACAAATTCGAGTTTGTGTTGATTTTCGGGACTTGAACAGAGCATGCCCAAAGGATGACTTCCCACTTCCAAATACAGAGCTTATGGTTGATGCGACTATTGGTCATGAAGTATTATCATTCATGGATGCCTCATCAGGATACAATCAAATTCGAATGGCACCCGAGGATGAAGAGCTCATTGCTTTTCGAACTCCAAAGGGGATTTATTATTATAAGGTGATGCCTTTTGGGCTCAAGAATGCCGGCGCAACATATCAACGAGTAATGCAACGAATTTTCGATGACATACTCAACAAAATTGTGCAATGTTATGTTGACGATCTAGTTGTTAAGACAAAGAAAAGAGGGGATCATTTACAGGACTTGCGCACTGTATTTAATCGACTAAGGAAATATCAACTCAAAATGAATCCTCTCAAATGCGCGTTTGGTGTCACGTCTGGGAAGTTTCTAGGCTACATTGTTCGACATCGAGGTATTGAAGTGGATCAATCTAAAATAGATGCTATCCAAAGGATGCCTGAACCAAAGAGCCTATGAGAGCTTTGAAGCTTACAAGGCCATCTTGCATATATTTGACGTTTTATATTGAATCTAGCAGGACTGTGTCAACCATTCAGTCGATTGATGAGAAAAGATTCCACCTTTGAATGGGATGAGGCTTGCAGGAATGCATTTGAGAGCATTAAAAGGTATCTGCTTAACCCACCCGTCTTAGGAGTGCCCATGCCAGGAAAACCTCTAGTGCTCTACATTGCTGCACAAGAACAATCACTTGGGGCCCTTTTAGCTCAGAAAAATGAAGAAGAAAAAGAGAAAGCATTGTATTACCTTAGTCGAAAGCTAACTGGGGTAGAATTAAGGTATTCTCCAATAGAGAAGATGTGTCTTGCACTTTTCTTCTCCATTCAAAAATTAAGGCACTACATGCAAGCACATGTAATACCCTTGGTTGCAAAGATAGATCTAGTAAAATACGTCTTGTCTAGGGCAATCATGTCTAGACGGTTGGCAAAATGGGCTATGGCCTTTCAAGAGTTTGAAATCGTGTATTTGCCCCAAAAGGCCATCAAGGGGCAAGCCCTAGCAAATTTCCTTGCTGATTATCCCATTCCTGCAGATTGGGAACTCTCAGATGATTTTTCAGATGAAGATGTATTGTACACCGAAGTCCTCCCACCTTGGATGATGTTCTTTGATGGAGCCGCACGGCAAGAGGAATCTGGTGCTGGGGTTGTCTTCGTGTTGCCACAGAAACAGGTGTTACCATTTGCCTTTGTGCTTAGTGAACCATGTTCACACAACGTTGCTGAATATCAAGCCCTTATTGCTGGCCTCCAAATGGCCCTCAATATGAAAATCTCATACCTAGAAGTCTACAGCGATTCCAAGTTGGTAATCAATCAACTTTTGACACGCTATGAAGTTAAACATGAGGGTTTGATTCCTTACTTTCAGATGGCTATGCAACTAATTGAGAAGTTCGATGGAGTTTCCTTAGAGCATATCCCTAGAAACGAAAATAGGAAGGCAGATGCTTTAGCCAACCTAGCCACCACATTGGCTTTGTTGGAGGGTGAAAAGGCAAATGTCTCTGTCTGCAACCGTTGGGTACTCTCTTACATGGAAGAATACGCGAGTGTGACGAATGCCATATCAATATCCATAGTGGAGGATGAGGATTGGCGTTAACCCCTTATTGATTACTTGGAACATGGTAAGCTACCTGAAGATCCCCGCCACAAGACTGAGGTACGGCGAAGAGCGCCTCGTTTTATACACTACAAGGGCACATTATACAGGAGGTCTTTCGACGGTTTATTCTTACGATGTCTTGGCAAGGAAGAAGGTGATCAAGCCATGGAAGAAGCTCATTCGGGAGTGTGTGGTGCCCACCAATCTGGCCCTAAATTGTACCACCATATAAAATGAATGGGTTACTATTGGCCCACCATGGTCAAAGATTGTATGGACTATGCAAAGACATGTGAAGCATGCCAACTTCATGCGAACTACATCCACCAACCGCCGGAGCCCCTGCACCCTACAGTCGCATCCTGGCCTTTTGATGCATGGGGACTCGATGTTGTAGGACCATTGCCTAAGTCGTCAAGGGGTCACCTGTACATATTAGCTGCGACTGACTATTTTTCTAAATGGGCGGAAGCCATACCTCTTAGAGAAGTAAAGAAGGAAAATGTGGTGAACTTCATCCGGACTCACTTAATCTATCGATATGGTGTCCCTCGCTATATCATCACGGATAATGGTAAGCCATTCTACAATAGTTTGGTGACCCAACTATGTGAGAAGTTCGAGTTCAAGCAATACAAGTCATCCATGTATAACGTGCCAGCTAACGGTTTTGCTGAGGCTTTCAACAAGACGCTTTGCAATTTGTTAAAAAAAGTAGTAGAGCGTTCGAAGAGGGATTGGCATGAAAAGATTAGAGAAGCTTTATGGGCATACCGAACAACATACAGGACACCCACGCAGGCCACTCCGTATTCATTAGTATATGGTGTCGAAGCAGTCCTGCCTTTGGAACGGCAAATTCCATCACTTCGAATTGCTATCCAAGATGGGCTCACAAATGAAGAAAATGCACGTTTAAGACTCGAAGAGTTGGAAGCACTTGATGAAAAGAGATTGGAAGCTCAACAACGTCTTGAATGCTACCAAGCATGGCTTTCACGAGCTTTCAACAAGAGAGTCCGGCCTCGATCTTTCCAAGTAGGGGACCTAGTGCTTGCAATGCGAAGACCTATCAACATCTCTCACAAGACTGGGAACAAGTTCACATCAAAAGGGGATGGCCCCTATGTCGTGCAAGAGGTCTACACTAATGGTGCTTTGTAAGCGGAGATGGCCTGAGGGTAGGTCCCATAAATGCAAAGTTCCTGAAGCGATACTATGCATGAAGTATTGAAGTTGCTCCTTGGCAAGAGCTTAAACTGCCCACCAAAAAAAAAAAAAAAAAAAAAAAAATTCCTGCTAGGTTAAAAACCTTGAAAGAGGCGACCTAGGCAAAAGTTAGGGACCAAAAAAAAAAAAAAAAAAAAAAAAAAAAAAAAAAAAATCCTGCTAGGTTGAAAACCTTGAAAGAGGCGACCTAGGCAAAAGTTAGGGACCAAAAAAAAAAAAAAAAACTACTCTCTTGAACTACGTTATGACTTGATCCCTTTTGGGTACGTAGGCAGCTTGGTATTCGTTACTAAGTTCAGTCACATATGTACATAAAAAGAAAAAAATAATAAGTCCTTTGAACTACATTATGACTTGATCCTTTTTGGGTACGTAGGCAGTCTAGCATCTCTTGCTAAGCACAGTCGCAAAAAAAAAAAAAAAAAAAAAAAAAAAAAAAAAAAAAAAGGGATGTTCTCAAACATTGATCTGGAAATAAATGAATTTCTTTATTAATAATGAGATAGGTGTCGTTACATTGTAATGACTACATCAATAAAATAAAAAAAGATTAACCTATCCAATCTAAATGCCTCAACTCCTCTTTGCTAGTCTCTAGTAACCCTTGTAGCTCTCTAAGTTTTGCATCATCAGAAGCTTCTAAGGTTGGAGTAGCCTCAATCTTGGAAACCTCCCCCTTGATTTGAGAAATGATCACCTGTTGCTAGGCTAGCTCTGCATCATAGAGGGTGCTCGACGCTGTAAACTCTGCCTTTTGCATTGAAAGCGACTCAAGTTCTTTCTTCAATTCAATCTCTCTGGCTAAAGCCTTGTCTAAGTTTGTCTTGATTGCAACTTTCTGATTGATCTTAATGGCTTCCAAGTCGAGGGTAAGAGCGAGACGACACTGAGCATCGGTAAGCTTTCGTTCCTTCTCTTCAGGTGCGATGCCTTGTGAAAGGGCATGATGGAGGGAAGAATATCGGTCTGCATCATCCATATATTTCGAAATACGCTCTCTTAAAGGCGTTGCATCCACAACTTTTATTTGTGAGATGACTTGAAGGATCTTCTCTACTCCATCTCTAAATGAAGTCACAAAAGTAAAAGAGGTTTTGACGACCTTCTCAATTAGGTCCCCTCCTAGCATTTGTGCACACTGTCGATCGGCCTTCGAAATCAAATCATCGGGTTCAAACATTGTGACAGTTGAAGTGGCTGGGATGCTTGAACTACACATGAGGGATTTATTTCGAGTCACGTCCCTTGGAGGCTTGTGAATAGGGTCGGAAGAGAGAGTGGCGTTGGTCTTCCCCGAATGTGATGGATCAATTTCCTTAGTAGCCAAATCAAAGGCCGTCGGACCTTGAATGGAAAACTCGCTCGTAGAAGGGCTAGTGGCAACTGGCGTACACTTCTCTCCTCCTCTTTTCGAAGGATAATTGTCATCCTGCATTGGGAGAATACCAAGATTGTCATTCTCAAAAAGTTCTTGGATACCATAAATAGCTTCAAGGTCATCGTGAAGGAAACAAAGGTCTTTAATGGGTTCAAGATCAAAATCATCAAAAAGAGAATTAAGACTCACATGTGCACTTCCACCAGAAGGGTCAGGAAGCGAATCCATGTCGACACCACGATTAGTCTCCTGGGTGACCCCCTCATGATCCAGATTCTTGCTGGGATTATCCCTCTGCCTTTTGCGTCTCCAATGAGAATCTAAGTTGCCACTGTTCCGCTCGGAATCTGACGCATCCTTACCTTTGGTCACCTCTACGTCTTGAGGCATTGAGACTATGCAAGAAGGCCCACGCTTAGGAGAATGTGCCTTGTCCACGCCCACTCCTCCTAAAGACTCATCGGTAGCCTCCGAAATCCCAAAAGAGGGCTTCCTATCGCTTCGACGCTTCACAGGCTCAATTACTTCATTGGGCTGTTTTATTTTGAGTCTTATCTTGCTTGGGTTAACATCCCCAATCGGTTGCCCGACCCTACCTGAAAAGAAACCATCAGATTTTCTAGCCCACCAATTTGTATAGTCCTTTATGCACGAAGCCCCGTGCTCAGATGGGCAGGTAGGGATCAAGAATTTTGAACCAG
Source organism: Quercus gilva (assembly GCA_023621385.1). Classification (NCBI taxonomy): domain Eukaryota; kingdom Viridiplantae; phylum Streptophyta; class Magnoliopsida; order Fagales; family Fagaceae; genus Quercus; species Quercus gilva. Next base: position 4,360,463 of record CM042477.1, on the reverse strand, counting down.
TAGCAAGACGAAGACATCAACGCCAGAAGCATACTACTTGCTCTAAGGTGACGGTGCGAAAGTCCTCATTAAGCTCCCTAGGGATGTGTTGATTGAAACTGAACTGTCGACCAAAGCAGTAAGGGCTATATGGTTCAACTATACATATACTTCCGCGACGAAAGGCCAAGTAGCTAGAGCGTTGGCTGATGAAGTAATCTGCATAAGAGCTAGGTAGCTTGTCATCATCCACCAGAATCTCTCGATGACCTCTAAAAAGGCCCAATCGATGAAACTTGAAGTTAGTAATGGCACGAAATAGCTTACGGGCCTAACCTCGTCATAATACTTGGCTGCACCTTCTCCGGAGTATCTAAACATGCGCAGAACATCCTTGGAGCGAGACCCTTCAAGTTCAAAGTGAGTGTCGAAGTATTCGACCAACCAAGCATTCAAGTAATGTGCAGGAAAAGTGGCATCACATTTACTAGGAGTCTTAGAAGACACAATTTCATTCAAGCCCCTATAAATGTTGGCTAGGACTGGGACTGCAAGGCAATATCTCTTACCACGAGCCATCGCACTTGCGCTCTTAAAAACACCAGGCCTGATTAAGTTTGGTCCCCCGTCGGGAAGAGCGAACTCACACAGCCAACACGAGATCAAAGCGGCTAACCAAGTCTCTTCTATAAGCCTTCTTTCCACTTTGAGCACATTGAAGGGAGCCTCGTCTTCTTTAGTCAGAATTCTAGGGGCATCGATTTTACCAGAGGGGTTATGAGATTGCTTGCCTCTTGCTTTCCTTTGTATTGACCTTTTAGTCGGTGGTTTTTGATATTTAGACTCGCCTCGGAACCAAAACTTCACCCACATGGCCATGGTGACCAAGTGCGAACCACCAAGCTCCAGACTCAAGTGATGAAAGGCAGCAAATAGATGACGACAGCATGAGGGGAGAGATGATATGTCTTTTGAGTTTGGAACGATCTCTTCGTAAAATGAGCCGTACACGAGAAGCCCACCAATTGAATGCAAGTCCCATAAGCTAATGGAGACCTCTCCTACAGACGTGTGCAACGTGTTCGTAGCCGCGCACCAACACTCTAAAAAGGCTTGCAGAACATGGGTGTTTCGATCATATGTGAATAACGATGCAAGTAGCGGCTTGTAAAGGTCGGCATCACTTAAGACTTTAGTATTGCGGCTCAATATTTCTTCTAGCCACTCCCAATATTTAGGGAGGTATGAAAACTCACCCTTATATTGGAGTGGAGGAGTCTTGGAAGAAGGTAAGGCCCATTGCACTTCTACTGCACTTATCTGACGACCAAGGAGAGGAAATGGACTGATGTGATCCGCGGTTGAGTGAAGGTTGGAGGCCAAAGTAAACGTCCTTGAAACGACATGCGGATCCTTTCTAGTTAGGTCGTGTAGTTCGTGGGATGATTCGACCCACCATTGAGATAGACTCGGAGGACGAGGAATGGCAGTAGACTAGGATGAAGGGACACTACTACCAAGTGGATGAACTTTCAAGACGACGCCTTTCTCTAAGGGTTCGTTCGTGGAGCGCAAGAGAGTGACAGATTGATCATTGAGAGTCCTCAATGAGTCATAAAAGATGACCATGATGAGGTGCACTTGATGGCAGCTGCTTCGAGAAGACGAAGCTCGTAGAGGTCACAACTTGAGCAAACATAGAAAAGTCACAAAGTCGAGCAAAGGGTTAGCAAGCCTGAACCACCTGAAACGCCTGACAGCAAACCAAAGGAAAGGATGAATACCTTTTTCATTCAAATTCTCTTTACTAATAAATTTATAAAATAAATAATAATAATAAAACAAAAAAAAAAAAAAAAAAAAAAAGAAGAAGAAGAAGGAAGCACGGCTTATTAGAAAGAAGGGGCGTGTGGCATTCAAACTCAAACTCATTTGACATTAACATGCAAACACCATATGTAGGTGTTGAAATAACCATGCGATGGACACGTAGAGGCTTGCATTAACATGCATGTGAAGAGAAGGACACGTAGAGGCTTGCATGTCCATTATCCAAACTTGGAAAACCGTGTTTCAGCTTATTGCTTATTAGGCGTGGCTTTGCAATTCAAGGCTATAAGGAAACCATGTGTCCGCATGGGGGCATTGAAGCTTTAGGCGTGTATTTAGTGTGCACCTTGGTTGTCACATGAAGATGTAGGCAGCGGCACAAAGTCTAAGAGGAAGGCAGCAGCACAAAGTCTAGGATGAAACCGCAGATGCTCAAATTTGCAAGACGCTGAAAGAAGAGGAGCGTACTTTAGAGATGAAGCAGAAATTTCACTGCAGTATTGCCTTCAAACGATAACAATTGGTGCTTGAATCCGATATGTGGCTCTCTTAATGCTTCGGCGCCAACAGCTGCGAAGTGGAAACGACGGACACGCAAACAAAGCTACGCACCTATGGTCGTGGAACGAGAGCAGTAAGTACGATCCGTTGGATACTTAGACGAAGGGCAGAACAAAGCTCTGGACTCAGCGCCGACTAAAGAAGGTTGATAAATGACGAAGCCACCAATGCTCCAGCGCCAACAGCCGTGAGGTGGAGATGATGGATATGCGAACAAAGCTACGCTCCTATGATTGTGGAACAAAGGCAGTGGCGAAGGCAGTGAGAAGGATGCGCTGACGAGGCTCTCACACTGATGAAAGGATGCGCGCACTAATGATTGCGGGACGAAGGCAGTGTCAAAGGGAGTCAGAAAGGTGCACCGATGATGCTTTCACACTGATGAAAGGATGCGCTGATGAAGCTCTTGCACTGATGATGACAGGATGAAGGCAGTGGTAAAGGGAGTCAGAAGGATGCACCGACGAGGTTCTCGCACTGATGAATGGATGCGCCGATGAAGCTCTCGCACTAATGGCCGCAAGACGAAGGCAGTGAGAAGGTTGCACAGATGAAGAACTCACACCAATGGTCGTGAGACAAGGGACAGTGGAATGGATGCGCTGATGAAGCTTACAAGCCTGGAGTCTAGAGGTGACAAGAGGACCGCTGTTGCTTGAATCCGTCGGACACCGAGACAAGAAAGACAGGATGCTAGCTTACTTGAAATTGATTCTTGGCTCACGCAGTGCAAACTTCTATGACCTGCACAGAGTAAATCAAGTCGTTCAGCACAAAATAATAACAAAGAAAATACAAAGACAAGCACAAGAAAGAATGGAAAAAGAGGAAGAATGCCTGCTACGGCTGAAGAAAAGAAAAGAAAAAAAACTCAAGAAAAGAAAAACGGCACTCAATTGCCTCTAACCCATAAAACATCACCCCCTTTTTATAGAGGTGGTACTAGCAAGAAGCCCTAGTGATTCGTAAGAGTGCGGCTAAAGAAAAGATATGCTTGCCAAGAAAGACAGTTGCGGCACCGAACTGCCTAACAAAACTAAGATGGGCTTGCAAGGCGAAGTCTTTTGTGTGTGATCAGGCCCGTGAAAGTGAAGACCTAGTGTTCCAAAAAAAAAAAAAAAAAGTGTGTGTCCTCCATACGGTAGAGCAATGGAAAGACACCTTGGATGGCAAAGTTGTAATATACAGCATTGAATGAAAGAAGCCCAAATTGCGCTTGGGTGAAAACCTTGTGTACCAGTAAAACCAAGTCCATTATTATAAATAAATAAAAATAGAAAAAAAAATGAAAGAATACTTCAAGCCTCGTCTTCCTTGCATCAGAAAGACGCAAAGCCGAATCTTGAAGTGGGGGCATTTGTAGACATCAAAATTTTATGATGCATTCACAACCGTCCAATTGTTCATGATGAAATATTTGTGATCAAATTAATCTCCAATTGATGAGGTGGACGATCAGCAAATGAAATCAAGCCATGTGGCAACACCAAATAAGAAAGCCATACGGCAATGTCAGAAGAAAATACCTATATGGAAAGTTTTTTTATTAAATGGGAGACTAAATTAAATCCATAATTAACTCTCAATAAATGCTGAGAGAAAATTCCAAACTAAATACTATTAAAGTTGCCTATAAATAAAGGCTTTTCATATGAGAAAAGAGAACACACAGAGAGAAAAATACTACTGACACTCTGCCAAAATAGAGAGTCATCTCTAAAGTTCACAAGAATTCCATTGTTCATCAAGGCTTATTCCTACTTCTTCAAATCAAAGTGAGGATTCTCCTTGAATCAAGTTCGAGATCAAGCCAACGGCCCTCGCATCAAATCAAGCACATTCAACTATTCATTCAACTTGGAGACATCAAAGCACGATTCAAGATTAAGCTTTATAGCCCCTTCGGATTGTAACGTTTCTTGGAGATCGAATCAGAGGAATTTATTGTACTCTTTCATTGTAAAGATTCATACAGAGGATTGTACTCAAATATATACCAATCAAATACAAATTGATTATTTGTTACATTATTTTCGTGATTGTGTGATTCATCTTTTACGAAAATTGTGTTTACACTCCAGTAGATGCTTGTTAAGTTAGAAGGTTACCTCAGATCTCACATGAGTAACTCACAAAACGTCACCAAACTTCTGAAACGTGAATTAGGGTTTTCCTTTTATACCTAGCAGTGTTGGATTCAAACCCTAAACGTTTCGTGGGCTTTTGGACTTGATTTAAAATCTGCAGAATTCTCAGTTTGATTGGTTGAAGGTCTCTCTCGATCGATCGAGCCTTGCAGTTTTTGAATTCTTCTTTCTACAGCTTAACTATTCTTGAATCTTGACTTGAATCAACTTGAGCAATGTCTAAAACTATTCTAAGACACAAATATATTATACTAGATGTGTTTTTGTACTCGGTTTGCCAACATACATAAAATTTGAACCAAAACATTTATTCCTAAATATTTAGAACCTAACAGATAAATTATATAGATTAATGAATATAATGTTTTAATTATATATATAAAAAAAAGAACAAATTTGGTCATTCAGCAAAAAAAAAAAAACTACCTTCCTAAAACCTTCCTTTCAAATCATTTTTCCCATTCCCAAGCTCCCATCCACGTGGCCACCTTTGCTCCTCAACTTTCCCATTGCATATATTCTCTCATATATTTATTTATTACTTCTTTATAATTTAGTAAGTTTACAATGCTTCTTTCTTCTCTATTCTTCAGACTCTCAGCTTTGTCTTCATCTTCTTTCTTCTCAATTCTTCTTTTTTTGGAGGTTAAGGATGATATTTTTGAGATAATTGATTTTGTTTAGACCAAAGAATATTTTGGGGTACCAATGTTTACAAAGATATTCCAGATTTTTTGGAGTTTTATCTGAAACTAAATTCTTGTCAAGATCTTTACAATGGTTTAATATAAGCATGTTAAAAGTGAGGGCAATTGTTTAGCTCATGCCCTTGACTCCTTGACTTTACAATGGTTTAATTTTAATCTTGTCAAAATATTGTCTAGAAGAGCTCTTTCATCTGCAAGTTTAGATGTCTATTCCAAAATGATTTAAGTTAACAAAGTATATTTAAATTTTTTCTATTAAAAAAAAAGAAAGAAAGTAGGTAACAGCGTAACAAGTTAGAGGCTTTGGATTGAAGCTAATGTTCTAGGCTACACTCACACTTCTTAGTTCATCCTTCTCACTTTTATGAACTTTGTATGTCCACTGAGGCCCAATTCTGGCACTTGGAAATTACTATGTTGTACTACAGAACAAGCAAAAAACAGCAAGCCTCATAGTACAGTCGGTTTATTTTAGTAATCAAACTAACCAACAAAGTCATGGACTCCACTCTGTTTCAATTTTACTTATGAACGTGATTTTCTCCAAACATGCTCCAAAAATCATTGTAAATAGTAGCAGCGCTGTTAATTGTGAGCATGCGAAGTGCGAGAACGACTGTGAATGCGGGTAGCCGGTAGCGGTGGGGTCTTAAATATTTATATAAAAAGTTAGTGGATAGCTAACCACAATAGTTAAGGAAATATTTTTATAAGAAAAAAAAATTAATATTTTTTGACAACTTTTATAATTTTTATTTTTATAAAAATGATATCAAAATTTTCTTAAAATAGTTAGTTAATAATTTTTTTTTTTAAATACTCATTAACCAGACCTATTAATCAAATCCTTATTTTATTTATTTGCTTACTTTGGTGCATCCAAATGTACAATTGGAGAAACTCTCTCTCAAAAAAAAATTATATATATATATATATATACAATTGGAGAAAAGAAAAACTGATAGATAATTAATACCTTGAAAAGTTTTATGTTTTTACAGCATTTTAACAATATTTTTATAACAAATCATAAATAATAAGTTATTGTTAGCTCTAATTGAATCCACTACTTTAATAAATTTATTCCTTTTTATATTAAGCTTCATTGATACTCTATTTTTAAGGGAATTCAGAAGATGAGATCATGAGACCAATAATTTACTGTGGAAGTGGATTTATTTATATGAAGTGCAAGTGGATCTATGCATGGCATGAACACCAATTCTTTCTAATTAGTTTGGACAAACAAAATTGCAACAATCTCACGCGCTCATACAACTTTTCTCCAAGACATTTTTTCAAAAGATACTTGTTAATGTTATAGTTATACCACTGCTTTCTCACAAACTCTTTCATAGACTTACTTTATTATTGAGATCCATCACAGCACAAAAATTACATTATGAATGAGTGTGAAAATTTCGGTGATAAAATAGGTGTCATCAGACTTTTTTTTTTTAATGTAAAAAGTGAAAAATTAAAAGAACCATAGCCATAACAGAGATAGAGGCGCTTTGAGACACTCCTCCCCTTTTTTATTTTATTGAAAAATAAATAATTTTAACTTTGACAGCTTTGCCTAAGTTAAATTAGTCCAAAGAAGTTTATAAAAAAGATGTGCAAGTGTGTAAAACTCCTCAAATGCCAAGGAGTTTCAGAATTTTCATTAAAAGGGTCGTAGAACTCTGTTGTATCACATAAACAAGGATATAATTGCTAGATGGCTCACATGGACAAGGTAAACATGAACAATAATATCTGCTTAAATCATAATCTTTACTTGGCGATTAGGAAAACAAGTGAACTATTTTGAAAAAAAAGAGAGCTCTCCATGTTGATTTGGGGTTTCTATAAAAATCCATCCAAACCTATATCTTTATTTTATGAGCCCAAAATGGAAGATTTGATTGTGCAGGCCCAAATCAATTCCAGCAGAAAGTTAAAGGGCCAGATCCACACTACTATTCATAAACCTCAGTAGGTTTTGGAGAAAAAGGAAAAACAGAGCGTGACTTGCACGAAAACAATCACAAAAACAAGAAATCAATTTTTCCTAAGCCCTCACCTTATTCATGGAAGATTACAAAGCACAAAAGATCCACACATAAAAAAACAGAGCAGTGAATAGAGCTTGGAATCTCTATATGATCCACACAACAAGCCCTCACGCTATCAATGATTCTTAAAAAAAAAAAAAAAAAGAAAAAAAAAAAGGGAAGGAAGATAAAAATAAGCAAAGTGCAAAGCTCATACCACGGAAAATTCAAGCTACGTAATTCAAACAAACCAACAAAAACAGAATAGTGTACTTTGTTTCAACTTATTTATATTGGAAGCTCCAAGTTATGAAAAATCTACGTAGTAGGTTATTGTCTTGGAGGGTCAGACAGGGTTGACGTTCATAGTTATCATTTGAATATTGTCTTGGCTGCTGCTGTTGGTAACGCCATCACTGCCAGCAAGGTTACCGCTAGGGAGAATTTGGGCATTAGAAGCAGTTGTAGGGAATTAGCACGAAATTCCCAAACATGTGAGAAATAAAAATAGAGAAAACACACGCCAAAGAAAAATAAACACACGCATAAGATAGTATTTACATGGTTCAGCAATCTGCCTATGTCCACGAAGTTACAAGGATTTCACTATCATCAGGAAAAAATACAAGTGCGGTAACACAATTTTTCTATCTCTCAAAAAACTATGACAAGAAACTCTAATCACCAAAACAACGGGTTCTACGTCTTGTGCACAGGATTCACAATAGGCTATAAAACGGGCTACAACGGTTTCCTGGGGGCATTGCCCTTGGACTCCCAAGAGGCTTGTCCATGAGCGCTACAGCTTGGGCCCATCGACCTAAGCCTCTGCACCATGGACTAAGCCTCAGAAAATCTCCCATTGAAAAACCACGCAATATTATTTCGGGTCGGGTCGTCATCCGGATCAAACACAACTAGGTTTCACAAAGCCCAACAACAGTACTGTTGATAGTTAATAATGTGCGAAGTGTGAGAATGAGTGTGATGATGAGGATGACCAGGCCAAGTATTTGAGTAGCGAGTTTAACGCCTGAAATAAATGACATTTGAACCCTACAGTGACAAGAGAAAATTAATTGTATGAAATACTGGAACCAACAAAAGTAAGCATATATAATTAGAAAATATTCTCACCCGTTTGGGGGAGTAGAGGTAGAGGACGAATGGGTGGAAGGAAGTTGAGCCATAGAATATGAAGAAATTGGGTTCTTTTGTTGATAAACAACTAAATTTGGGTTGCGTTCAATGTGCCGTAGGAGCTTGAGACTCTTATAGAAAGAGTAGGAATTTGTTATGTTCTTCTTCAGCTTAGAAATAGTAAGCTGTTCATTTGATTGTCTTTGTCTTGATTGTTTCATCTACATTCATGAGCTTAGAAGATCTGAGTTCATTTATTGGGAAAGACATCTGTTTATAGAAAGAGTAGGAATTTGTTATGTTCTTCTTGTTCATTTGAATGTCTTTGTCTTGATTGTGATTAGCATTCAATTTTTGTTGAAAGAGTATCTTACGTATGAATTCCTAGACTGGACTTGTGTTTAGGTTAATATTAGAAATTATCACATGTCACAATCATCTATTAACCACTGACCCTTACTATTTCTATCCTATGTGAGACTTTAATCATTTTTTTTTTTGTTGAGTCGTGGGACTTAATCATTTCACTAATTAGGTAACTTACTAGTGAATGTGAAAACTATAACATTTATTCAACATGATTATTCTTTATTATCAAACTAGGTGGTCTTTGAAGGACTCTGTGTGTACTAAAGTGGCTGTGTTGGGCTGGTTGTTCTGTTTTTAATTTGTTTGCTCTTCAATATAATGTCTAAATTATCCACACAAAAAAAGAAGTACATCTTATGCACTGGATCACGTGGAACAATGTTAATCTGCTTTCATTTACCACTTTCTATTTCAAATGATTGATGGGACGACGAGCTCATCTCTCATGGACGATCCCATCTAGACAGATGAATCCAACCTCAGTCTAGGTAAGCCAGTTATATGCCTTACTGACGAAGAGAGCCGGGCCATTCAATGCAGGCAATCAAACCCAAAACGGTTACAGGGACAACTGTACAATCCATTGGAGGACATTGATGACATATTATACAGCCCCAGACGTTACCAAAGGGAGCATTAAGACCTCCATAACTACTCCAACGGCTAGAAACCATAAGAACATATATAAGCCCCACACACTGCCAAGAATAAGGTACATAGACACAGAGACACACAAGCAACAAGAAACTTTCTTTCATTCTGTTCTTTTTATAGTATTTCACTTTGAAGAACTTTTCATATACTGACTTTGGCATCGGAGGCGTTGTGGCAGGCACCACACTGGTGACCATCTTTACAGGCTGAAGAGTCATCTCCATCTGACGAACATTACTGACGAGCTTACGCTTCATCAGTTTGACGCCGTCTGTGGGAAAGACATTCTCGTGTTAAAACTCGAAATAGTAGTTTCCAATCAATATTTTCTCTCTGATGGAGTCCAATCAAGATTCTGCGGCCTTAGCTCAGCAAATTCAAGCTTTTGCAGCCACAGTGGAAGAATTGACTAGGCAGAACCAGGAGATGAAGCTACGGCTTCAGCAAAAGGAGAATCGGTCCAAGGGAAATCAGGAAGACGAAGGGGATAGTCATAGACGAAGTGACCCTCGACGGCCATCCACCCCAACCGAGCAGAACTCAGACATGCTGAGGGAGATGAGGAGGGAAATGGACGAGCTTAGAAACACCATCAAGGAGAAAACTGAGCGAAGTGTGGACCGAATGGTCCGAGCGAAGTGTGGATCAAATGGTCCGAGCGACGGACTCGCCGTTCACAACAGCAGTCCTCGATTGTCCAGTATCGTCAAAATTCCGGTTACCTCAGCTCGAGCCCTTCGATGGACTGAAGGATCCTCAAGATCACCTAAATACCTTCAAAACAACTCGGGGACTTCAGCAGCCCCCAGATGAAATATTGTGTCGTTCCTTCCCAACTACACTAAGGGGAGCTGCTCGAGAATGGTTCACAAAGTTGCCAACATCGTCCATCGATACATTCGAGCAGTTGAGCAGCGCCTTCCTGCATCATTTTATTGGAGGACAACGACTAAAAAGGACCGCGGACCACTTGCTTACCATCAGGCAAGGAGAAAAAGAAACTTTGAGGTCGTATGTAAAACGTTTCACAAGGGAAACACTAGAGGTAGACGAAGCTGACGATAAGGTGCAGCTGACGACCTTCAAGGCAGGGTTGAAGTCCAGGGAGCTCGTCACCTCACTCGCGAAGAATCCCCCAAAGACGATGGCTGAAATGCTCCTTAAGGCGTAGAAGTACATGAACGCTAAGGACACGTTAGCTGCCATCAGGGACGGAGATAGACCAGGGGACAGAGGAAGAAGAGAAGACGACCGTAGAGGACAAAAGAGAGACCGACCGGATCATCGAACTAATGACAGAGTCAGAAGGAAAGATGACAAAAATCCACGAACGGTAAAATTCACTCCTCTCATTATGCCTGTTGACAAAATTTTAACGCAGATTAAAGATGAGCACTACCTTAAATGGCCACGACCATTGCACTCGTCTTCTAACGTCCACAACAAAAGTAAGTACTGCCGATTTCATAAAGATCATGGTCACTACACAGAAGATTGTAGGGATCTCAAAGAGCAAATAGAAGAATTGATACGGAGGGGGAAGCTGCAGAAATTCGTGAAAAAGGGAGAGCACAATAAATCTCGAGATGAAAACAAAGGCAAACATGAGTCCTTGTCCAGGAACGACGGCCGTCAATCCCAACCTCCTCAAAATGTGATCGGGGAGATATAGACGATTGCAGGAGGACCTACCACCGGGGGCTCATTCAGGTCACTCAAGAAAACACACCAACGACAAGTGAACAGCATCCACATGACGCCCCTGCCAAAATACAGACGAACTGATCAGGATATGACCTTCAACGAGAGTGATGCTAAAGGAGTGAAACAGCCACACAATGACCCCTTGGTCATAATGCTCACCATAGAAGGGTTCAACACCAAAAGGATCCTCGTGGACAACGATAGCTCTGCCGATATCATCTACTTTCCTGCATTCCAACAATTGAAGCTGGATCCCAGAAGACTTCGTCCGTTTGATTCCCCCCTCGTCAGTTTCAGCGACGACAGGGTATATCCCAAAGGCATAGTGACGCTGACAGTAACGATGGGAACGTACCCGAAGCAGCTGACTCGTCAGATAGACTTTTTGGTAGTAGACTGTCCCTCATCCTATAATGTCATCATCGGAAGGCCAACACTCAACAAGTGAAAGGCGTCCACATCCACCTATTGCCTGAAGGTAAAATTTCCAATAGAAAATGGTATTGGTGAAGTCAAAGGAGATCAGGTTTTAGCTCGAGAATGCTACCAAGCTATTTTAACAGATAAGGAGAACCACACGTGGATAATAGAAGAAAAAGAGGGAGAAAAGGTGGAAGCTTTGGAAGCGGTAGAGCTGATCGAAGGGGAAGCAACGAAGACAACCAGAATAGGGACGACCTTGAGTCCTGAGATGAGAACGAAGCTCATTCAGTTTCTTAAGGAGAACTTAGACGTCTTTGCCTGGAGTCATGATGACATGCCAGGCATATCTCCAGAAGTCATCCAACACAGGTTAAACGTGGACCCAGAGAGAAAGCCCGTCAAGCAGAGACGAAGAACCTTTGCACCCGAGAGAGACTAGGCAATCGCTGACGAAGTGAGTAAACTCTTGACCACAGGCTTCATCAGGGAGGTGTACTATCCAAATTGACTTGCAAACGTCGTCCTAGTGAAGAAAACAAATGGGAAATGGAGAATGTGCGTGGACTTCACGGACCTGAACAAGGCCTGCCCGAAGGACAGCTTTCCCCTTCCAAGAATAGACCAGCTCGTAAACTCTATAGCTAGGCACAAGCTATTGACATTCATGGATGCATTCTCAGGGTACAACTAGATAAAAATGGTTGACGAGGGTCAGGAGAAAACTGCCTTCATCACCAGTCAGGGGCTCTACAGTTATAAGGTGATTCCCTTTGGACTGAAGAACGCAAGAGCAACTTATCAGAGGTTGGTGAATAGAATATTCGTCAAGCAGATAGGCAGGAATATGGAATTGTACGTCGACGATATGCTCGTCAAGAGCAAGGAAGAACTTGCACATCTGGACGATCTTAAAGAGACATTTGATACCCTCAAGCAATACCAAATGAAGCTGAATCCTGGTAAGTGCGTTTTTGGTGTTGCCTCAGGAAAATTCCTGGGATTCGTGGTGTCCCAGAGAGGAATAGAAGCAAATCCTGAGAAGGTGCAAGCCATAATCAATATGGCGTCGTCCAAGACCGTTAAGGAAGTCCAGAAGCTCACAGGCCGGATTGCAGCTCTTAACAGATTCGTGTCTAGAGCAGCAGACAAATGCTTACCATTCTTTAAGACCCTGAAGCAAGCCTTTGAATGGACCGACGAATGTGAAGCGGCCTTCCAAGAGCTCAAGCGTTACCTCAGCAATCCACCACTCCTAAGCCCGTCTAAAGAAGGTGAAAACTTTTACTTATACCTGGCAGTTTCATCTACAGCCATCAGTGCGGCCTTAATCCGTGAAGAAAATAGGAAACAGCTCCCAGTCTACTACGTCAGCCAAGCTTTCCAAGGAGCTGAATTCAGGTACCCAAAGATTGAGAAAATCACGTTTGCGTTAGTAATAGCCTCGCGCAAGCTCAGGCAATACTTCCAGGTGAATCCAATCTTAGTGATGACGGACCAACCCATCAAGAAATCTATGAACAAGCCCGAAGCAGTCGGGAGGATGGTCCAGTGGTTGATTGAACTCAGCCAATTGGACGTGGAGTACCATCCCAGGACAGCCATCAAAGCGCAAGCTCTGGCAGACTTCATCGCCGAGTTTACCTGTCCAGACGAGCCGAGCCCTGCCAATCATGGGTGATATAGACTGACGGCTCGTCAGCCCAAAAAAGAGGGGGAGTAGGGGTCGTCATAACCACTCCTGATGGAGGAAAATTGAGATATGGAGTTCAGCTAAAATTCCCAACCACCAATAACGAAGCTGAGTACGAAGGAATTCTAACAGGTTTAAGGCTCGGAAAAGAACTTGAGGCTAGGAACTTGCTAGTCCAGAATGACTCAAAGCTAGTAATTGGGCAGATCAGAGGAGAGTACAAAACAAAAGAAGAAAGAATGCAGAAATACCTCAGGTTGACGAAACGCTTGACTCAAGAGTTCGAAAAAGTGGAGTTCATCCAAATCCCGAGAAGCCAGAATATGGCTGCAGACAAAGTCTCAAAGATGGCCTCGTCGGAAGAAACAGAATCAGAAACAGACCTGATGATGGAGATACAAAGAAACCCTAACATAGAAGAGATTTCAACATTCGCAGTCCAGGGCACAAGTGGCTGGATGACACCCATCATGTCTTTCCTTCAGGACGGTCATCTACCTCAGGACGCAGATGAAGCCAGGAAGATCAAGAAGAGGTCCTCCAGATTCACAATTCTCAATGATATCTTATACAAGAGAGGTTTCTCGATGCCTTACTTTAGGTGTGTTGACGAAGAAGAGGCCAAATACATCCTGAGAGAGGTCCATGAAGGGATTTGCGGAGATCATGCGGGCCCAAGATCCTTAGTAAGAAAAATTATGCGAGCAGGTTACTTCTGGCCAACCATGCAAGATGACACCACAAGATTCGTCAAGAAATGTGACAAGTGTCAGAGGTTCGGGAACGTTCAACGGCTCCCATTAGAAAAGCTGACGACGATAATGTCTCCATGGCCGTTTGCACAATGGGGAATCGACATCGCCGGCCCACTGCCTCAAGGCAAAGGTCAGGTAAAATTCTTACTAGTTACTATTGATTATTTTACTAAATGGGTTGAAGCAGAGGCACTGGCGACCATCACCGAGGCCAGAATCCAAGGGTTCGTGTGGAAGAATATAGTTTGCAGGTTCGGGATCCTACGGACGATCATATCTAATAACGGACGACAGTTCAATAGCTAGGGTTTCAAGGACTTCTGCTTGGGCTTGGGCATCAAGAACCAGTTCTCATCACCAGGCCACCCACAGGCGAACGGACAGACAGAAGTGACGAACTGCACATTGCTCAAGATCATAAAAACCAGACTGGACGATGCGAAGGGTGCTTGGCCAGAAGAACTGCCCAACGTCTTGTGGGCTTACAGAACCATGGCTAGAACCCCAACGGGAGAGACCCCCTTCAGACTTACCTATGGTATAGAACTAGTGATCCCTGTCGAAGTGGGAATAACCAGCACCAAACGAGAAGCTTTCAACCAAGAAAACAATGACGACCTACTGCGAGTAGATCTAGATTGCCTTGACGAAGTTCGAGACAAAGCCTTCAATAAAATGACAGAATACCAGAGGAAAATGATAGACTACTACAACAGAAGGGTGAAGCTCAGGCGACTCAACATAGGAGACCTCGTCCTGCGTAAAGCAACCCAAGCAACCAAGGACCCAACTCAAGGAAAGCTCGGCCCCACATGGGAAGGACTATATAAAGTCATTCACTACTCCACACAAGGCAGCTATCACCGGGAGTCTCTAGACGGGAAAAAGCTTCCAAGACCATGGAACATCGAGCATTTAAAGAAATACCATCAGTAGATGTAACAGAAAGATGTATTCGTCATTAACAATCAATAAATGAATTATTCAGCTAATATTTGCATGAAAACAGGTTGGCTAAGAGGAAATTCAAAAATGGCTAAGTAACAAGATTCCGCCTCGACGGATGTAAGTTACTGGTGACGAAATCCAAATAAAGCCAAAAATGGCTAAGTAACAAGATTCCGCTTCGACGGATATAAGTTACTGACGACGAAATCCACCTAAAGCCAAAAATGGCTAAGTAACAAGATTCTGCTTCGACGGATGTAAGTTACTAGTGACGAAATCCAAATAAAGCCAAAAATGGCTAAGTAACAAGATTCCGCTTCGACGGATGTAAGTTACTGACGAGGAAATCCACCTAAAGCCAAAAATGGCTAAGTAACAAGATTCCGCTTCGACGGATGTAAGTTATTGATGACAAAATCCACCTAAAGCCAAAAATGGCTAAGTAACAAGATTCCGCTTCGACGGATGTAAGTTATTGATGACAAAATCCACCTAAAGCCAAAAATGGCTAAGTAACAAGATTCCGCCTCGACGGATGTACGTTTCTGACGACAAAATCCACCTAAAGCCAAAAATGGCTAAGTAACAAGATTCCGCTTCGACGGATGTAAGTTACTGACGACGAAATCCAAATAAAGCCAAAAATGGCTAAGTAACAAAACTCCGCCTCGACAGATGTATGTTACTGACGAAAATAATGTCCCTAAAAAGATAGAAAGGCCAAAAATGGCTAAGGGGCAAGATTCCGTCTCGACGGATGTACGTTACTAATATCTTCAAAAGGGTAAAAGAGCCAAAAACGGCTAAGTAATGAAATTTCACTCCAGAAGGTACAAGTTACTGACGACACAAGGATTTCTAAACAAATACAAAGGGCAGCCAAGGCGCCAAAGACGACGGGTACACATCAAATCAAGAAATGTAAGTGCAAGTAAAATTAAAATTAAAGCTTGGTCATCACTGCCTTTACAAATAAAATCCCATAAACACTAGGCTAAAAATATTGTTTCCAAATAAAAGCCCATAAACGTTGGGCTGAAAACATTGTTCCCAAAATAGATAGAAAACAAAGGACTTACATAATTGCCCAAAACATAAAGGGCACCACAAAAAGGAAGAGAAAATTTTTTTTTGAAGTTTCAGGTTCGTCCAGCGGCATTGTCATCAGGAGCGTCCTGAGGAGGAGCAGCACCAGCTGGGGCGTCAGCAAAAGCATCAGGCTCAGTAGCAGACGATTGAGCAGCCTCATCCGCAACCATCTCCTAATCCACCTCCTCCAGATCCAGCTCTTCCATATTTACTCTAGAGGGGTGCTTAACGAGGTACCTCCTTAAGAGCTCGAAACCCTTAAAGTACCAGCTGAAGAGCACAGTATTGTACTCGTCAGTGGTTTGGAAGGCCTCCACGGATCTAGCAGCGATGGTTTTTAGGCTCTCCTTGGCTGAAAGGATCTGCTCATCCTTCTCAAGGGTCAGTTGGTGCTCCACCCTGAGGTCCTCCGTCAGCTTCTTTACCTTCTCCTTCAGGGACGCTGCCTCACCCATGGAGTCTATTAAATTCTTCCTCAGAGTAGAATTTTTTGCCTCCAAGGCCTCCATCCTGGATGTAATAGACGCGACCTTCGCCTCCTGCATAAGATATTTTGAAGTGATGTGGATACTCTCTCCCAGCACCTATAAAAAAAAATTAAAAAAAAAAAAAAAAAGGTAATCCTGAGTTAAAAAAATATATATATATATATATATATTGCAAGCAAACCTGGACAAGCTTTTGGGTGTCGAGCAGCCACATCATTGAATGGGACACCAGAAAGGGTCTTTAAGTCCGCAGTAGTCACGACCTCATGGGCCCGGTCCACTGCAAGCCTTTCGTCGTTCCAGATCGTGGACGGATGAGGATCACTCTTCTCTTTCTCCTTCTCTGTTAGCCTCGGCCTCTTGCAGGCTGGAGTGCCCCCAATTTCCTCCACTGAAGTCGTGGGGGAGGCAATCCTTGTAACTAAGGCCCCAGATGCGACTGGACTGATGGAGGAGGCTACAGGGACGGGGCCACCCTTCTCAGTGACGCGAACAGACTTTTTCCCTAAATTCGATAGGGGCTCGTCCTTCTTGGACCTCATCTTGGCATACATGCCCTTGTTGAATTTAGTCGTCATCTCTGCATGAAGAAAATACTTGTTAAAAAAAAAAAAAAAAAAAGAGTGTGCATGAACGAATTCAACACTTACTTTTTTTTCCTTCAATTTCAAGAGTTCGCAGGACGAAGTTGGAGGGTTCCGGGCCGAGACAATAGAAAGCAAGGGTCCGTGGATCCACAAGATCGTCCCAGCTCTCGATCGTCTGCGCGTAATTAATCACCTTCTCCACTCGTTCTTTATACCTGCTCTTCAACTTCGGTCGTCTCTTAGCTGAAGAAAAGGAGGAATAAGAAAATCCACCAACGAAGACGAGCGCAGTAAAGTTAAAAAGACAAAACCAAAAGAGTATTAACGCACCTAAGGTCGGGGTTCCTCACCGACGATGCAACCTCGGGAGATCACCCCAAACCTCGCCCGAGGGAGTCTCAAAATCGTCCCCAGACACAAAAAAGAATCTGGACTTCCAGTACCTAAATGACGAGGGCAACTTCTTGACGATCCTAGTTCTCCTCTACCAAGGGACCAGTTCATAATACCCATGCTCCTTGGACGCTTTTAAACGGTACAAATAGATAAGCTCATCAACCCTGAGCATATCCCCGTCATTGGCAGCCAGCCAAATCCCCATACAACTGATCAGAATCCTCCATGAATTGGGCATAAGCTGCCCAGGAGCAATCCCAAAGTGGTCTAACAGCTCCATCAGGAAAGGATGGACTAGAAACCTCAACCCACAAGTGAAAGCAGACTCATAAAAGCATACTTCGCCTGGGAAGAAGTGGCATGCCCTATCCTCTTCATCGGGCAGACGAACCCTAACCCTATCTGGAAATTGAAACCTATCCCTAAATCTCCCAAGGGTATCAGCGTCTAACCCACACTCCTCCCCTAGAGCATAGAAAGCCCTAACCTCCCGAGGATTAGAGACGGCTGTATCCCCTTCCATGGGACCCCCGTTGGACGATAATCCAGTCTTGAGCTCACTCGACCTCACCTCCGACATCTCTGCTCGCTCTCTAACCTCGTTCTCGAACCAATCTAGCGATTGGCGAAGCAAAGGCAGCAAATCGGCCAATGCGACGCTCAAACAATTACCCTAAAAAACAAAGTCCTCAATATGAGGAGAAACACCTAGAGACCCTCCTAAGCGAGCGAAGAGGAACGAAATCGATGGACAAGCTATCCTAACCTTGGAGCTATGAACCATGAAAAACAAGAAAAAGGCACAATGGCAAACTAAACCCCCGGGAAATTAGAACAAGCAAAAAAAAAAAAAAATGAAAAGGAAAAAAATAAATTAGAGGCAAAGTTGTAGCGAAGCAAGAACAATGGCATATAAAGAAAAAAGGGAGAAAAGAAGAAGGGCGTACCTTTAAAAAACAACGAAAAGGGTGAACACCACCACGCCGTTCAGAGAGAAGTTGTAGAAAGAGTTCGCCGGAGAGAGTGATCAGAGCAATGATTGAAGTATTTTCGAAAAAAGTGAACAAGAAAAGGTTTTAAACTAAAGGTTTTGGGAAACTGAAAAACCAGCGGGAAGCCCAATAGTCCCACCAAACGGGGCATTAACTTCACTCACCCACTGACACGTGCCACGTATGCCACGATTTGCGAAATGTCTCCACTTTGCATTTAATGCGGAGCGAAATCCCAAACGGCACTCAAAAACTGTAAACTCTTCACATTCTATGATCGTCATTTAAACAACGAACACAGAATCGGGGGGCAACTGATGGGAGGACGAGCTCATCTCTCATGGACGATCCCATCTAGACGGACGAATCCAACCTCAGTCTAGGTAAGCCAGTTATATGCCTTACTAATGAAGAGAGCTGGGCCATTCAATGCAGGCAATCAAACCCAAAACGATTATAGGGATAACTGTACAATTCGTTGGAGGACATTAATGACATATTATACAACCCCAGACGTTACCAAAGGGAGCATTAAGACCTCCATAACTACTCCAACGGCTAGAAACCATAAGAACATACACACACTGCCAAGAATAAGGTACATAGACACAGAGACACACAAGCAACAAGAAACTTTCTTTCATTCTGTTCTTTTTATAGTATTTCACTTTGAAGAGATTTTCATATACTGACTTTGGCATCGGAGGCGTTGTGGCAGGCACCACACCGGTGACCATCTTTACAGGCTGAAGAGTCATCTCCATCTGACGAACATTACTACCGAGCTTACGCTTCATCAATTATTGTTGATTGCACATCACTACTCTCTCTATTTTATATGTTCGAATATGCTATAAGCCTATAATTGGGGAATTTATCCCTCTATGGTGCTTGTTGATTCTTAGCTAGCTTGCGGGGTTAATGATCTATTGTTATTTATTTATTTTTATTTTTTGGTCAGTAGTTTCAGCTTTGAGTTCGTGTTGGGTCTCCCCTGTTATTGTGCAGGGGTTTATTTTGCTTTTAGGTTGGCCTTTGTGATTTAGGGGCTGCTGGTTTGTTTGTTTCATTTGTAAGGTCTGATGGCCTAGACTTTGTAAAGTTTAAAAGAGATGTCCTATCAATTAAACTGGAGAAAAAAGGCCTAAAGCTTTCAAAATGCATTCTACAAGTGTTGATTGTGGGCCCAGACCATCATGAGCCATCACTACTAATATTAATACCTTACCACTAAATGTTATCATATATCAGCATTCACTAGATGTTATTCCACTTGAGTGTGATATGATTATAACATAAAATACCAAATAGTTAGACGAATAGTGAATTCTATAAGTTTCTTTTCATGAAAAAAGCTACAACAAAGTATTGAAAGCGAATGAAATGTAATCTAAGATAGCTTGATCGATGAATCAAAGATAGTGGGTATGGGGTATGGTACCCACCCATATATTTTTATTGTTTCAATCTTGACTATTTATTGATTTCTAATACATTTTCTACACTTGTATATGGACCGTGCAATCATTCATCAGGCAAAGTTGAAACGTTCAAGGACAAGGTAGACGCCATCCATCGACAAGATATTTGTGGACTTGGTTGTTAAGCATATACAACTTGTGAAAGAGCAAATTACTTTTAGTTTTTATAAAGTATAAGTTGTTGGAAAAATGGAGCTACAATTTGAGGATGGAACTGTTGACGAAAAAAATATTTGCAGAAATATTGAATGTAATTGTTAAATATTGATAACATTGCATTTTGGCAGACTTTAAAATCTAAAATTGTTTTGAAATGTAGTTATAGCTTGCTGCTATTTTGCAATTACTTTCTCTCTTGCTTTCATTCTTCCTCTGCTTCTCTTGAGTTCTAGCTCTTTCTCTCTTGTGTTATGTGTGATGTGTGAAATAATAGAATCTGGTTATTGCAATTTTTTAAAGCTGTAATAAATTAACATTTTAAAAAAGTAATTTATTAAAGTCTTATTCTAAATTTGCGTAATTGAGGTAAGTCACTTTCAATTTTCAATACATTACAAATTTAACAAGGATTGCTAACATACAAAGACATCTTCCGATTGTTTTTTTATTTCCAGGGTGGCTTAACAACTTTGGCGAAAATTTTAAATGGGGCCTCTTTTATATTTAAATATTAATTAAATAATATGTATTTAATTTTTTTATTTAACATTTATTTTTCTTGCTTTCTGAGATGCAAAATTACTAGAAATAAAATTTAAAGTATAGAATAATAGAACCTAGTTATTGCAATTTTTTTAATGCTGTGACCACTTTAAAGTCTAAACCTGCAGAAATAAAAATTAATTTATTACATGGTTCATTAAATTAGTATCACTATAGTACAAATGAGTTGATATGATACACATCAAATTATTAATTGATTTGATAATTAATAATAATTGATAAAATAAGAGTATGCATTAAAAAAAATGTGATAAATTATTAACTAGTATGTGGTGGGACCAGCTGTGATTTGTTTTGGGCTTTCGGCAAACTGTTCAGTGCTGTGTGCACTGTGCAGTCTTGTCTGCACAGCCCACAGCTTGTGTGTAGTTTTATTTGGACTATTTTTGTTTTTTTCCTTTTTAATTTTTTGCATTTTAGAATACAATGTGGCATTTTTAATGCATTTTATTAATCAATAAAAGTACTTAAATTTTTTTAATTAAAGTATATAGATAATTATTATATATATATATATATATATTTTACAATTGGAGACATTCTTATACATATTTTTTTCACATTTTTCAAGCAGAGTGGTCACAAAACATATTAGTTTAAAATAATTATTTATATAATTTTTTTTTCATGTATACTTTTTTTTATTTTTAATTTTTTTTTATAACACAAATGGGGGTGGTCCCTTCACCTACAAGTAAGCCGCCAATGTTGAAAACTAGCTAAAAGACAATTTGTACTACGCTGGCCTTTCAAATTTCGTACTTGATGATGTATGAAATGTTGCGGTACGATATATACATGCTAAACTTCCACAGCTAATAAGCAATAGAGAACAAGAAACGAAAAAATGGCTAGAGGTTTGGGTGTTCTTGCTGATGCGGGTGCTCTGTTGGGGAGCTCAAGTGGCCTACTTTTGTTGTGCATGATTATCATGTCACTCTTGATTATATCAATGGTCATATTTGCTTGTGGTGATTCTAACAATCGAGATGATGGTGGTGGTAGACATGGTCGTGGTGCCGCTGCTTCTATAGCTGCTGCTGCTGCTGTTTCTGCAGCAGCTTCTGCTTCTGCAGCTACTGCTGGAGCTGGTGGTGGTGGTGGTGGTGGAGGAGGAGGAGGAGGTTGCTGATAGAAATGAAGAATTCATTGCTATTATTATAACAATGTTTAGTAGGATTTTTTTTTTCTTTTTAAATAATAGGTTCTAAGGTCTTAGGATTTTATGTATTTAGAATTCTAATTTGTAATGTTAGCAAACCATGATCAAAACAATGTATTTAGTCTTATTTAGGCTTGCTCAAAGTTGTTTAATTATTGTAAAGTTGGAATCGAGTGGCTGTAGAAGTCTTTGTGACTTTCGGCCTGGCTCGATCGATCGAAGGACAGGCTCGATCAATCGAAAATCGCACAGGTTGTGTTTTCTGCAGAATTTCCAACTCAGCCCTACTTCATTAAACGTTTAAGGTTTTATGTTTTTACCCTAGGTATTTAAACAAAACCCTAGCCACGTTTTTAGAGGTTGTCCATATTGTATTGTTGCTCATACATTGCTGTTTTGTGTGAATCTCTTGTGAGATCTTAGAAGAGCTTTCTTTTACACAGAACTTAGCGTTTTCAAGGTAGAGATGATTTCAACATCTTGAAGATCAACACAGTTGCAACCATTGGAACTTAAAGAAAAACAAGCGGGGAGCTTGTAGCTGATTGAAAAGTCCAAGAAAGAAGGAGTCCGTGGATTCGGAGCTTGCACGTGGTCATGTCAGTAAGTTCTACAGGTAGGTAACATTAGGAAGTTGAGCGGGGAGCTTGTAAGTCCTTTTCTATGAACTTCGATTCTTTCATAGTGGATTCAGGTTTACTTTAAGGATAGCTAGGTCAAATCCTCCCAAGGTTTTTACTGTGTGGTTTCCTGGGTCATCATATCATGTGTTATTTATTATTCCACTGCTTTATATGCTTGATATGATTATTTGATTGTTTTAACCTAGAATTGCTTAATTTTACTAAGTAACAACTTGGCTAATTAACTAGGCTACGCAATCTGGTTGTTTTTAAGGGGTCTAAAACCCAACATAATTCAATTATTATAATAAATGAGTTGTAGAGATGTGTTTTATTGAAATGATAGAAGGGAGCGAAGATTTAAAGCTATGAACCTTGATTCTTCTTATAAAGAAATTCAATTAAAGTCATTGAATTACAAGATTTTTTTACACATGTTTTCTATTTGCTACTGTTGTATAGCTAGCATAAAAAGAATAAGTGATTGGAGGGGCTACATGCCCAAATTTTGGGTTTTTCTTTATGTGTATATGTATAATCTTTTCTTCAGCTTTTTTCTTTCTCAATTATTTAGGGGGCTTTCATGTCATATTTGTGTTTCAATCAATGTTATTAAATCTGTTCCGTTCTAGCCGGAATGGCTGGAATATTTCGTATCGGGATGCAATCTAGAATGGTGATACCATCCGTTCCACCTCGAGTCCAATTCTGGCCAGTTTGGGGTCATTTCCACCATTCTGGTCAATTTCAGCCGATAGCAGTTTTTAGCCACAAAAAAAAAAAAAACTTAAACTAACAAACCCATCAGCACAGCATGTTTCCACCTAGCACTGATCGCCTGAAGAAGCTCAAATCAGATCAGCTACAAAGCTATCAAATGATTTGAAAAAAAAAAGGGAAGAAGAGGAGAAAAGAAATTTAGAGCCGTTGTGGAGGAAGTTCAAGTTTTAGCTGCGTTTGAAACTTTCTTCTTCAGTCCTGCACTTAAACTTTTTGTTAGGGTCTCTGAAACTTTCCAAGAAGTACCTCTATAAGTAACTAATAGGAATATGAAATGAAGAAGAATAAGAGTGGATTGCATGGGGGTGATAGAGTGGGGTTAGGTGGAAAGGGAGCTTCCTAGTTTATAGATATCCACCAATGTTTGTTTATTTACAAAAATACCCAAATTTGAATTTTAAAATAATCAATCTAATCACTTTATTATTATGGTAGTATTCTTTTAAAACAGTATATTACATTCAGTAAATGATACTAGCCTCATCACGCGCTTTGCGTGTGCAATAAGGCTTTTTTTTTTTTTTTTTTTTTAGTGATCCTATTTTGTAATATAAAAAAAATTGTGTTTTTTATTATTTTATACATATATATAATTTTTATTTTAAAAATCAATTTGAAAAATGAGAGTGGTCCTATTTTTTAGGCCATGTTTTAGTAGGAGTTAGAGTTACATTTTTACCGGATTGTCCTTTAGTTTTGTTTCTGTTTAAACATAACGGTGTAAGGGCATTTTTGAACTAAAAAATGAGGAACCCAAACAGGGAAATCCCCTTAATTAATAGTATAGATTACATTTATAAAATTTGGCTTAAGAATAGCAATGAGTAATAACTTTTTTTTATTAATTACTAATATATATATATATATAGTGTTAATTCCAAAACGGTCTAAGACAGAACGCCGAAATAGGACGGTATCAAAATATTCTGTTCCAATAGACAAACCGGAACGGGCACCGAAATGGTATTCATAACATTGGATGAGCCTTGTATGTGTTTATGCTTACAACTAATAAAAAATGCATAAGAATTTAGCAAATGTCAATCATAACTATTCCTACATAATTCAGCTTAACAACTAATGAGAATTTAGTGTATGATTTGGCGTTTTCTCTTGGTGAGAAAAAAAATAATTTTTTTGAGAAAGAATAAACTATCATTTTATTAGAGTGGCGGTGGCGGTTGCGATGGCGGTGGTTGCGATTGTTGTTTATTGTAATGAATATATTATTTTATTGTGTTGAAAACTAAAATAAAACTATTGATATTGGCCGTTTTGTAAAGTGAGAAGGTAAAATAGATAAAATAGTTTTTTTGTGGTGCCAAATGACTAAATTTATAGCTCCACCAATGTGGACAGCAAGTATTTTCCTACAAGCTTCTAGGCCATTCTATAAACATGTGGCTGAAATTAAATTAGTCAACTCTAAATAATTTTGGATAGAGAGATTAAGTGTGCGTTTGGGATGGGCTAAAAGTTTCAGCTTATTTGCAATTTTAACTTAATTCTGCTACTATTCATGGGTCCTACTGTACTTTTTGATATTATTCGTAAGTCTCACTGTACTATTTAGCTTATTTTTCAAATTTTTTTTTACACTTTCTACAAAAAGTTTTCAATTTCAACTAAATA
Source organism: Quercus gilva (assembly GCA_023621385.1). Taxonomy (NCBI): domain Eukaryota; kingdom Viridiplantae; phylum Streptophyta; class Magnoliopsida; order Fagales; family Fagaceae; genus Quercus; species Quercus gilva. The sequence continues at coordinate 4,335,567 of CM042477.1, read as the reverse complement.
AGTTGTTCCCAAATAGACACTAAGAGAGAAACATTAGAAATTTCTCGAGAGAGACAGTGCTTGATTTTTAACAACATTCTCGTGGTGTTTACTCCATTCTTTAGTCTATTGTGAAGCAATTTTGTCTTGTCTTAAAAATGAATAAATAAATAAAAGCTTTGAAAACCAGTGACGGATTTAGGAATTCTTTTTAGAGTGGTCACTAAGAAACTTAAATTATACAAAATTTAATAAAGAGACAATTTGAATATATCAATGCCACCAAAAAAAAAAAAAAAAAAACACGCAAATACATAAAATATTACAATTTTTTTGTACTAACAAAGAGAATAAGAAAAAAAATAGACTAATAAAAGATAAAGTGTAAATTGAAAATGCCGATATGAGAATAATAAAATGACCACAACAATTTCATAACAAATTTTATGCAACAAGTTGTTAGCCTATTATTGGTGGGTAAAACATGTCAATATTAAACCCGAATTAGAATTAGTAACAGCTTATAACATAAGATTTATTGTGAAATTATTGTGAAAATGTTGTAGATGTAACATTACTCTTATATTTATTGAATTCAAATTCTTATGATTCTCAAGTAAAGTTGTTCAACACTTTTATTAGGGTGGTCAAAATATATTAATTTAATATATAATATCTTTTTTAAAAGTGTGTATATATATATATATATTATACATATTTTTTTCAAGCAGAGTGGTCACAAAACATATTAGTTTAAAATAATTATTTATATAATTTTTTTTTCATATATACTTTTTTTTTTTTATAACACAAATGGGGGTGGTACCTTCACCTACAAGTAAGTCGCCAATGTTGAAAACTAGCTAAAAGACAATTTGTACTACGCTGGTCTTTCAAGTTTCATACTTGATGATGTATGAAATGTTGCGGTACGATATATACATGCTAAAACTTCCACAGCTAATAAGCAATAGAGAACAAGAAACGAAAAAATGGCTAGAGGTTTGGGTGTTCTTGCTGATGCGGGTGCTCTGTTGGGGAGCTCGAGTGGCCTACTTTTGTTGGGCATGATTATCAAGTCCATCCCAATTATATCTAGGGATGGCAATTTCTACTCGACCCATAGGTACCTGTCTGGCCTGATAAAGAATAAGGTCAGGTTTGGATTAAAAAAAAAAAAAAGAAGCCCAAAGTAGGTCCAGGTTTTGGTAAAAACCCGGTCCAAACCCAGACCTAACCTGACCCGTTTAGAATAAAAATAAAATTACAAAAAAACCTATATATATATATATAGGGTCCAGTTATTGTGTGCCCTAAGGGTACACATTAAGCCATCTATTTTTGGAAACATTTTCTTAGAAATTGAAAAAACTGTCAATACCTTTTTAATTCTCGAGAAAATGTTTCCAAAAATGGATAGATTAATGTGTGCCTTAAGGGCGCATATTAGTAAAATCCATATATATATATATATATATATAACCTAACCCTAACCCTAACCTCTCTTATTCTCACTCACTTATGCCAGCCGCCCCCCTCCCTCACCCTCACACACTCTTACCCTTAGTCACTCTCACATTCACTCTCATCCCTGCATCACTGCTGCCGGTCATAGCCCCATTCGTTCCCACGCCTCACTACCTCAGCCCAACCGCCTCGCTCCCTCCATTTCTCTCCATCGGACCACCTTGTTCTCTATCTTTTCTTTTTCTTTTTCTTTTTTTCGAGGTTCATTTTGTCTCAATCATGTGAGTTGCTTTCTCTGATTTTTGGAGGCTTGATTCGGTGGTGGTGGAATGGGTCTCGACTAGGGTTGGTGGTAATTTGCAACACCTCTATTCTGTGATTCAGATGTGGGTGATGTCTTTGGGTATTGATGATGACAGCAAGGCATTACAATTGATTTGATTATGGTATTACAGTGATACTAAGATTTTTCTATGGGTTTTTTAGTGGGTATAATAAGAACACAACATAAGGAAGAATTGTTTTTTTGGGTATGGATTTTCTTATGGGGATGGGTTACTGATTTCATTACTCATTTCTTAATTTTGATTGTAAAAGTTCCCAAAATGAGTTGAATTTATATACAAGTTTCTAGCTATGATTATTACACAAGTTTCAGTTTTTGAAAGTATTATATTTGCATTCATGTAATATAAAAAAATGATCTTTTTATTGATTCCTTTGAAGAGCTCAGGTAGTTCGAAACAATGATGAATTTGTTAAAAACTCTTTGAATTTTTGTGTTGTGTTACTTTGCATACACAATTCATTAGCAGTGGGTTGGCACAGAGGTGATGTTGCAAAGGGAAGAGAGAGGGGGCAAAAATGAATTTGGGCTTCATTCAATTTATTTTTTGGTTGGGCCACGATTTAGGTCGCGGATTGGGCCCAAATCTGGTTGGCCTAAACGGGACCCATAGGGCCCAGCGGGTCGGGTCCGGACCCCAAAAAAAAATCCATTTAATAAACGGACTGGGTCCGGGTCATGGGTCCAAGCCTGCAAGTCGGGTTCGAGTATGAAAACACCTGGCCCAAACCCTAACCATTGTCATTCCTAATTATATTAATGGTCATATTTGCTTGTGGTGATAATAAAGCTTGGAAGAGAAGAGCTGGTGGTGGTGATAGGGGTTGTGGTGGGGGTTGGGGAGGTGGAGGTGGAGGCGGAGGTGGAGGTTAATGATAGAAAAATAAAGGATTTATTACTATTTGTTGGAAAATTTAGACCCCGGTTGATAGAATTAACAAGTTTTAAATCCAAGTTGTTAATTAGATTTATTATCAACAAAACTTGTTAAAACAAATAAACATCAATATCATGTCAATAATGAATGCAGCGGAAAAGTAAATAAGACAAGATATGATGACCCAGGAAAACTAATGAAACCAACCAGTTTCACAGTAAAAAAAACCTGGGGGGAAACCTTCCCAAAAAGCAATCCACTATAGTAAAGAGAAGTTTCAGATCTAGTACAAAACCTTTGTCCCTAGACTCTACAATCCCCGTAGATGAACTCGCAGCAGAAACCTTCTATCGCTTCAGAACCTCTGAACTCTTCAATATATGAACGCCACCCGTTTGTTGATGCACGAATCCCAATACGTGACTAACCAATTGCGCGGATCCCAGTATGCGACTTCAATCACCAACTAGAAGAAGATGTTGGCTGCAAAGTTCTTCATTTCATCAAGAATGAAGATTAAGAAGCACTTGGTTACAAAACCCTAAGGCGCAAAGACGCAGTAACTTCTTTTAGAGAGAATAAGACATCGGTCACCTTTTGAATATGTTCTCCTTGTATTCTCTTGTTCTCTTATGTGACGACCTCTAAAATAAGCCTTATATAGGTCTAGGGTTGTGAGAAAAGAAACTCTACACAAATACATAAGCCTGGCCCAAAAATCAGATCTAGAAGTCTGAATTCCCGCAACCTCGATAGATACCTCGATCGATCGGGAGGTGTCGAGATTTAATAAATCTCGATAAATAGCAGGTGTCGAGGAGGTGTCGAGAAGGTGTCAAGAAGGTGTCGAGAGGACAGGAGCTTTCTCGATCGATCCACCAAGTGTCGAGGAGGTGTCGAGATTGCGATAAGAAAACACCTTAAGATCTCGATAGATAGCTAGCTGTCGGGGAGGTTTCGGGCAGCTGTCGAGCTATCTGTCCACAAGTGTGAGCTATCTGTCCAGCTTTAATGAACACCTTTTCTTCACTTGTTTCTTGGTCCAATCTTCATGGCTTTAATACTAGACTTGAACAACATGTTCCTTGAAGTATTAAACACATCTTAGATCTACCCAAATACAAGTAAAGTGCGTTTTGTTAAAGGATTAGCCAACTACATAAAATATGTCCTTAACACTATTATAATAGAAGGAGTGCTACGTCTACAACATTTTCATTTTTTCACAATATTTTCACAACAAATCATAGGTGGTAAGTTGTTATTGGTTATAATTTGAATCTACAACTTATTTTTACCTAAAGGTAGTAGTTTGTGTTAAATTAAATTTGACTAAACTCTGAGTCGTTCAAAGCTAAATTCGTGCTGAGCAATAGCTAAATGTGAAGTCTTATTGTGTTGGTTTTTCACAATATCTCCAATAGTTTGCTGTTAATGTATGAGGAGCATTGAAGCTTTAACTAATCGTACTGTATGAGATAGCAGTAAATTTAAGATTAAGTCTATTGTAAAAACCTTCATTCTATTCCAAGGTTCAATCAAGGAAATCTTTTCAAAATTTGAAATATTATTTTATTATATTATTAATAGTTAGACTATTATTTTGATTTTCTCAAACTTTAAAGAAGACTAGTGTCGTTTATCTTAATGTTTAGCATTTAGGACAGAGTGTAATTCCTCCAAACTTTAAGAGAGGTATGTGTAAATTATCCATAAAGATTAAATTAAAGACAAGGAAGGTCAATAAAAGAAATAGAAAAATATTGAGTAGAAATAAGATAACTCCATTCGTATATGGTCGGGCTGAGAAAAAGGTACTGTCAAAAATTAGTTTTGTCCAAGGATAATCAAGGAGTAGGTGTCAAAATGTTTAATGGATGTTTAATGGCATTGCATCGAGCACAAAATTGTGCTTATGGATTAGAGTGGCAAAATAAAATTTGAGACATGGGTAAATTATATGGTTATGAACGCAATTTTCTTAGGAAATTCCAATAGAGGTAACAAAAGTATGTCTTGGGTAGTATGAAATGTTAGGGTTTGTGCCCTAGAATCCAATTTATTGGCATGTTATAAATAATTAATCTGTTTAATTATATGTGACTATTTATAAATGAACTAATGAGACATTATCATAGTCCTTGACATGCATTGTATGTGATTTATGTGATTTAGTTACAGAAGATATAAATCACAAGTTCCTTGTAATCTCAAAATATGGTTCGTAGTTGGTAATGAAATTGGGCGTTTCATCTACGAAGATTATAACGCATTAACTAAGATGGTTTGTCTTGATCATAAAAGTGGAGACTTCTAGTTGATGTGTTGATATGTCTTAAGTGTGTAAGACATATTGAACTAGACAACTGTGAGATTAATTATTCAATTAACAACTGTTACCTGAATAATTAATCTCACGATTTCTAATTTTACTCTCAATCCTAAGAGGATAGTGAATCTGATCATGAACTGTAAGTTACTTTGATATATTAAGAGTGAGATTTAGTTTAACGGTCAAAACCTCAGTATGTTGGGTAACCACACGTAGTGTTGAGGAACACATATTCTTAAGATAAAATCCATAATCTCTTTCTATAAAGACATGAAATAACCCATTGAGATAAGTTTAATGAAATTGGTTATTCAGGGCCGGCCACTTTAGTAAGAGTTACTAAAGTTCATATTTATTGAAATTAAATTTCATAAATATGAATAACTAAAAGATTAAACCATGTACTCAAGGAATAAAATAATTGTTTACAAAGTGACATATTATGACTTTGTTCACTATGGATATTTCATGGAGGGGTCAAATGCTATCATATTAGAGTATTGGGAAATAATTTATTAATAAAGTCTAGAGTGCAATTATATTTCTATAGTGGTACTTGTTATATAATTAATGGTAATTTTGGGTTTGTCAAGAGTTGACAAATAAGTCTGAGACCCATTGGAGTTAGAGCCTTATTAGTCCCTTTGGTTCCATCCCAAGCCACACATTTAAGCCCAATTGGGCTGGCCCAAAAGGCTAACCGAATTAGATAATAAATTATTTATTTAATAAGAGTTATTAAATAAAGTATTTGTCAAGGCAGTTAAAACGTACACATGATTAAAAGGAAGAGAAAAAAGTTTTTCTCTACAGGATTTTAGAAATACAGTTTTCCAAAGGAAAATCAACGTACACAAGAACTGATTGAGAGACCACTCATCTTGGGCACCATGTGGAATTAGAATGAAGATTAAAGGTATTCTCAAGTCTTGTTTTTGAATTTTACTGCACTAAGGTACGCTTTCTTTTCTTTGTTCTAGAATTCAAGTTTACATGTTACCTATCATGAATGAAGTAGATTCTTGTGTTGCTTCCATTGTGGGTTTCGTATGAGATGCAAAACCAATTTTTTCAACAATTGGTATCAAAGCCAGGTTCATGATATCTGATTGAGTTTTAGAATTAAAGAAAACTGTTTTCTTGATGTTTCAAAATTCTGCAGTGCATATTTTTGTTTTAGAATTATTGTTCAATAGACATATGTGTTGAGATTGATACATATGATATATTAATTGAAGTGTCGGATACTAACTGGGCATATATATATATATATATATATAGAGAGAGAGAGAGAGAGAGAGAGAGAGAGAGAGAGAGAGAGAGAGAGAGAGAGATGAGTTCAAGTTACACATTTTCTAAACCATTGGATTTAAGTAGATCCAACGGTCAAAAAAGACACTCATTAATGCTAATATTCTGATTAGGATCTTATTAATTATCATTTATTTATTGCATTCCATACCTATCTCTAAACCTAAAAAAACACAAATTGAAGCTACTATTCAGTTAATGTTATCATAAAAAAAAGACGGTTTTAATTTTTAATAGATTAAGCTACTTGATATAGTTTGTTTTACTGAATTCGTTAAAAACTTCCCAAATTAAAAACTACTCCTTATAATTTTTTTTTTTTTTTTTTTTTTTTTTTTTGGGGAGAAAAGTCAGCACTAAGCAATAATTTCAATTACCAAGGGAATTTGTTTTTTATTTTTTTTTTATTTTTTTATTTTATGTATATCATATTATCATCTTCCTCTAAGACTGATGAAAGCTGCTGAACCTATATCTTTGAAGACCCACAATATCAAACCTCCAACAAGCTGCCAATAACCAAGCCCTCACTCAACAATGAAAATCCAACGTAAAAGAAACTGATTTCAATAGAAAATGGTGAAAAATAGAGAGAAATATGTGTTCAAAACTGACCTGTACCACGTCTACTTCTTAATTGTTATAATATGTTGCCTGATTAGATAGAAGCATCTTGGTGAATATGGCACTTTAGTGAAGGATATGACGATTGATAAATAAAAAATATTATTTCGATTTTATAATAGTGACATCTCAACTCTCCTCTATTGAAATTTTCCTTCATTCAATTGTATCTGAAATCACAAGGGTTACAAGATGTAAAAAATTCTGTAGGATGCAAAATATAATCAAAGCATTGAAACAAACTGTTATTCAAAATTTAAACTTCTGAATTGTTGAGTAATGTGCAGGAAAGACGAAAGACAAACAAAGGATTAAAGATAATTCTGAATCTATATATGGAATTTGCTATTAATTACGTTGTCTAATACTTCTAAATAGGACGTGTTATCAATCTTAATTTCTATTCCTTTTGATTCTATTTCTTTCTTCTTAATTCATTATACAATCCTTTAAAAGTTGGGAAACACACGCTTGGTTCGATTGCAACAGTTCCACCATGAATCTAAGAGTGTGTTTACATGGAACTCTGCGAAGCCCTAACAGTCCCCTGCCGAAGTATCCATTTTTCTTCTTTCCTTAAACACTATGTCACATTTTCACCAAACACACTTCACAGAAGAAAAGGTTATTTAATGAATAATTCCCATTGAAATGTGGTTGTTCAATGCAGGTATTATACAAGTATTTTCCAAAATTCACCATGTTATGTATTTTAAAGAAAAAAAAAATCACTTGGTGATTGAAATTACTGCTGAGTGCTGCTTTTCTCCCAAAAAAATTAATAAAAAAAAAAAAAAAAAGATTATAAGGAGTAGTCTTCAATTTGGGAAGTTTTTAACGAATTTGGTAAAACAAACTATATCAAGTAGCTTAATCAATTAAAAATTAAAACCGTCTTTTTTTATGACTGCATTAACTAAATAGTAGCTTCAATTTGTGTTTTTTTAGGTTTAGAGATAGTTATGGAATGCAATAAATAAGGGATAATTAATGAGATTCTAATCAAAATATTGGCATTAATGAGCGTCTTTTTTTACCGTTAGATCTACTTAAATCCAATAAGCGTCTTATTTATATATATAAGATGGGTTCAAGTTACACATTTTCTAAACCATTGGATCTAAGTAAATCCAACAGTTAAAGAAAGATACTCATTAATACTGAAAGTAGGATCTCATTTATTTTCATTTATATATAACATTACATACTTATCTCTAAACTCCAAAAAAATGTATGTGTATTTCTCTTTCTCTCATATGTATTTATATAATCTTTTCTCCCTATATTGTTTTTGGTGTTTTACACAGTTGACGAGATAGAAATGGATTGGCGAAATATAAAACATAAAGGTAGAATAGAAGTTGAAGTAGTACCAGAGGAGAAGTAATTTGGCTAGAGAAATTTCGCTCACATTCAAATTAGAAATTTTGATTTTTTTTTTTTTAAAAGATAAATTTCGCTTTGCAAACACCATTGAGGAGGTCTTCAACGGGGAGCAAGATTGAAGATTATATAAATTGGCGGAGTAAGTCAAGAAATTATACAGTCCTCTGGTGGACCACGTCACTTGTCCACCATTCCACTAAAAGGCTCCCACTTGTTTAAAATTGCTTAGTAAGTAATTAGTTTCTGTTTAAAATTTTTTTTTAACTTAGCAATTTTAAACAGGTGTAAGTCTTTTAGTGGAATGGTGGACCACGTCACTTGTCCACCATATGGACCTTATAATTTCTCGTGTAAGCCTTAGGGGCATTTTTTCTAATATATATTCATAATTTTGACTTAGGAGTGAACAGCGATAGGTTTTGGGGTTATTTAGGAGATTTCAGTTCAAGGAAATCTACGTAGAAGGGATTTGACTTTTTTTTATTAAAACAAATGTATCTTTTTTTTTTTCCCCCCTGATATTATTGTGAATTGATTAAAATTATTTAGTTGCTTGTAATCTTGTATTTTGAAGGAACTATGGGCCAATTTCTATTTTTATATTTGGATTCTTTATATCAAAATTTCCTTTTTGGGTTTTTTTGAAACATTATAGGATTGATTGGCGTATGTATATTTTTTTCAAAATTTGGGAGGGGGCTAGTAACTAAATTGCTCCCAAATTTTAAAAGAATCTCTTCTTTTAGTGTGTGTTTGGCAAAATTATTTTTGCCAACTTATTTTACTATTCAACTTATTTTTACTACTATTTATAGGTCCCGTTGCACTTTTTGATATTATTCATAGGTCCCATTGTACTATTTCAGCAAAATTTTACCTTTATCTACAGTACTTTCAGCAAAAAGTTTTCAATTTCAGTAAAATAAGAGAATCTCAAACTGACCCTTAGTCCTACTGTTAAGGGAAATTTTAAAAATCCAAAATAATTATAATATTGAAAGATAAAAGGTAAAACCCCAGAGGAAAAGAACATAAGAATTACTAGTCTTAGAATTGAGTTAGACCAAAATAAAGGTTTGATTTCTTTGAGGGATTGTGCAATACTTTTTTTCTTCGATGTGTCATTAATGAATTTACTACTGAATCTAATGAGTTAAACTGTTAAACTAAAGTCAGAGCGTAGGGACATCAAAATTTAGTTAGAGAAATAGTTATAAATAATCTTAACTTTAAAAAGTAAAATGATTTGACAGCCAAAAAATAGGAATCAAGATAATGATAAAAAGTTTTGGGGGAATTATAGATTACCCACATGTGGTTTAGCCCAAATTTAACTTACCCACCCGTGATTTTATTTTTGACACTTTACCCACCTGTGCTTCACTCCGTTACTACTCCGTAACCCACCTCCGTTTCAAACATTACTCTAACACATTTTTTTTATCAAAAACAAAACCCAAAACAGATCAAACACTCCTCTCTCCCAAAACACACTTCCATCCATGTGTGCTCACCAAACTAAGATCTTAGATGCTACAAGGCAGAGAGCTTCAGATAATAAACCGAGAACCATCTGGGGCCATCACAACCACCATCGAAACCCACACTTTCAAAGTTTCAGGCCTGCTTTGTCAGTGACTCTTTCTATCTTTCATTACCTTTGTAAGAGAAATGTTTATGTCCTATCACTTCCAAGTTAGATATGAAGGACCGAATAATGAAGGCAAAAACTCTAAATGGGTTTTAGTTTTATATATTTGTCTATTTCATATAAATTTCATTTAGTTTTGTACTTATATTATTGAGGAGGAGGACAATGTGTTTGAGGTTAAGTCTGAGGTGTGCCATGGCCGAGCAGGACATCCACCATCGACGGTGCCACCACTGAAGGTGGCTGCCGTTTCTCTTTCTGTTTCTTTTACTGTATTCTTTTTCTATTTTCTGCTATATTTTCCTTCTTCTTTGTTTATTTGATTTAGGGAATGGGTTTCTTTTGGTTGTTGGGGTTTGAAAAAATAGGATTTGAGGCATGGTTACTGATGGATCCGTGGGTTTGGATGTGTGTGGGTGTGTTGACATTTGTATTTTGACTTGGGTTTTGGGGTTATATTTTGATAGATTTGTGGTTTGTACTTTGATGGTGTGGGTGTGTTAGTGTTGGTGTCTATGTAAAATCAAGTTGTATGGGGATTGATTGCTAGGTTCTTATGCAGATTCTAGTGATGGGTTTGAAGCTTAAGATGTTTGAATATTGATTGTTAGTTCAAGGTTGGGTTTATTAATTCTGTTGTTTTTTTTTAAAAAAAAAGTATTTTTTCTGGGTTTTTGATTGCATTATACTCCAAAGCAAGACTGGGTTTTATTTTTGATACGGCGAGAAAGAGGAGTGCTTGATCTGTTTTGGGTTTTTTTTAATAAAAAATGTGTTAGAGTAACGTCTAAAATGGAGGTGGGTTACAGAGTAGTAATGGAGTGAAGTACAGGTGAGTAAAGTGTCAAAAATGAAACCATCGATGGATAAGTTAATTTTGAGGTAAACCACAGGTGGGTAATCTGTAATTCCCCCAAAAGTTTTTTATTGGGTGGAAGTGATTTTGTACAGTTCTATCATGACATGCATTTTGTCTATTTGCTCTCGCCCTTCACGTTTGTCGGCACAAAATCTGACTGGCATCTTAGCGAGAACTCGTGGAAGAACTACAAAATCCCATGGCTATCATGCGAATTTTTTTTCCTGGTTGTTATAAAGAGAATCAAATCACTGCATTCCAATCAATGTAACCATTTCCATTCTGTATTCTTTGATTGAAATAATTCATAAAAGTTGTAAAGAAAAGAGGGTTTGGCTTATCTTCAATATTTTTTTAACTGGAAGTTTTCTTTTGTTTTAAATACACAATAGCAAGTAATAGTAGTATATTGAAATTTTCACATTTTGTTTAGTTAGTGGGTGATATAGTAGTTTCTCATTAAAACAAAAGGAGATTCAAGTTAAAAAAGTACTGGAGGTAAGCCACATCTTTTGTCTTTGAGATCAAATAAAAAATGAGACGATTTTTTTATTATTATTTGTATATATTATAATAATACAATCAGCATTATTCTAATAATTATTCTACAACTATATGCTTTTGTCATATTTTTGCTATAACTTGATGAAATATGCGATTATAATTTATTAATCATTATGGACACCCTCTTGAAAAGTTGAGTAAAGTAGCAAACAGTAAATATTTTTGGACCTAAAATTATGTATTGTGTAATGCACTTTTGAAGTGGATACCTAAATGCCAAGTATGGCTCTTAATAATATGGCCTCCTTTGAAAACCAAGTCAAAGTCAAACTACTAGAAGTAATAAGAAATTTAAAAAAAAAAAAGTTAAGAGAAAGAGAGAGAGACTTATTTTTTAGTATGAAGAAGAAGGAAGTAAAGCTCTTTCCACTGTAAACTCCACAATAAGCAATAGAGAAGAATATAAGTTTTTTATTATTATTTAAATGAGGAATGAGCAAAATTTTAAAAATATTTCCATTTTTCGATGAAAAATAGGTATAAACCATCTTTCTTTTTCCTCTCTTTTATGAGAGAATTGTTAAAGCAACCATGTGTTCATCACATAAAATTTAGACCAGAGAATTGGTGGGCAAATTGTATATGCTTATTAAAAAAAATACAATTTTGGGATAATCTCATATATAAGTTTATATATTTCAATTTTCTCAGCAAAAATTTGGGGGTTGTTGGCACCCATCTCCAACACGACTCTACCACTACCATTGCCGCACGAGTAGAACCATATTAAGCTTGTATATAACAATGAAATAGTAATCACACTTACAAACTCATTTTTTTTTTTTAATATAGTTTTAATAATAAAATTTTCCAATTTTTTTTTATAGGAAATTTGCAATTTTCATTAAAACAAATCAGTTCAAACACGATACATCATGGTGAAGAGATTGCTCAATAAAGCAAGGGTTCTCTTCCAACCAAGCAATAAAATCAACAATACCAATCACATGCTTTGCTAACAAATGCGCCGGTCTATTACATTGTCTACGGACATGTGAAAATTCCACCCGACTTAAATAACTACTTAAGACCTTGATACCTGCTACCACTGCTGCCACTGAAGAGGGAGGTGAGGTGTTACCACAAAGTGCATTTAAAACTGTCAAGGAATCCCCTTCAAGGATAACGTCTTGTATACCAATATCTCTTGTGAACTGAACTCCTGATTCGACAGCCTTTGCCTCAATTTCCAACGGCCCCAACAGTGCATTAATCTTCTTGCTCAAAGCTGCTATTACCTGACCATGGCAGTCCTGAATTAAGACACCAACTCCTGCTGCTTTTGGGGCTTTGAAGACCGCTCCATCCACGTTAATTTTATATCTATCTGGTGGTGGAGGTGCCCACCTCGCTACTTGAACATCTGGAACCGTGGCTTGTCGATTAAGAGTTGCATAATACTCCTTGAGGTAACGAGAAGTCCACTGCACCAATTCATAGCCCGATTTCTTTTTACCCCCATTACGCGCCTCGTTTCTGTTACCCCCAAATTGTCCATGCTATTGTTGCAACCAACGCCACTTTTGACTCATCATAAGTTCCTCCCATAATCATGTGCCACATTAAATCAAAGCACGAGTGAATCTTCTTTGGAGCTATACTAAAATGAAACTTTGTACAACTCCATACCTCTCTAGCTATCGGGCAACTCCAAAATAGGTGGCCTGATGTCTCGGTTTCTTCATGGCACTCACTGCAGCAGTCATCTTGCAGCACCTTTCTTCGTACCAGATTTTTCCTTGTCGGTAAAATATCTCGGCATGCCCTCCATATGAAGTGCCGAACCTTATGTGGTGCTTGTATTAGCCGTAGTAGCTTCCATAATTTCTTAGTTCGGCTATCATCTGAACTTGAGCCATAATTGGTAGGCCGAGAAAGGTTCATTGCCAGCTTGTATGTGCTACGAACAGTAAATAAACCGTTTGCACTTTCTGCCCATATAATTCTATCATCTGGTGGTTGTATACTCAGCGGTATACTTTTAATACACTCTGCCTCACGCGGTAGGAAAAGTGCATCAATCACCTGTGCTTCCATTGTGTAGACTCCGGATCAATCAATTCGCACACCTTTGTTTCTGCACTCAAGAACAGTCTAGGAGATACTACTTGGTACGTTGAATTAGATGGCAGCCACTTGTCTCCCCATACTCAAATGGATGTCCCTTTACCCACACTCCACCAACTCCCCTGCTTCACCAAATATTGAGCCACCATAATACTCCTCCACACCTAAGATGGATACGTACCAAGTGAAGCATGTATAAAATCTGTACGAGGGAAATACCGTGCTTTAAACAGCCTATATAATAAGGAATTCTGCATTGTTTGAAGCCTCCATCCTTGTTTAGCAAGTAGTGCAAGGTTGAATTGTTTTAGTTGTCTAAAACCCATTCCACCGGCTGCCTTGGGTTCACATAATTTGTCCCAACTGATCCAAGCTATCTTCCTCTCTTTTTGTTTCTAACCCCACCAAAAATTGCGAATCAGGCTAGTCAATTCATCACATAGAGAGTCAGGTATTTTAAAACAATTCATTGTGTACATTGGTATAGCTTGAGCTACAGCCTTAATCAACACCTCTTTTCCTGCTTTTGACAAGAGTTTCTCCTTCCGACCTGCCAATTTCTTACTAAGCCTTTATTTAATTTCCTTGAAAGAATTCCATTTATTCCTTCCGACAAGAGACGGTAATCCCATGTACTTCTCATGTTGCCTAATGACTTGTGCCCCAAATCTATTTTTGATTTCTTCCTTCACATCTTCCGAAGTGTTACTACTGAAAACAAAGATGTTTTGGTTCTATTCAGTTGCTGCCTGAATGCCTTCTCATAGACTGCAAGAATTTTTTGTAAAGTGTAGCACTCTTCAAGTGTAGCCTTGCAAAAAATAATGTTGTCGTCTGCAAAGAAAATGTGTGAGATTTTGGGTCCGATTCTACAAATACTCAATCCCTCCATCTCTCCATTATTCACTGCTTTCTTAATTAGGGCCGATAAAGCTTATGCACATAAGAGAAATAAATAAGATGATAGGGGGTATCCTTGTCGTAGACCCCTTGTAGGAATTATATGCCCTTTTGGATTTCCATTTATTCTTATAGAGTAGGACACTAATGAAACACATCTCTTTATCAGATTCCTCCATTTTTCCTCGAACCCCAATTTTGTCATAATCTTTTCAAGATAAACCCATTCTACTTTATTGTATGCCTTACTCATATCTAATTTAAGATCCATTTCACCTTTCTTGCCACCCTTTTTATGATGAATGTGACGCATGGACTCAAAAGCTACCAAAACATTATCCGTGATCAACCTTCCATGCACAAATGCACTTTCGGTGTCACTAATAATGGATGGTAGTATCTTCTTCAACCTATTAGCTATTACTTTGGATGTAATTCTAAATGTAAAGTTGTAATTTACAACTGTGTTTTTGTTGGCTTTTATTCCGTGCCAAATTTGATTGTAATTATGTTCAATCGTTTAAACCCTGTATTTATTGTGGGATTTATTGTAAGGGTTGTGTGTGTGATAGAGAGAGTGTATGAAGGCTCAAGCATTTGAAGAACTAAAGGATTCTCGCGGGTATATCGCGACCTAGCATCCCGCGAAATGGTGCATGTGCCCTGCACATGTTGGAAGCTGAAGAGTCATGCCAGGCTGTCATTTTTGCGAGTGTCTCGCTGGTAAGGCCTTCCCGCGAGACAGTCGCGAAACTTTCTGCCTGGAGGATTTTAATGAGTGACCTTCTTACCCTTCACCCACTCTATATATATACCCTCATTACCCACATATGTTGGTGTGGCTATTCAGAGAGAAAAACCCTAGATAGGTTTTCTACAACTCACCCACCCATCTTTTGAGAGAGAGCTACTCCTCCTTAGTGAGAAATCATTATAGCCTCTTCTCCATCCCTCTCCTATTATCATACCTTGAGAGGAGATTTATACCCAAACACAACCCACACACATTCAGAGTGTAGAGAGTGTTTTGGAGCTATTGGGAAGTATTGGAAGAAGCCAAGGATGGCAAATGCAACATGGAGCTTGTTGCGAGATCTGGAGAGCTAGACAAGACACGGTTCCGAGAAGCCTTGTTGGAGTAGGAGCTTGGAGGGCTTAGGTACAGCGGGTAGACTAGGCTTGGAGGGTCTCTTGCTAACCCATGTATCCCAACTGATTGTCTAGTGGATCGATTTCCGCTTGGAGGGCGGCGGAGAGGTTTTTCGCCGAGTTCTTCGGTTTCCTCTTCGAGAACACGTCTCGGTGTTTTCTGTGTTTGCATCCTTCTTCCCTACTCTTGTTTAAATTCCATTATACTGCTGTGTTGCTTAGTTTATGGATTAGAGTAGTTGTTTTGTTTATACGCTTGTGTTTACACTATTCCGCACTTATCATTAAGTTAGTGTAAAATCAACCAAGCCGTAACTTTAATTTGGGGGTCTAAATAGCTCGTGTGTTTTCAACACGATTTTCGAGCTTTCAATTGGTATCAGAGCGGGTACACTTGTTTTGGTTTAAATACCTAAGTGTGATCCTTGTCCCCTTGTGTTTATTTGCCATGGATTGTGCTATGTATGCCTCTTTGTATGATTTGGTTGGTGATAAATGTAACATGCCATGTGTTTGTGAAAATGCCTCTATGAGTGATAATCCTCAAAATTGTGATGCTATGTTACATGAATCTTTGGGTGTTGTTGATATTCCTAACACCAAACTCTTAAAGAAAAATGCTAAGAAGTTTCAAAAGAGTTTAAGCAAGTTATTTTGTGAAAAGGATGATTTGATTGCTAAGCTCAATGAATCCATCAAATTGGTTGAAAAATATAAGAAACTTGCTGAAAATTCTTTTGAAAAGTTGAAAGAGTTTGAATGTTTGAATATGGACTTGGATGCTAAACTTGTTTTGTCTAACAAACTTGTTGATGATCTTAAATTTGAAAATGAATCTCTTAAGATGCATGCCAAGTGTTTGATTGCTGAACCTATTGTTGAAAATGATGAAAATATATGTTGCAATCATGTTGTGGTACCCGATATTGTGCCTGGTGTGTGTTCTAACCCAAAGGACAGATCGGTGTACATTCCTCCACATAAAAGAAATCAAAAAGTGGAGAGAAAGGCTATTAAGCCAAAGCCTCTGTTTAGGTCCAATCCTAAGGAATTGAGTGGATCTAAATTTGTTCCAACTTGCCACCATTGCGGTGTGATTGGTCATATAAGGCCTCAATGTTCTAAGTTGAAGAGAGAACAAACCCAAGTTGTTAGATCCATTCCCAAAAAACCTAATGGACCTAAACACATTGTTTGTCACCATTGTGGTGCCCTTGGTCATCTTAGACCTCATTGCTTTAAGTTTCAAGCTTTTAAAAGAAGCAAAAGAAAAGAGAAACTTGAGCCTCTTGGAAGTTGTGCTAAAAATGATAAACCGGATTTGAGTGAAAATAGCATGTTGCTAAAGAAAGTGTTTGATGCTCTTAACGCCTTGACTATGTGCATCTCCGGTTCTCATCCTTCCAACCCTCGTCTCACTTCTCTTGAGACACTCATTCCAAACAATCATTCCATTTGGATGAGGACGGGTTCCTATGGTTGAGCTTATGCTCTTTTGGTCCTTGATCTAATTCTTTCGATCTTTGTAGGACCATTCATGCATTAGATGCTTCATTGTCATGCATTTGTGCATCATGCATCTCTTTATATGCATTGTTTGTGTTTTTGTTTTTGATCTTACTGTTTTGCTTTGGTTTTGTGTGAGTAAAAATCCAAAACCACATAAAAAGTGAAAAATTCAAAAAGTTTGATCGTATTTGTTTGAGCACATATCTCATGTGAGTTTGGCCTAGTACCTTCGTACTAATGGCGTAGTGCATTTACGAGCTTAGCTTATTATGTATGCACCTATTTCTATGTGGAAGAAATCTTGAAAACTATGTGTGACTGTTGTAAATAGATCTTCAAGCTTGTCATGAATGATTGGTCAATAGTCTTGTTGGTCTTGATACTTGCATAGTCTTGTGTATATATCTCTTCCCACTTTATTTTTATGTTTTTGCAAAAAGAGCTCACTAAATGTAAATCTCAAAATGAAAAGAGATATTGAGCTGCAAAAGCCTGTCGCACATACTAGTATTTGACTAGGAAAAAGGAAAAGCGACTCTTTTAATGTAAATTTTATGGTGCTCAAAAAGCCAAAGGCTTATCATCAATGTTGAAATATCATAAATTTCAAGCACCTATCTCAAAATGAGATGTTTTGTCCATACAAAATAAAATGGACCAATTGTTATGCTTTATGAAGAAGCCAAATGAAAAGCTTCTAAGTTATGTACTCAATGTGTGGGAGGTCATATATACTCATTTCTATAATGGAGATAGTCCACTTGATTTCGTATCAGTTGTGTATGACTCGTTTGAATTGATCATTGAAGCTTCGCTCTGGTCTAAGGACTATTCCACACTTGATTCTCACACACAACACACAAGTTTTTTGTTCAATGAATGTCTATTTCATTTGTGTGATTGTACATGTTCAAATGTGATGTGTGTGTGCTCAACCTTATGTGGTTCAAACCAAAAAGATTTTTGTTCTTTTTGTTTGCTTTTGGAAGTGATTTGTATCACCCATGTTTTTCAAAGTTTTCAAATTGTTTTTGTGTGAAAAACATGTTTTCTAGGTGTTTTCGTGACTTATTTCATGTTTAAGCTCAGTCACGAGTGAAAGGGTCCAATTCGCAAGTTTTTCAGCTTTGGACAGAGAGTTTCGCGACTGTTTCGCGGCTGTTTCGCGAGTAATGCTTACCTGCGAGATACCTGCGAGATACCAGCGAAATTTTCGCGGGATTGTAAGTAGCGAGAATACCAGCGAAAATTTTCAGATCAGCTTTTTAAAGGGCATTTCGTGGGTCATTTGTTTTAAACGTCTCCCATCCTCTCCTAAACCTCTGGTTTAATGTTTCTACATCAAAACCCAACTAAATTCAAATGTTTTTCATTCCATAAACATCTCTAAGGTAATCTTTAACTCTTTTCATTGATTTTGATCCTTAGATTACGTTTTTGGGGGTTTTATGTTCATAGTTGGGATTTTCTCAAATGGGAGTTGGAAAACTTATTTTCTGTCAATCTTTTTGATTGGGCTTTGTTTTAAATGATGATTTGGTTTGGTTGTTGGCCCCTTGTGGCAAATATAACATGTATTTAGGCAAGATTTCCATATGTTCTTGCATTGTTCATCATACATGTGTAGTGTGTGCACTCTAAGTGTTTGATAAAATGCCCAAATGACATTTTCTCGTTGTTTTGGACTCCAATGAGTACCAAACTTTGGGGATCACCATAATTATTCATGTTTATCATGTTTTGATCATTGGTGGTGTGTTTTGTACACTTTGCCCCTTGAGTGCCTTGCTCATGCATTAGTCATGTATCACACATGCACTCTAGATGCATTTTGCTGCACACACTCTAACACTTGACATGTTTTTGCATTCACTCATGCTAGTTAAGTCTTTTTAGACATTTTAGCACATATAACATGTTCTTGTGTCCATGTCATGCCTAGGTCCATATCATGTTCCATCATCATTAGCATGTCATGCTCTTTATGCTTTGTAGCATTTTTTAATGTTTGTATTGTGTTTGAGCTTCATTTTCTCATTCATTTTGCACTCCTCATGCATCATCTTCATATTTTCTTTTCTTTCCCTCCTTCCTCTTGATTAATTGTCTATTCGTGACAAAAAGGGGGAGAGTATCGTCATTTCTATATGACTCATGTGCACACTCTTAGGGGGAGAAATTCTACTTTGTGCACATTCGTAGGGGGAGAAAGCCATAGGGGAGATGCATATGCCAAGGGGGAGAAGACATTCTTTTTGAGAAAACCTTGATTTACTTCATGCTTGTTTTCTCGTTGCTTTATGATGCTTTGATATGCTTTGTTGCTCTCATTGCATTGTGTTTATGTGTTGGACATGCTTTTATCCTTATGCTATTATGCTTTATTGGTTGCATGTTCGGATGATCACTTTCTTTGCTATATGATCATTGTAGTCATTTCCATATGACTGTTTTGGTGTTTGATCAAGTTGCTCACATGTTTCACATCTTGATTACTTGATCGCAATTTACTTGTTACATTATACTTGTCCGTTTATTACTTGCTTTACCTTGAGGGTCTAATGTGTTTTGTGCAAGTGTTTCAGGTTACAGGTATATATGTTCCAAGTTCATCACAACTCCTGTGATTCATGATAGGGGGAGTGATATGATAGGGAAGTACTTTATATTTTGTACCCATGTTGCTTTTGTAAGCTTTAAGGGTTTGTTTCATGCATTATTTGTAGGTCTTTGTGGTTTGTGCCATGCATTTGCAATATCTTGCCTATGCAACCTTCATGCATGTTTGCTTGTTGTTCAATGTCATGCATTTTACTTCAAGTACATCACTCTTGTGCCCATGTAGGAGTGTTCCTAGATGCATACACGTTCTATGCATTGGTTGAGTGATGAACACTCGTGTGCCCTAGTAGGATTGTTCCTAGATGCAAATACTTCGTGTATTTCGCATTGGTTGAGTGTTGGAGTTGCAAGTGACTCTCTTCAATTGAGCGTATCTTCTTGCATATCCGGATGTTCGTTCCATGTGTGAATGAGCATAGTAATTGCTTTTGTATAGTGATTACTTGGTTGATCGTGCCATGATCTAGTGTTTCTATTTCGTTTTGCTCGATCATGCTATTATTGCTCCATATGTTTTTCAAGTTTTCTGCATACAATGATGTTATTGTGTTGTTGTGTTTCAGGAGTTACTTGTTCATATGTTTCAAGAGCACTTCAGAATCTAGAACTAGGTGTGAGTGAGTTTTGCCTATGTTCCCAAACTCACGTTTAAGTCTAGAGTCTGTTTTAGGGTTTTGTCACGGAATAACCAAAGGGGGAGATTGTAAAGTTGTAATTTACAACTGTGTTTTTGTTGGCTTTTATTCCGTGCCAAATTTGATTGTAATTATGTTCAATCGTTTAAACCCTGTATTTATTGTGGGATTTATTGTAAGGGTTGTGTGTGTGATAGAGAGAGTGTATGAAGGCTCAAGCATTTGAAGAACTAAAGGATTCTCGCGGGTATATCGCGACCTAGCATCCCGCGAAATGGTGCATGTGCCCTGCACATGTTGGAAGCTGAAGAGTCATGTCAGGCTGTCATTTTCGCGAGTGTCTCGCTGGTAAGGCCTTCCCGCGAGACAGTCGCGAAACTTTCTGCCTGGAGGATTTTAATGAGTGACCTTCTTACCCTTCACCCACTCTATATATATACCCTCATTACCCACATATGTTGGTGTGGCTATTCAGAGAGAAAAACCCTAGATAGGTTTTCTACAACTCACCCACCCATCTTTTGAGAGAGAGCTACTCCTCCTTAGTGAGAAATCATTATAGCCTCTTCTCCATCCCTCTCCTATTATCATACCTTGAGAGGAGATTTATACCCAAACACAACCCATACACATTCAGAGTGTAGAGAGTGTTTTGGAGCTATTGGGAAGCATTGGAAGAAGCCAAGGATGGCAAATGCAACATGGAGCTTGTTGCGGGATCTGGAGAGCTAGACAAGACACGGTTCCGAGAAGCCTTGTTGGAGTAGGAGCTTGGAGGGCTTAGGTACAGCGGGTAGACTAGGCTTGGAGGGTCTCTTGCTAACCCATGTATCCCAACTGATTGTCTAGTGGATCGATTTCCGCTTGGAGGGCGGCGGAGAGGTTTTTCGCCGAGTTCTTCGGTTTCCTCTTCGAGAACACGTCTCGGTGTTTTCTGTGTTTGCATCCTTCTTCCCTACTCTTGTTTAAATTCCATTATACTGCTGTGTTGCTTAGTTTATGGATTAGAGTAGTTGTTTTGTTTATACGCTTGTGTTTACACTATTCCGCACTTATCATTAAGTTAGTGTAAAATCAACCAAGCCGTAACTTTAATTTGGGAGTCTAAATAGCTCGTGTGTTTTCAACACGATTTTCGAGCTTTCACTAAAAACCACATTTCAAAGACTAATAGGCCTATAATCAGTCACACACTTTGGCTCTTTTATTTTTGGAATAAGGACTATATGGGTTTCATTAAATTTAGGGGGTGCTAAACCATTATTAAGAAAATCAAGAATGGTTTTTGTGACTACATCACCAAAATTCGACCAAAAATGCTGATAAAATAAAGAAGGCATACCATCCGGCCCAGGAGCTTTCAAAGGGTGCATTTGTTTTAGTGCCATTCTTACTTCATTCTCTGTAAAATCCATTGCAAGTTTCCGATTCATGGTTGGTGTCACCTTTGGCTGAAGAGCATGCAGCAATTCATTGAATTCATTCAGCCAACTAGTTGTGAAAAGCTCTTTATAGTAGTCCACCACTATCTCTCCCATTCAGTCTTCATCATCTTGCCAGCCTCCATTTGAGTCTAGCAACACCTCCATCAGATTTTTCTTATGTCTAGCAGATGCTTTTGCATGGAAAAATTGAGTATTTCTATCCCCGTCTTGGTACCAACTAATCCTTGATCTTTGATACCACATAGCATCCTCTTTCTCATGCCACCCATTCAGCTTAGTATTCCTCATGTCTTGGATATTTCTTGGAGATGCTGGTTGTAATTCCAACCATTCCAAGTGTTTTTGAAGTGTAGCTATTTTCTGTCCAACATGCCCAAATTCGGTCTTATTCCATGCCCCAAGCCTCACTCGACATTTATCTAAGCATGATACTAATGGGTAAACCGATGGGTAAACCGAAGTAGAGGTCAGCCTTTCTTTCCACGCCTCCAACACCACAACCTTGCACCTCGGATCCTTTAGCCACTTTTTTTCAAATCTAAACATCCTTCTCGGTCTTCTTTTCCTTGTTTTATTGGTGAATCTAAGTAGCAATGGTGAATGGTCTGATACCGCTGATGTAAGGTGATACAATCTAGCCATTGGGAACTGGTTTGTCCATTCATTCGTGGCCAAAGCTCGATCAAGCCTCTCATGTATTTGAGTCCCATCCCTTCTCTGGTACAACCAAGTAAAACATGGACCTATAAAGCCAATATCCTTCAATCTGCTATAGTCAATTGTCTCCACAAAACTCATCATTTGCTGCCGTGGCCTAGAGCTACCACCTTCCTTCTCAGACATCCCTGTTAATTCATTAAAGTCTCCAATAACAAGCCATGGTAGGGAAGACGTGTGGCTCAGCTGTTTCAACTTTGTCCAAGATTTTGACCACTTCGATGTATCCAGATTGCAATGAAATCCTGTAAAGTGCCACCAACCTGAATCTGTTTCACCCTCCACAAGTGCATTAATGTGTGTTTGTGTTTGTGCATCAATGTGCTACTATGGAAGGAGGAGATTCGGTTAGACATCCAAACTTTTCATAATTTTTGGTAAGGCATAAATACACTTTTGGTCCCTACATTTTGGGTCGTTTCTCGATTTGGTCCCTAAACTGATTTTGCTCCTAGGTTAGTCATTGATTTTTTTTAAATCGTTTTTAAAATGGTCCTACCGTCAACCCAATAACAAAAAAAATTTGAGGTGGCAAACGGAGTGCATAGGTGGCATGTTAGATGTTGATGTGGCTAATAAAATAATATTAAAAATACCACGTCAGCATCCATGTTAGCATTTTAATGACAAGTCAGCATTTTAACTAATAAAAAAATAAAAATAATTTTTAAAAAATTAAACTGAAAAAAAAAATTCAAAATCAAAAACAAAAAAAGAAAAAACTTTTTCATATCCTCTCTTTCTCTGTGTTTGTGTCTGTATCTTTTTTTTTTTTTTTTAGATCCTTTCTTTCTCTGTCTCTTGGTGCGTATTTGTGTTTGTATCTTTCTTTGTTCAGGCTTTCAATCGCTCTCTCTCTCTTAATCTTTGACATTTTCTCTCTCTCTCTCTAAACCCGACTCTATAATCTCTGGGTTTTTCTAGTTTTTCATGGGGTGGTCGGTAATGGAGGTGGAGATCGGTGGTCGGTGGTTGATTTGGTCCCTAAACTAATTTTGCTCCTAGGTTAATCCTTAATTTTTTTAAATCATTTTTAAAATGGTCCTGCCATCAACCCAGTAACAGAAAAATTAAGGTGGCAAACGAAGTGCATATGTGGCATGTTAGATGCTAATGTGGCTAATAAAATAATATTAAAAATGCCACGTTAGCATCCATGTCAGCATTTTAATGACAAGTCAGCATTTTAATTAATAAAAAAATTAAAAAATTAAAAAAAAAATAAACTGTAAAAAATTCAAAATCAAAAACAAAAAAAGAAAAAACTTTTTCAAATCCTCTCTTTCTCTGTGTTTGTGTCTGTATCTTTTTTTTTATTTCAGATACTTTCTTTCTCTGGCTCTTGGTGCGTATTTGTGTTTGTATCTTTCTTTGTTCAGGCTTTCATCCCTCTCTCTCTCTCTCTTAACCTTTGACATTTTCTCTCTCTCTAAACCCGACTATATAATCTCTGGGTTTTTCTAGTTTTCTGTGGGGTGGTTGGTAATGGAGGTGGAGATCAGTGGTTGGGGTGGAGATCGATGTGGTTGGGCTGGTGGTGGTGGAGATTGGTGGTTGGGGTGGAGATCGGTAATCCATGGGTCTTGGATTATGGGTTTGGTTGGAGATGGAGATGGAGATGGCTGGGTTTGGTTGGAGAGGCTGGGTTTTTTTGGGTTTCAGTAGGGGTGGGTTGTGGCCGTGGAGATCGGTGTGGCCGTGGAGAAGGAAACGGTGACGACAACTGATCACGCTACTGGTTGTGGGTCTTAAGTGGCGCTTCTGAAGAGATGAAAGCCATGAAATGGGTGAGCCTAGACCGAGCTCATTGAAATCGAGTCACGAAAGCCATCATTGTTGTCCTAGCAATTCAGTGACTTGGTGTGACGTTTCAGATCTGGCCATTAACGAAGTGGATGACTGAAGTAGAGATTTTGAGGTTTGAGTTTGTTGATGACTGAAATAAGGAGCTGCTTATGGTTTCTGGGTTCTTCATCTCAATGGGTTTGTTGCTTGATCTCTCTATATATTTATTTCTGGGTTGTAAATTTTGCGGGTTTGATGTAATTTTTCTGGGTTTGTTGTTTGATATTGATTTATGGGTTCGATGTTCACTTCATTTTTTGGATTTCATGTAAATTTCTGGGTTTGATGTTCATCTCAATTTATGGGTTTAAGCTGATGAGGTTAACCAAAAGCAAAAGCAAAAAGAATTAAAACGATTACGAATTTTTATTTTTTAAGAAATGATTTTAGTTTAAATTAGATTTTAGGTTTTTTTTAATTTAATTTATTTTTTTTTAATTTTCTTAGCTGGCTTTTTTTATTAATTTAAATGCTAACATGGCATTTAAAAAATGTTAAATATATTTTTTTTACTATTATTTTATTAGTCACGTTAGCAAACAGTGAAATCCGTTTGCCACTTTAGCATTTTTCTATTACTGGGTTGACGGCAGGAATCATTTTAAAAACGATTTTAAAAAATCAAGGACTAACCTAAGAGCAAAATCAATTTATGTATTAAATCGAGAAATGACCCAAAATATAAAAACCAAAAATGTATTTACACCTTTTGGTAATTAATGTATAATAAATGTTTCTAAAAAAAATGTATAATAAAAACGACATTAATAATACGTAAAGCTAACCCAACGTGGAAGAGACATAGATATGGCTTGATCTCCAAAAATCTGACAATTTGGTGGCTTAATAGTTGTCGCCGACATCACAGGAACAAAAATAAAATAAGAAAGGAAGCAAACATATATCCATGAGGAACGAGGAGATACGCCATGAGGTGGACATAAAAATGGCAGGTGATATGGCCTAATATATTTGAAATTCATAAAAACTTGTATGAATTTCTATACACAGAACTGTAGAAGATAATTTTTGGAGTTGTTAGGATCACAAGTACATTAATGTTTTTGTTATTTGCAATAATTGAGTTCTTGTGGCCTGATATATTAGATAAGTTGTTTTTTTTATTTATTTATCCTTTGTTTGGTTTACTTTTTGAGTTAATAAACTAAGAATATTTGGTTTAGAAATTATTTTTAAGAAATTTTTTGTAAAAAATAATAAAATAATTTTAAGTCATGTTAATGAGTACCCTTAGAACAATTGTTAATAAATAATTTCAAGAAAATTTTTACTACACTTTTATGGGAAAAAAAATATCAAAATATTAATTGTTTTTTTTTTTCCGTAAAAACTTTCTTAAAATAGTTCACTGACAAATGTCTAAGGACATTCTTTAACATTTTCCAACAATTAATTGTATTGCTAGGTT
Source organism: Quercus gilva (assembly GCA_023621385.1). Lineage (NCBI taxonomy): Eukaryota > Viridiplantae > Streptophyta > Magnoliopsida > Fagales > Fagaceae > Quercus > Quercus gilva. The sequence goes on along the minus strand of CM042477.1, from coordinate 4,309,853 downwards.
TTTATATTATTGGAAATTAATTCATTCATTATTTGGTCAATGAATATTCCACCAATGTTTTTTTTTTTTTTTTTTTTCCAAAACATGTGTGCATCCAAATTCAGATCTGCTAGATTTCTTAGGGTACTCTACCAATAGATTTTTTTAAATCCTAACCATTATTTTAGTGTCTGTTTGGATGGAGGGGTGAATGAGTGAGAGTGGAGGGGAGTAGAATAAAGTTAGCCGAAAATAGGCTAATTTTGGACTAAATCTACTTTGCTCTACTCTATATTTCTCCCTCTTAATCCAAACGAACCGTTATGAGTTAAGAGTTTACATTTTGCCATGTTAGTATTTCACTAACAATACTCTTAAAATAATATAATAATGTTGCAAACAAAACAATTAAGATTATTGTTAGTAGAATGCTAACATGGCAAAATCTAGATCATTAAATCATTAAAGAATGGTTAAGATTTAAGGAAATCTCTTTGGTACAGTATCCTAAAAAATCTAAAAGATCTAAATCTGTGTGCATCCAGGGGGCAAAGGCAAGGTAGTTAAGTTGTGCCTACGGGAAAAGTGTAAGAAATTTTGCTTTCATAATTAGATTCTTTATCACCACAACGTACCACCAACAAAAAAAGTGGGCCCGATGTGTTGGGTAATAAATAAAGAGCAAGACTTAGGTATAGTATTTAGGTGCTATTTCTTAAGTTCCCCTCTTAAAATTCAGCCAAGTGGATTTTTTCTCATGAGATGAAAGTGTGTTTTTTAGTTAAGTAGTCACATGGTTGAATTTTAAGAGGAGAACCTAAGGAATAGTACCTAAGATACTGTTCCTAAGTTTTATCCATAAATAAATAAATATTTTTTAATTCTTAGGGCATGTTTGGTTAGAAGTTTTTAGTATAGTTTTTTAAGTGTCGTGGAAATGCGTGTGGGTTAAAAAGTATTGTGAAAATACATGTTTAAGTGTTTAAACACTGAAAACTATTGTTTAAACAACTATATCGATTGTTGTTTGAAATCTGGATTCTTATGTATTTTCTACACTTACCCATTGTTTGGTTGCAGTTGAGGGAAGAGAAAGGAAAAAAAAATGAGTAAGAGAAAATAAGAAAAGAGAGGTTATCCGATATTGCCCACATGATATGCAGTTGATTATTTGCCATCCCATATGCTGGATGTTTCTAGAACAAAGTTGGTTTTCTATTATTTATACGTGGAGTGTATCTCCTACTAGATTCATAAAAAAAGGGAATGCTTCTCGGACTAGTCTGAATAGAATAATTTGACTAATTCATATACTCTAAATTCTCTAGGGTATTCTATCAAATTAGTAGTTATTGTCTTTTACAATAATATATCACTAGACCGTATGCTCTAAGCTAAAAAAAAAAAATAGTTTAATTAAATTTACAAAAAGCAATTCATATTTTTCTAACTGATCCATCAATATGAATGTTTCAAAAATTACAGATGAAAAAATTTTAATTTTCTAGCAGAAAAAAAATTGCTTTGAAAATTTCATCACATGGGATTGGATAATCAGTAATATAGAAAGAAATAATAAGGAAGATATACACATAAATCCATTTGAACACAAGTGAAAATTCAATTTGATGGACCCATGTATGTTACATTTTTATTCTTCTTTAATTTGTAAATGTTCTTCTTTTAATGTTCTTCTTTTTTCTTTTTTGTGTACAGGGTTGCGGTATGAATTTCTATACACATAACTGTTGAAGATAATTTTTGGAGTTGTTAGGATCACGAGTCCTTGATCACCTAATATATTAATGTTTTTGTTATTTGCAATAAATCAGTTCTTGGCGTCCTGGAATCCTTGCTCTTCTCCCAGTCAAAAGTAATGCTGAACTGTGCGGCCTGATATATTAGATAAGTTGTGTTTTTATTTATCCTTTGTTTGGTTGCAGTTTTTTTTTTTTTTTTTTTTTTTTTTTTTTTTTTTTTTTTTGCGTTAATAATACCATGAAAGACACACACGGTAGGGGAAGGAGATAAGACAAGGGAATATGCTCACAGTCGTACAACACCAAAACTATATGGGAAAGTTGGTTTACTTTTTGAGTTAACAAACTAAGAATATTGGTTTAGAAATTATTTTTAAGAAAAATTTTATAAAAAAATAATTCTAAGTCATGTTAATGAGTACTTTTAGAGTATTCTCATCAAAGATGGTAAACATTTTAGCATTTATCATCTAAAACACCAACATTAGAGCATTCTCATCAGCTCTCTAAAAAAAAATGTCATTTTGACACATCAAAAACCTACTTTACCATTTTAACACATCATTTTACAACATACCATTTATCAGATGTTTTATTATTCTATTCTAAACATTAAAATAATATACACAACACATTAAAATATCATTAAAAAAAATTCAAACGGTAATATATACTACACAACCCACCACCACCACCATTGCCCATAGCACCACACCACCACCACTGTCCATAGTAGCCCACCCCTACAACCACCACAATCCACCACTGCCGACAACCATAACCAAAACCCAAAATCAACCAACCAACCCACTACCACCGACCACCATAGCTAAAATCCAAAATCAACCAAACCACCAAAATCAGCATAACACCACCACCACTGCCCATAGCACACCACTACCACTGCCCATCCGAGCCCACCCATTGCCCAACCCACCCATCAAACCACAGGCAAAAAATAAAAAAAATAAAAAACAAAAAAACCATAGCCAAGACCCACAACCCATTCAAACCCAAGCCTCAAACGTCGATTCAACAAACCCATGCCCACAATGACAAAACCCAGACCCACGGCAAGCAAAGCCCACCATCCATGGTGAGAAAATCTCACCCACGACACACGGCAAGCAACAGTGGCGACCTTGGACGGTCTGTTTCTTGGCGTGGTAAGATCGGCGTGGCGAGATTGGCGATGGCCAGACGGCGATGAGAATGCCAGACGGAGAGAGAGAGATGGGTGAGATGGGAGAGAGACATCTAATAGGAGGAGAGAGAAAAAAACGAATTAAATAAGCCAAACAGGCATTTCTGTCCGTACGCTCTCAAAAAATGAGAGCGTACTTTAGCATGTTTCATAATTTTGAAACATTTAGCACGCCTGATGAGGATTCGTTTTTGTGTTTGGTGTGTCAAATGTGCCAAATATTTGGCATTTGGCACATTTGAGAGAGCTGATGAGAATGCTCTTATAATATATAACACATCACTTTGCAATATCCCTTACATCAAAACTTTTATATTTTTAACACTTTATTTAAATATTCTTTCTTTATGATTTTTTGTTCATTTTTTATTCTTCTTCTCTCTTTTGGTCTCTCTCTCCTCTGTCTCTATCTTTCTCAACCCAGCAACGTCGGCCACCACATCCACCCATCCATACCACAACCATCACATCCACCCACCATCGCCATCACTAACCACCAGCCAGATCCACCGCAATCAGTTACCAAATTCAAACTCTTTTCTTTACTATGGTTATTATTTTTATGATCAAATTGGCAATTAATTGATTGGAATAGTTCTTCTCAAAAAAAAAAAAAAAAATTGGAATAGCGTTTAGATTAATTTTTGGGGGGAAAAGTGATTTGTTCTCTTAATTATTGGTTTCCGAAGAGTTAAATGGCCCAAAACAAATTTTCTAGTTGGGTCAAAATGTTGGTCAACCCATTAAACCCAGATGTCTTCAACTCTCATCTACCAAAGATTAGTTTTTTGGGCTATTAAGTTGCATGTATTTGGTTCAATCAAATGGATTGCACTCGAAGCTTAAGAATATAGCTCATAGGCTTCACTTGCTTCTCACTCCTAAATTTTATGCATTTGTATTTTATGGCCACTAACCCAAATTTGGCATTTGGAAATTACTTTGTTATACCACATAGGAAAAGGGAAAGATGGCTCAAATGGGGAAAAATGGGCTTTTGCCCTTTATTTTTAAAATAATTGGGAAAATATCTCTGTTTTCAAACTATATAGCATTGTATCATTATTTTGAAACTCGATTTTTAGAAAAATTGAGTTCAGCTTATAACTTGATTTCAAGATTTTCGAGTTATAGCTAAATTCTGCCATGGTGGACTAGCTGACATGGCTTTTTCCTAAACCCACAACCATTAGCAACGAGCAACCACAGAAACCCAGCCATCACCACGACCACAATAACACTGAAAACCAAGATCAACCAACCCAGAAAACCCAACCAATTTTGCAAACAGCCCTCTGCCGCCTCAATTTATCTCTGGTGTATGTGTGGTATGAGCTTCTCACTCTTTCTTTATCTTTGTTCTGCAACTACAATTTTTTTAGATAGCTTCAGCCGTTCAAGTCTTTTTGATAGAAGATAAAAATTGTAAAGTAAAAGTAAAGCTATCTGCCCATCTCTACTCTCTAGACTAGGCTTTATTTATGTGGTCGTGGTTTTCAACTGAACTAAGCAAGTATCTATGCCAAAACCAAAAACCAAAGCAACAAATAGATGTTCATGCAAGTGCATTTAATGGATGTGACACCCAAGTGATTGATGCGGACAAACTTTTCCATAGAACTCGATTATGTAGAATTCGAGATATATTTAAAAAAAAAAGTTTGTGCAGAGATCGATTTTATTAAAATCGAGTTCTATGTGGGATTTTTTGTCCAACAGCCACATAGCGAGTTCCACTGTGGCGCAAAGCACATGAAACTTGATTCTAATAATATTAAGTTCTTCATAAAACTCGATTTTACCAAAATGAAATTTTAAAACAAGGGCATTTTTTTACATAATTTCGAAACAGAGACATTTTTCTACATAGCTTGTAAATTAGGGGCAAATGCCCATTTTCTCCGGCTCAAATGGACAAGGCAAACTTCTGGTTTGTTAGATAAAACAAAAATGGAAACCTAGTTCCAAATCATACAAAAGAACAATTAGAACTACATCAATCATAATCCATGTTGATTGGTGATTAGGAAAACAACTTAGAACCATTTAAAAAAACAAAGGTGAAAAAAAAGTGACTTATCCATGTTGATTTGGGGTTTTTATAAAAATCCATACAAATCCACATCTTTAGTTTGTTAGCTCAAAAAGGAAGATTTGGTCTTGGAGGCCCAAATCAATTTCCCTTATGAAAACTTCCCAAACATGCTAGCAGAAAGATAAAGGCCCAGATCCACACTATTATTAATAGACCTCAACAAGTTTTGGCAGAAAAAAGAAAAACAGAGCATGACTTGTACTACTACAATAAAAAATCCAAACAGTTCAAATTTTCATAATGTTAGGACATATGTGAATCATGTTAGGAACATATGTCAATATAGAATTAGTTAATCCTTTGACAAAACGTACTTTACTTGTAATTGGGTAGATCTAAGATGCGTTTAATGCTTCAAGGAATAAGGTTTCAAGTTTAAGTGTTAAAGCCATGCAAGTCTATCCAAGAAACAAGTGAAGAAGTGCTGGATTTTAAAACTCGATAGCTAATATCTATCGAGATTTAAAAGGCTGTTTAAGCCCGATACTCGACAGCTGCTCGATAGATAGGGTATCTATCGAAGTTTAAGAAAATCAAATTTTCAGTTCTGATTTTCATTTTATCCGTGTATAGGTGTTTGAGATTTCTTTTCTCATAACCTTAAACATATATAAGGATTGTTTTAAGGGCCGTCACAACTGATGCACCTCAATGCAAAAGTTTTTCACAAACATATTGTGAACCGGAGACATATACCCTAGTTCATCTTTCTTTTCAAGAAGCTACTGTGTTTGTATACCATAGGGTTTTGTAACTAAGGAGTTTCATGACCTTTATCGTGTTGATGAACTAAAAAACTTTGCAGCCAACATCCTTCTCAAGTTGGTGTGTAAGCCGCGTACTAGGATCCACACATCGAATTGGTTAGTCAAGTATTGGGAGTCGTGTATTGAAAGAAGAGATTGTCACTACAGAACAAATCTAATTGGGTATTGAGGTAAGGGTTCAACTGTAGGTTGGTTAAGGTACTGGGATTCTATTACTTGTAATCGCTTGTTGTGATAATAGTGAATTCTCATGAGTGGTGACTTTAAAATCACTCCGTGGGATTTTTGTTGCATAGGTTTTTTCCATTCGTAAATAAATCACCGTGTCATTTTATTTTTCGCTGCATATTAACTTAATTGGTTAATTCATCACAATAGGTCAATACATTGCCTATCACATAACACCTTAAAAGAGGATTAAAAAGTACAATTGATCCGCACAACATATATTCTGCCAAATGGGAAAAATAGTACGTGAGTAAATTGCAAACCTCACACTACAGGAAAATTCAATTCAAGCAATGTAATTCTAACAAACCAACGAAAACAAAGCGTGGATCATGGTCTATTGGAGGCTCAGATAGCGTTGAAGTTTAGATCAAGTTGGATATTGTCATAGTTGCTGCTGTTAGTAATGCCATCGGTGCTAGCAACATTGCCTTTAGGAAGAGTTTGGATAGCATTTCCAGTGTTGTTAGTTGTAAGCTTGCGAAATGCGAGAATGAGTGCGATGATGAGGACGAGCAGGCTAGGTATTTCTACAGCAAGCTTAACGATTGAAAGCAACGAGGTTTGTTCCCTGCATTAACAAGAGAAAATTAATTCTATGAATTACTGGAACCAACAAAAATAAAATGCTAATAAAAGAATATGTAGCTATTGTCACATGTTTAGAGGAGGAGACAAAGAGGACGATAGGGTTGAAGGAAGAGGAGCCAAAGAATATGGAAAGAGTTTTGTCATGTTTGCTTAAAAAAAAGAATTGAAGAGAGTAATTGAGTCTTGTATATCATGATATGTATAACTCTATGTGAGTGAGGCCATATATTGTGGTTTTTCCTCTGCAGACGCAATAACTTGCATTTGTCTCACACACATAGGCAGGCCCCACAGTGTGTGGAAACCGCCAGTCTGTGAGTGACGGGTGTTAGAAACTGAAAGAATATGGACAGTCACCCAATGTGAGCATGTCCCTCTATTTGCTTCAGATTGTAACATCTAGGAGTAATAGTATTAGACCGTTACACTACCCCACTAATCCATTATCCCACTAAATATTAATGAAGTTGAGTGTATATAAACACCAAGAATGATAACCATTAGAGTGTAGACGAATTCTGAATTTCTCATAGTGTTTATAGAGTATTGTGAGACTCTTAGGTTGTGGGTTATGTTTGCATCACTCTAGTAGTGTGCAACACTGTCGGAGAAACGTTTTTGGTTCATGGGTGGCTCAAACTGGAATCCAAAACATGTTTGGATAGCTGGTATGTGTGGAGGCTGGCTCTAGACAACGTAGAACAATCTCAAAACTCCTGTGCGATCATCGGCTTAGGCCAAAAGAGGTATGCCGAAAAACCGATTGTTTATATATCCGCTGCTATTCTCTATTTCTTACATTGGTATCAGAGCGTTTATAGGTTGTTCTCGATGTCATAGGCATATATGATTAGCTCTTAATACATTTTATGCTGCTGTGACATGCTATGAATTTCTTTGCACCTCACATGACCTTCAATGGCAAGTTTTGATTCTGAGCATTTCGTGCCTTGAAATTAATATATGTTGTTTATATTACATGTATTAATATCTTCCTTAAGTTTCGTAGCAAATCTCTAAGTGTGCCATGAGATATAGTTTAACAAAACTTAGAACACCGAAACTTTAAGGACAAAACTGCTCTTACATGATTTCTATTTACAAAATATGATTTCATATTATGAATCTATGTGTTATAAGCTTTAAATTGATATATGGTACGTTAAAAATGGACTTGAAATGAAGAAGATGTGAAACCTTGAAGTTCATGTCTGAAACTCGTGTTTTTGGCTGGAGGAAATTGAAAGGGCGAAGGTTGAAGACAACCTGCACTCCTGCACGTGTTTCACTTGCCAAAAGGGTTTTTTTTTTTTTTTAAAAAGGGTCCCACAATATTTTACTACATAAATAGTGTTTGTTTTTGCTCAGATTCTTTTAGCGTATACTGTACAATGGGCCACATTTATGCCTATTAATGCCTATGAAACGTTTATGCCTATTAAAGCCTGTTGCATGTTTTACCATTATTAAATATAAAAAGGAATGGTCACACAATAGATTCCTATGTATTTACTCTATTATTATTGGCATATACTGGAAAGATAAGCCCATCTGCCACGTTTGGGTCTTTTTGTCTTTTGTGAGATTTTCCTATTATATGCATATTAAGCCTATTGATGAATGAGTTTCTTTAGGTGAAATGTATTATTCAACTTAGCATTTATTTTTAAAACATAAAAGGTATATGCTTCAATGATAAGGAATTGATTTAATTTTGCAAATTATTTAATTCCATTATTATTTCTTAGTGAAATATGGTATTAATATATATGTATATATATATTTACACAACGTTAAATAGTATATTTAACGCGACAAAGAAATAATTATTCCTTCGTGAAATAATAAAATGCCTATATGAATTGTTCTCATGAGTTTAAATTGTGATAGCTTGTTTGGCTTAATAGTTAATTGATAACATTGGTGAATTATTTTTAATACATATATTTTGTAAATATGTTTAGAATTGAAATATGGAATAGTGGGAGTATGGTTGAGTTGCGTTATCTCCCATACATAATTTTGCACGAATAGATTAAAATTAAGCTTAGTAATAAACACTAGTGGCGCAAGAGATGATTTGGAAGCTTAGCAAATTTTTGATCTTGCGACGTGTGTTAATTATCTAAGTTTATTTTAAATCGAACGTCAAAATTTTTGAAATGTGTGTATAATGTCCCATTTATGAAATTTTGTAGTGAAATGGCTTCTAAAGGTATAGTTGCTGATCTCAATAAAGGAGAGAAATTGGATGGTGAAAATTACAATGTTTGGCACCGCAAAATCCAATATGTGCTAAATGAGCAAGAAGTCCTAGAGACTCTAACTCATTCGTAGAGTAAACCCAATGAGGGAAGCACTGAGTAACACCAATGTGATCTTGCTGCCTATGAAAGTTGGCACAAGAAGGATTTGTGTGCGCGCTTTACAATGCTGAGCAGCATGCACAATGACTTGATTGGTGAATTTGAGCAGTATACAACTGCATAAGACATGTAGAAAGCTCTAAAGTTAAGATATCGAGGTACATCAGCCACTAGACTGCGTGGCTTAACAATGAAATTTGATTCATATAAGATGCGCTCTGAACATACAATGAAGCAGCATCTTAGGGCAATGTCCTCCATGATTCGAGAGCTCAAATCTGCTGGAAACAATCTTACTAATGAACAACAAGTCCAAGCGGTGATTCGTTCACTACCAAGTTCATGGGAGACGATGTGTCAAAATTTGACACATAATGAGAACATCAAAACATTTGATGATGTGGCTCGTCACTTGGAACTTGAAGCTGAGCGCCTTGAAGCAACCAAGCCGATTAGTTCTGTGCACATGGTTGAGACTAGCTCGCTCGCGTAAGGCATCTAGGCCTAAACGCAAGCAACCTGATTATGCTCTTGGACAAGAGAGACCTAATGAGCCACCGCCTAAGAAGGCTAAGTTTGTCAAGTGCAATACTAGAGGAAAGCGCGCAAAGAAGGACAAGTCTAAGTTGACTTGTTATAATTGCGGAAAGAAAGGACATTTTGCTCGTGAATGCACTCAGCCAAAAAAGGTAACAACTAATCCTATATCTCACCATGTTTTTGTAACTAGTCATGTCCTTGTTGCTAATTCTGCTCCTATGTGGACTGTAGACTCAGCAGCAACAGAACATTTAGCGAGAGATGGAGTGGGATTTGTGGAGTACCGCCGGATTCCTGTTGGGTGTAGAGACATCAAGGTGGGAAACGGAGCTAGCGTGGAGGTACTTGGAGTTGGTACTTACAAGCTAGAATTGCGAGGTGGTCGCACTCTGTTGCTCCATGACATGTTGTATGCTCAAGAGATCCGGAGGAACTTACTTTCCGTAGTTACTTTGTTAAGACTTGGTTTCTGATTTATTTTTGAGAATAATTATGTTTTATTGCATTTAGGAATAGTTTATTATGGTCGTGGTTTTATTTCAAATGGTTTTTTAATATTGGATATTGAATATTATAATAATGATAGTTCAGTTTTTTTTTGACTTCATCTGATAATGCTTCTGATAATTCAATTATATGGCATGCTAGGCTTGGTCATATAGGGCAAGAGAGGATGACTAGGTTAGCTAGAGAAGGCCTTATGGGCAATCTCGCTAAGGTCACTTTGTCCACATGTGAACATTGTCTTGTGGGAAAGTTAAAAAGAAAACCATTTGGAAAAGCCACAAAGGCATCTTTTCCATTGCAACTAATCCACTCTGACATATGTGGTCTAATGAATGTGAGGGCAAGGCATGGAAGTTTCTACTTCATCACATTTATAGATGACTTTACACGTTACGGTCATGTCTATTTGATTTCTCATAAGTTTGAGGCTTTAGATTGCTTTAGACGATACATGATATTAGTTGAGAATCAATTAGACAAGAGCATTAAGGCTCTTAGAACTAATCGTGGGCATGAGTATTTATCTGAGCAATTTAAGGAGCTCTGTGATGAAAAGGGAATTGCAAGGTAATTAATGATGCCTTATACACCGCAACAAAATGGTGTGGCGGAAAGGAGAAATCGAACACTGCTAGAGATGGTTAGGTCAATGATGGCGCAAGCTAACCTACCGATTTCGTATTGGGGGGATGCACTTTTGACTGCAGCCTATATACTTAACCGAGTGCTCTCTAAATCAGTATCTTCCACACCTTATGAACTATGGACCAGCAAGAAACCTAACTTGAATAACTTGCGGCCATGGGGTTCAATAGGTTATGTTCACAATACTTCTCATAGATATGGGAAATTGGGGCCTAGAGGAAAGAAGTGTATCTTTATAAGGTATTCTGAGCATTCCAAAGGCTATGTGTTGATAGGTGAACAACTTGATGGAAGTATAACTGAATTAGAGTCACGTGATGTTGATTTCATTGAAAGTGAATTCCCTAACATAGGTGAGGTTGAAAAGAACTTGACTCTTTATGAAATGATGGATCAAGAGGTAGGCGCCCCAAGTAGACTAGTAGAGGACAAGGAAGAAATTCCTAAAACTCCTAGAGACAGTAGGAGCGACTCACAACCTAGTGGGAGCACACCACTAGAAGCTGGTCCATAACAACCTCAGCCACGTAGAAGCAACCGTGGAAATATTCCTCGTCGTCATTTTGAGATTGAGGGGGAAGCTTTCATGATTGCTTCACAGGATGATGATGAGCCAATAACTATGCAAGAGGCTCTCTCATCTTCTGTTAGTGATGAGTGGATGAAAGCAATGAATGATGAAATGGAGTCTATGAGGACTAATCAGGTCTGGGATTTGGTAGACCTACTGTCAGGGTGTAAAGCAATTGGGAACAAATGGGTTCTTAAAGTCAAACGCAAGGCGGATGGGTCAATAGAAAGGTATAAAGCTCGATTAGTGGCAAAAAGATACACTCAAAAGGAGGGTGTTGACTATGAGGAAACATTTTCTTCAGTTGTGAGGTTTGCCTCTGTTCGACTCATTCTGGCCATTGTTGCAAACTTGAATTTGGAATTATACCAAATGGATGTTAAGACAGCTTTTCTCAATGGAGAACTAGATGAAGAAATCTATATGGATCAACCTATTGGCTTTGTGACCAAAGGTCAAGAGCACAAAGTGTGCAAACTTAAGCGATCCATATATGGTTTAAAGCAGTCATCTAGACAGTGGTATCTGAGATTTTATCGAGCTGTTCTATCGAATGGGTTTACGATGATCGAAGAAGATCACTGTGTCTACGTAAAATGATCCAAGGGAAGTTTCATTATTTTGTCATTGTATGTCGATGACATATTATTGGCCGGTAATGACATGGAGATGATTATCGCCACAAAAGGGTGGTTGTCCTCTAACTTTGAGATGAAGGACATGGGTGAGGTAGATTATATTCTAGGGGTTAAAATCCTTAGGGATCGCTCAAAGAAACTTTTAGGTTTATCACAACAAACCTACATTAAGAAAATTCTTGAGCGTTTCCAAATGCATAATTGCAAACCCATAGATACTCCAGTTGCCAAAAATGAGAGCTTAAGCCTTGATATGTGTCCTATGACTCAAGATGAAAAAGAAAAGATGGCTCGTGTTCCTTATGCTAATGCAGTTGGAAGCTTGATGTATGCAATGATGTGTACTCGGCCCGATATATGTTATGTTGTTGGATTATTCAGCAGATTTCAGTCTAATCCAGGACTTGCTCATTGGAAAGCTGTCAAGAGGATATTAAGATATCTTAAAGGGACAGCGGACTACATCCTTTGTTATCAGGGTTCAGATTTGCATATGATTGGCTAGAATGATGCTGATTGGGGTAGTGACCTAGATGAACGCAAATCTACATCTGGATATGTTTTCTTGCTAAATAATGGCGCCATCACTTGGAGTAGCAAGAAACAACCCTGTGTAGCATTATCAACTATGGAAGCAGAGTATGTAGCATGTTCAGCAACTATTCAAGAAGCGGTTTGGTTGAGGAGGTTCTTTTAAAATCTTAAGGTTGTCAAGGATGCCTCAGATCCCATTACGGTACATTGTGATAGCATGGCAGCACTTGCCTATGCTAAAGATTCTAAGTATCATGGTAGAACCAAACACATAAATATACGATATCACTACATTCGAGACATGGTTGCTCACAATGAAGTGGTTTTAAAACACATTTCTACAAGCCTAATGATAGCTGATCCTCTTACAAAGCCTATAGGAAGGGATGTCTTTCAGGCTCATGTTAGGAGTTTAGGGCTACGTAGAATATGATGATATGTTGTTTTTAGTTACCATTTATTGTACTCTTTTGGGATATTTTGTTTTAAATACATATAATGTTATTCAGTTAATAATAATATGTATGTTTACACACATATATACCATATGATGAGTTCTGTGGTATGAAAGGTATGTCGACAGGCTTAGGTCGTCTCACTCACACGAGCGATCGCCTCTGGCGCTTGAGTAGTGAGCAGAGATGAGACAATTGTGTCATCCAATGCCTATGTAGCATATATAGATAGTTGACACAAACAGATGTCGCCTTAGTTGGGACTAAGATGAAGTCTATAATATATTTATCTTAATTAGACCGTACATGGATAGCCCATGATCCATGTAGCCTGTGGTTAGCCAGATGCGAGACCGTATTTGATGCCTGAGGTGGCAAGCGAATAAAGGACTCGAGTTAGGCGCTTGAGTAGTGTCTAGACTAAGATTTGTACAGTGTATTGAGTTAAGACATACGCTCTTACTTAAGAGAACTCCACCGTATCATGTATTTCATATTACATGTGCTTGCTCGACCAAAAGCGGAGGTGAGAGAATAAATCCTTGCTTCTTCACCGTGTGAGTCCCATGGATCTTTCATTAAGATCCTACTTGTGCCCTTATTACTTTTGACTATGTCTTGAAGCTGAGGTTTTGATGTCTGCTTCTGTGGCATGTTACTTATGGCCATGTTTGATTTGGTCTAAAGGGACATTGTTGGGAAAGCAATTGGACCAAAGTTAAAGGACATGAGTGCAAAGAGAAGACTATTTTTGTAACACGTCCTTATATTTGTGCTCACTGTCGACAGGTTATAGCGCTTATGGTAGCGAAATAATCGTGAGTACATTTAGATAGTCATGATGGATCAAGCATAAGTCTGAGTATGAAACTCAAAAGGGGTTAGAGATGCTTGATTTGATGTGTTAATATATGTCTAGGGCATAACGAGACACTTTAGGGATGTTGCTATGCTGGTCTTGGTATAAGATTTAACTTAGTGCTCCCAAATATGTTTTTCAAGTGTGCTCGTCGGTCGCACAACCTATTTGCCAGTATGAACGCACTGAGAAACACATTGAGAGATGGATAATAGGGCCATGCCCACAGTGGATGAGTGGGAGATGTTAGAAACTGAAAGAATATGGACAGTCACCCAATGTGAGCATGTCCCTCTATTTGCTTCAGATTGTAACATCTAGGAGTAATGGTATTAGACCGTTACACTACCCCACTAATCCATTATCCCACTCAATATTAATAGAGTTGAGTGTATATAAACACCAAGAATGATAACCATTGGAGTGTAGACGAATTCTGAATTTCTCATAGTGTTTATAGAGTGTTGTGAGGCTCTTAGGTTGTGGGTTATGTTTGCATCACTCTAGTAGTGTGCAACACCGTCGGAGAAACGTTTTTGATTCGTGGGTAGCTCAAATTGGAATCCAAAACGTGTTTGGATAGCTGGTATGTGTCTGAATTTCCTTTTTTTTTTTTTTTTGAGTCAACACTCAATGCATTTTGTAGGACGTTTTTGCCCTCTGCTGCACGATTCCCCTTCCACTTAACATTCCCCTTCTTTTTCCCTTCTTTTCGAGTCAGCACTCAATGCATTTTGTAAGACGTTTTTGCCCTCTGCTGCTCGATTCCTCTTCCACTTAACATTCCCCTTCTTTTTCCCTTCTTCTTGAGTCAGCACTCAATGCATTTTGTAGGACGTTTTTTTGCCCTCTGCTGCACGATTCCCCTTCCACTTAACATTCCCCTTCTTTTTTAAGCTTCTTTTTGTGATGTAGGCGTTTCTTTTTGTGAATTCTGCATTGAGTCAGCACTCAATGCATTTTGTTTGTGACTCGTGATATATAACTCAGTTTTGTTTGAATGTGGTGCGTCAGTTTGAATATCTAACTTGACTTTCTTATATTTCGAAACTACCTTTGTTAATTACTTAGTGCTACACAGATATATTAACCATTTATGTGTTATTACTATCCTATGTGGGACTTAATAATTTAACTAACTAGGTAATATACACTTAAATTTAACAATTAGAACATTCATTTATGATATTCCTCTTTATCATCAAACTAAGACAATATATAAATATTTATATGTGTACTTTCTTGTATACTCATATAGTACCATACTAGTATCTATTTCAAAACATGAAAAACATTTTACATTAATTCAGGATTGTGCTTTGTTCCTGTAAAGCAATATTGATATTTATCAACCATTTAGCTAAAATATAAATGATTATAATTGTTCTATATCTCAAAATTATAGTTGACGTGCTTTAAGAGATTTAATGTACAACAAATTCTAAGAATTCACAGTAGATTAAAGAAATATATAGCCACTACAAATAGTATATAACTCAATTAATACTACATTAAAATTATTAATTTTTATCATCTTTCTCTAAAAACATATACGTAAAGTTTGTTTGAATATATATATATATATATATATTTATTTATTTGTGTGTTCATAACTTCATATCACTATAGGAAGCGTATACAAATGTCTCTATTGCATTTTCAACAGTATACATATGGTACAATTTATGATTCTAATTTCACCTCTCCTTATATTGGTCTTGCGACATGTTTAAATGTGATATTGAATTGATCTCCAAAATTTAACAACAATTTTTTTTTTTTTTTTGATGTAACAGTTTTGTTGTAACAAGAATTTGTTGCACTACACACTTACACTAGTATATTAATATCTTCTAAGAACACCTTGTTGAGAAACTATGTTTATGTTCATATAAATTAGGAAGAGAAGAATGTCTCAAATGCATTATCAATCAACAAACAATTAGAAGATTTAGTTGATCAATAGTATGATTTCTGAGACAAAATTGGACGCCTATATATTGTCTAGTCATGCGCAATGCTTAAATTGTATATTGAATTGATCCCATTAATTTCATAGTAATTATGTTTTTTTAGACATATATTTCAAATGAGAGAGGAAGATTTGAACACTGGATATTTGAAACACTCAGAGGTGCCAAGCAAGTTGACCTAACGGTCATTGGTATTTTGGTGCAACAGAGATTTTGTTGTTACACAATAAATGTTTTGAAATACTTTAACCCAAGTCAAAAGTCTTTAACTCACCCATCCCCCAATATTGAATCATAAAAAAAAAAAAAAAAAAAAAAAAAAAAAAAAAAAAAAAAATGACACAATAATTCTAACACATGTACACGTATATACACAAACATATAATTGCACACACAATTTTAATTTTTATATAAAGATAAGCCAAAATTCAGGCAGATACCTTGGTTAGGTTTATGACAACCCTTTGAAAAGCATGTTATCTTGCCTATGAGTTAAACCTTTGATATAATTCCTTAGGTGTGTTGTACATTATGTTTCTCATTTAAATTCAAACAATTGATTACATTAAATGTATTTGTTTTAGGGAAAATAACATAATTTGTATTGTATTGGTCAATGCAATAATGTATTTGATTTTAATTAAGAAACTAAAAAAAATAAACAATAGTACCTAAGTTTGTCATTATATATAAACAGATTCTAAAAAAAAAAAAGCACCAAATTAAATAAATATATAGTTACTACTTACTAGTAAAAATACATAATTAAATCAATATTGCATTATAATGATTAATTTTAATCCTTTTCTAAAATTAGCCTTGTTGGCTTATGTGAAAAGATGTTAGTGAAGTCAAGCCCATCCTGTTGAGTGTAGCCCTTAGCCACAAGTCTTACCTTACATCTTTCTACAAACTCAATAGACTTATACTTTATCTTATAGACCCATTTACAACTAATTGGTTGTTTCCTAGAAGTTAAAGTTTGGTGCCTTAGTTATACAGTTAAACTTATGGCATGTTGTTTTATTCATTGGAAATTTTAGTAATACGTTGTGTTTTGATCTTTCTTATACCTTATCTTTATCAAGGTGCAAGGTGATTGGAAATTTTATGTGCCACACTACTATTTGGAAATTTCAATATACGACCACTTGTAAAATTATACAGAGAGTTAGAAAGAGTAGGTAATTGACAAAGCCATTGAAGCTTTTGCTGCTAATACACAGAGAGACGCATTTACTACTACACGTTAACAGTGAGAACTGAGAAGCGTTTCCCATTCTAATCAATTAGTTTAATTTGTTACAAATTCTATTTAAAACAAATGCAAAGCCAGCTTGACTTGTCTCCAAATGACACACACGTACAAATTGAGAAAGAGTTAGAAAGAGTAGGTAATTGACAAAGCCATTAAAGCTTTTGCTGCTAATACACAGAGAGACGCATTTACTACTACGCGTTAACAGTGAGAACTGAGAAGCGTTTCCCATTCTAATCAATTAGTTTAATTTGTTACAAATTCTATTTAAAACAAATGTAAAGCCAGCTTGACTTGTCTCCAAATGACATACACGTACAAATTGAGGAATCAAATGCAACTGCCTACCTAAACAATCAATCTTTGAATTACATTTGGACATTTGACACTTGTTCTCCAATCTTTATCATCTTCAATACAAGTAGTATTCTGAAATATTTTACAAAAGTAGTCTCCTATTACTAGCTCTTTTTACTTCAAGAGCTACATTTTGAGGATTTTGGTGTAAAATACAATTAGAATCGCATGACAGAGGGCATAGTTATCTAATTCCAACTTGTCTCGACTAAATTTAATCCTCTCAAAACAACTAAGCCAAATGTCATGCAATGGTTAAATCAGTGAGTATATAGAGTTTCTGTTGGAATCAAATAAAGCAGATGAGATTCAGGTGAATGAACATGTAACACTCCAAGAGTAAACAAAAATCAAATAACTTAACTTAGAGGTGAGAAAAAGAAAACACCCATGATCCATTTAACAAAAATGATATTAACTCTCACACCCTATATAGATTACCAAGATATAAACTAAAGCTATATTTATGCCCAAACTGACAAACAGCAAATTAGAAAGGCGCAGATAAGTTCAATATATCCACAGTACCACAGGGCCAATTAGCTCTAAAACCAAAAAAAAAGAGCCGAGTATAAGCAAAAACACAATTTATGGCAACAATATGAAACTAACAAGCAATTAATTAAAATGAAGAACGCACATAGAGAGTTTTACTTCTATAATTGTAATTTGACAGTAATTATATAGCTCAAGGTCAATATTATGATTGTGAATAGAAATTTATGAAGAAAACCTAAATCTATAGTAATCCCCTCACCATAAACGCAAAACTTCAAGCCACCCCAAAATGATCTGTCCCACTCAAACTACACCAGTGCATTTGATGTTCACATGCATCACATATCAATTGAACGACAACACTTAAACTTAGCTTTTTAAGTACTTATAGAATTCTTAAAATCCTATTTATTTATTTTAAAATAAGTGAATTGAAATTTACAATATGTTTTTTTTTTTTTTTGGGTGAAATACTAAATTTGGTGATAGTTGATATTTGTTTAAATGTTGTTAATGTAGTAAAATTCAACCCTTTTATTTCAAAATTGATGGATAGAATTTAGGAAATCGATGATAGAATTATCTTAAAAACTCTCAAAGATCTTAATCCACTAAGCTCATCTAGCGGTTTTAAGTACTATATTAATTAGTTTGTAACCCCATGCATATGCATAGATACACTTAAAGATATACAATAAAATGAATAATATAATTATATATATATATATATATATATTTTAAATACTATTGATAGTTATTTTTATATTTTATAAACTCTTTAAAAAAATTTGTAAGGATATTATTAAGTATAAAATATAAATTGTCCATGTTATTTATTTATTTATTATTGTGAAGCACTTTTTTTTTTTTTTTTTTACAATTCATTTACTCTAGAATTTTTGTACTTAATAACTCATTTGGATGAATATTTATGATGTTGTTCCACATTTGATTTTAAAACTAAGAAATAAAACTCTTTATGAATAAATAATTTATGATACATAGCGTAAAATTGAAACTCTAATTTGGAATTATAATTTGAGTTTTTCTTAGTTTCATCTATTATTATATAATAATATAGGTTTCCTATCAAAAGTAGCTCCAGCTTCTTAAAATTACAATGATATATATATATATATATATATAACTTGTCCACGCTAAATCTAATTCTCAAACAAAAACGTCAAATATCATTCATTAATTAAATCAATGACTAAAATTTCCTCCTAAAATAAAATAAAGTAAACGAGAATGAGAATGATGATGTAGTAATAATAATATTAAAAGCATTCATAAATCATTCCATGATTAAAATGCAAGAGTCACGTGTGTGGACCCCTTTTATTCTAAGTTCGGCTGTGGGCCTCGTATGTCATAACCCTCACTTCTGGAATAGAACTGATAAAACCAACCAAAAAAAAAAAAAACAAACAAACAAACAAAAACAGAAAGAAAGAAATCAATCATTTTGCAATTCGTTGTGCAATTTGTCTCACTCACATTTATAGTCTTTCTTTAAAAAAAAAAAAAAAAAAAACAAAAAGAAAAAAGAAAAAAAAACAAAAACAAAAGGAAAGAAATCAATCATTTTGCAATTCGTTGTGCAATTTGTCTCACTCACATTTATAGTCTTTCTTTAAAAAATAAATAAAATAGAAAAATTGTATGGAAAGCCTGTCAAAATTTTATTCAAATCATAATGAATGAAGAACATCTTTGAGCTAGTACTTGCTTGTTAATATTAGGAAGTTTCCTCAATCCTCAGTCCAGCTTACATATTTAGTTATTTTTGTGGCATGTTGAGCCAGTAAATGGGATCTTCCAACAGCCTATCCTCTTAATAATGTCTTATGGAGCATTTATTAGGCTTAACACTCAATTTGTAGCAGGAATATGCCAGATTTGGGAGTAATTAAACATTTTAGAAGCACTTCCATCAACCATTGATTCCTCACATACAAATTATATGCTTGTAATTGCAGAGTAATTAAATAGATCAAGGTTATTGATATAATTGTGAATAGATATTTGTGAAGAAACCCTAACTCTAGTTAAACTCATTATCAACAGAAGTCTAAGTTGCAAGTTATTCATTGGTTTAGTTTCAGCAATATTGCAGACACAGTAAATGACAAGTAGTTTAGCTAAAGTTACTGTACAATACTACATGTCGTATATGCATTGTATTTAATCAGTTAGGAGTTGACACTTGTCATGTTTTCAATATGGTGGATCAGGTCAGTCAGGTAAATATTCTGTCAGTAGCAGTTACTACATAGTTAGTTTTTTCTGCTAGTTCCTACTTCTTGTACATAAGAGCAGAGTAATGTAATGCTTATCCCTAATGAGAAAGATGATCACTTTTCTCTCATCTAAGCTCCATTGTTGAGATCGTATCATCACATTTTAACAATAATCACCACAAGTCCACAACATCAATCTATTCTAAAATGAACTGTCCCGGTGTTATCAAACTACACCAGTGCATTAGATTTTCAAATCACATATCAGTGCAACGACAACACTTAGGGTGTGTTTGTTTGGAAGTGAAATAGATGGATGGAAAATTATTAAGAAAAAATAGAAAGAAAAACTTTTTTTGGAGTGTGTTTGATTAAGTGGTAATGAAGGAAAATAAATAGTGAGACCCAATTATTTTCTCTCTTGACCCACCAAAATGTTCTTTCCAAAATGGAGAAAAAACTGAGTGAGGATAAATTTTTTCTTGATTGACAAAAATGACCCGTACATGTGTACACACACTTCTTCAAGTTGCCTCTTTTTTATTTTATTTTATTTTATTTTTTTTTCAGTGACGTTGCTTTGGCTTATGTGTTTTTTTTTTTTTTGGGAGGCAACGTTGCCTTTTCATTTTCTTTTTCTTCTTCCGGGCTGCAACCATTTTTTTTTTTTTTTTAACTAGACATGATTTTTTTTTTTTTTTTTGGGAAATGATTTTTATTTATTTTTAATAAATTTAGGTAATTGTTCTTTTTTTGTGATTATTTGTCACTTTTTTGTTTTAATTGGACATCATTTTTTAACAAGGGTATATAAGTAAATTTATTTAAACGCATTTTTTTCATTTCTCCACTTTTCCACTCCTAACCAAACAAATAGGAGAGAAAATAAAACATTTTTTATCCTCTCACTTTTTCACTTTTTAAATACTTTTTAGTGTATCTCATATAGAATAACCAACCATGTTCACTTAGCTCAACAGCCTTTAGCTGAACTTGGAAAGTGAATATTACAAATTTACAACATGCAAAAAACCACCCATTGCTATCCACTTCACACTAACATGGCCAGAGCCACTCGTCATCTACCGGTCTTGACCTTTCTTATATTATTTGTCCTGGTTAAGTTCAATAACTTATTTTTCACATGCAAACTGCAAAGTTCAAAAATGTATTTACCTTTCCTAATTAGCAACCAAAACCAAACATATTTTAAGAATTTTAATGCGTGTGGTTTGATCACAGAAGGAAGATGTGTCTATGCTTCTAGAACAATCATGTATCAACAGAGAGATACGTATCAAGTAGTTTAACCAAATATTGGCTCAAAAAAAATCCATAATTTCCAAAAGTACAAAGCTCAGGAACAACCTTTTTCAACATCCAATTACAATGCAAAGCCACCTTGACTAGTCTACAAATGACATGGCAAAAGAACTTGAGGAACCAAATGACAATTGCCCATTTGTCTTCCAAAATAATCAATCATTGCATTTAAATTACTGTAATGAAAACATTTAGGGCTCAAATCCCACCCTCCAGCTATCGAACTATCAACCAAAAAAAAAAAAAAAAAAAAAAAAGACTATAAGGCTGCAGTTGCTTAAACTGCCTATGTATTAGGATTAAAATCACTTCTTTCAAATTTTTACTTCAAGGACTACTTCTTGAAGAGTCCATTGTAAAATTCACAATATGTCGGCAATTACAATTTGCCTACAATGGAAAAGGACACATATATCTCATGCCAACCTGTTTGGGCTAAATTTAACTCTCGATACAACAAAGTCAATCATGCAATAATTAAACCAGTGATGTATGTCCTCCAAAAATCAAATAAAGTATATGAGAATAATATCTAATAATATAAAAAAGAAACATCCAGATGATCAAATAGTTAAACTTGAGGTGTGAAAAACAAAACATTCATTTCACAAAAATTATATAACTCTCACACTCAACACATATTACCATTTTTTTAAAATAAATAAAAAAACACATATTACCTAGATCAAATCCACATCTATATTTAATGCCCAACTGACAAAAACACAAAGTAGCAAGGCACAGATTAATTAAGATTCAATATAACTTAAGAAGCCAAAATGCCCTAAAACAAAAAAATGTAGTGAGATCAAGTATAAGCGAAAACCAGAAAATGTAGTGAGCATTGCCCCGTTGCCCACCATTGCTTAAACAGCCTATGAATCCGGATAAAATTTTTACTTTGAGAGCAACTTTTTGAGGAATCCGTTGTAAAATTCACAAAATAATGCCTGTAATTATAATTTGCCAAAAATAAAGATATATATAATATAACACCAATCTGCCCACGGCTAGAACTTTATTCTCTCAAAACAAAAAAGCCAAATATTAATGACATATATTTCCTCCTAAAATCAAATAAATTTGACATTCACACCTATCTTTTATAATTTCTCTAATTTCGCCCTTAAAAAGTTTTTTTTTTTTTTTTTTTTCAAATTTACAAATCCTCTGTACATCTGACTCTCTATTCTACAATTCATTCTATTAAAATATTATAACAACCCCATACAGATTTTTCTCCAAAAAAAAAAAAAAAAACCCAGATCAGACCCAAAATACTTAAAATCAAATAGAACAACTTAGAGCAGAGAAAAAGAAAGCAAATTTTTTCACAAAAATGATATAAATCTCACATACAACAGGGATTACCAGGATCGACACCACAGCTAAATATTTGATGACAAAGAGACCCAAACAGCAGCTAGGCAAAAATTCGGCATAAAATAAACGAAACATATCCAAATTCCGAGCTACATGCTAAGTAATAGATACTGTAGCAATTTTCAGCTGAGCCATATGAGTAAAAATTCTTGTGCAGCGCTCTTTATTTAATTACTTTTTAAAAAGTCCATTGTAAAATTCACAATAATAAATCGTTGACATATTTCCTACTAAAATCAGATGATATAGAAGAACGAATATTTTGAAAAACTTCCAGAAAATCAAACAGTATAAACTTATGCGAAAAGAAAAACATTCAATTCTCTAATAATATAAATCTCACGCCAAACAATAATAACCAAGATAAATTTTAAAAAATAAAAATAAATAACACAGATCACCAAGATAAATAAATCTTTTAAAGCTTTTTTTTTTTTTTTTTTTTTCTAAAGAAATTAAAACAAACAGCGGATTCTAGAAGCAAAAATGCATTTCATTCTTTTTTTGCTTTATACCGTGAGAAAATGACGAAAGATGCCCAAAATATTGTGTTTCTAAAAAAAGAAATTATCAATAGATAACGAAAAATACTCAAAATAAACGGCACACGCGCATGCAGATAAAAGTGACAGAAGCTTATGTATTTAACTCAAAAATAAAAGTTGATGAAGTTACGTAAAGGGGCACTTGGATTATTACAGTAAAATCTGCAGAAGAAAGACCACGTATTTTGAGGTAATGATGTAGAACAGACAGCACTTGCCTTCCTAGAGAAGCAGGGGCGTAGGAAGTCACAACGCAGGATCAAAGGGGGGTGCCAGTAGGGGGCTGTCGGGGTAACAGTGTCGGAATTGCATGAAATTTGGCAGGTTGAAGGAAAACGGCGTTCTGATCCAGATTCATGACAGCCATGAACGTCGCCAAAATTTAGGCGAATTCCTTCATTTAGGCCCCGAAAACAATGTTTTTGCTATTTATAGTATTATTCGTTTTTCCTTAATAACTTTTAGTTTAAAAGTCAGAATAAGGTCCCGTCTGTTTTGGGACGACCCTTAAGGTCAGTAGGTTGTGATTTTGCATTTAACTCAATTTTGCTATTTTTGGTAAAATTCGGTAATTTTGTCCCCTAATCGCGTAATTAGTGCGAATTAGGGTTTTAGACGTTTTCCTTAGTATTTATATGTTTTGTAGCCGTTAGAGGCAGGGGAGTTGATTATTAATAAAATTTCAGACATTTGTCAAATTTTCTTCTGGTGGATTCCAGTTTTATCTCCTTGTGGATTCAGGGGAAACACCTCGTGGATTCGAGGTTTACTACCAGAAACTAACAGTTTAGTTTATGTTCCATCAAAGAGAGCATCGTGTGTGTTTCTCTTCAGGCTTCCGCGACATCAGGTAAGATGTCCAGATCCTCGTTCACAATTACATGGCTATTGCCTATTGGTAGCATCAGCTTCAGCTTCAGCATCAGCATCGGCATCAGCTTCAGCTTCGTCATTAGCATCAAGTGGGATATCATCCTTGTTAGGCCACAAACTGAATGACCCCTTGTGATTTAAACTAATTAATTAATTTAGCCAAGTTATTAATTAATCAATTTAACATGCAAATACGTGGCAGCACAAACAAATCACCGAATAACTAAATATGCAGCGGAAAATAAATAACACGATGATTTGTTCACGAATGGGGAAAAACCCTAACGGCAAAAACCCCACCGGGTGATTTTCAGGTCACCACTCCCGAAACTCCACTATTATCAAATCAAGCAGTTACAAATAAGGAATCCCAAGTACCTTATCAACCTACAGTTGAACTCTTACCCCAATACCAAATCGGACTTGATCTGTAGTGACAGTTCCCCCTTTTTATGCACAGCTCCCAAGTACGTGACTAACCAGATGCGCGGATCCCAGTACGCGACTTCAAGCACCAACTTTAGAATGAGAGGTTGGCTGCAGAGTTCTTCAGATCATCCTATGCATGAAGATCAGGAAGATGCTTGGTCACAAAACCCTAAGGTGCACAATACACAGCAACTTCTTGAAGAAGATGATCTAGGTTAAGAACTTCGTCTTAGAGCACAATTTGCTTGAACAAGGATTGCTCAATGCTTCTGCAACTTGTGTCTATGTTGACGGCTCTTAAAACACTCCTTAAATATGTTTAGGGTTAGAAGAAAAGAAGGCCCAAAAACACATTCACGGATCCCAAGAAAATCAGATTAGAATTCTGAATTTTGTAAATCTCGACAGTTAGCAGGTGTCGAGGTAGGTGTCGAGCAGGTGTCGAGACTTAAAAATTCTGCACTTCAACTTGCTTTTTCTTGGACAGACTTGATGACTTCAACACTTGATCTTGAAACATAGTTTCTTGAAGTATTAAATACACCTAGAACTACCCAATTACAAGTAGAGTGCGTTTTGTCAAAGGATTAGCCAATTTACATAAAATGTGACATATGTTCCTAACATGTAAACACATATGTCCTAACAATCTTCCCCTTTGGCAATCCGTGACAAAACCACAACCAACAAATGAACATATGAGAGAAGTCATGAATCATTCAACTCATATTCACTTGTTACATACAATAAAATCTATCCTAACACAAACTCTTGAAGAACTTTGCAAAAAGAGAGTTTATGGCAAGTAGACTTTGACAACCTGTATTTCTGAAACACTTATAAACAAAACTCATCAAGGCATCTTGTGTGAAACAGAAATAATTAGATTGCATACAAATATAAAGAACATGTGTATAAAGAGAGAAAAGAAACAACACATGAAGAAGTAGGTGAAAAAGAAAAACATACATCCACATATATAGAAGATAAGTACAATGTATGTAAACTGATATACAAGGCCAATGTATCTAATAAGACTAGAAAAGAAAAAGATACATCAAAAGCCTCACTACATCCCTCAAAAAGTATGAACACTCCCCCTATCAAAAATGTCCTATACTAACTCTCCCCCTAAGATGACTACTCTCATAATCCAAAACTACTCCCCCTTTTTGTCACGAATGACAAAGGGTAGAGTGTCATGTAGACATCTCATCAGTAGAGCTAGCATCTCCATCATCATCATCATCTGAAGCATCATCGTCATCACCATCATCATCATCATCCTCAGAGTCAGAATCTGAAGCCACTGGAGGAGGTGGTGGAGGAGAAGCCTCAGAAGCAAAACCACCCATGGTCGCCTGCCGTCGTGCAATACGACCAACATGAACATTCACCTGATACAACTCAGTGGTGAGTGTATCGAGGCGAGCATCCATGCGCTGCAGCTGCGCCATAATGTCTCCAAGAGATACATCGCTGGAGGAAGGAAGAGGAGTCGATGTAGATGGAGCAGATCTGGATGGAGCCGAACGGGAGGGAGGAGTGGAATCCGGCTGTCTCGCCCTGAACTGTGCCTCACTACGTTTTACGGTAGCGGCATCTATGGCAGAGATGTGTGTGAAGTGGTCGGATGAGGGAAAAGGGATGGAAAAATGGCGTAGTATCCTCGTGATAGCGGAAGGAAAGATGAGCTTATCACGGGACGCCGCATCTAAATGAACATCTATGATAGAGAAAATGAAGTGGGACGGAAAATCTATCGTGAGATGCTCAAGTAGAGAAAGCAAGAAACGAGCACGAGGCTCGGTGATAGAGTTATAATGGGAAAGAGGATAAAGTACACAAGTCATCACCATGTTAAGGAATCTAGGACCTTTAGCAAAAGGTCTACATGATGTGTACATATGCTCACCCCACTCAGAAGAGCGCTCACAGAAGGCAGAAATGAGCTCATCCCTGGACACAGTCCTCAGTCGCTCACAAGTAGGATAGTCAGGAAACTCTATCCTAGGAACATGAAGCACATCCGCAACCAGCTGCGGTGTGACAGAAATGCGCGTACCTCGAACGCGAGTATGAAAGAGAGGTACTGAACGATCAATCCCGTACATGTTGGAGTAAAACTCCTGAATAAGTACGAGAGGACAAGTGACCGGGACGTCACACAGTGACTCCCATCCCCTACTGTGAATGACAGAGGGAAGGTCAGTGTCGGCAAAGTCTGCCAGAACGACGTGGCGTTCCGAATGAACACCTCGTTTAGAAAAGTTCTCAGTAAATGCCTTGTAGGCATCTCTATCACGGAACCGAAGATTATGAGGAGCAGTATCAGAAGATGAAGAAGCTCCAGAACGCAGAGGGTTCCGAGCAGGAGTGGATTTACGTTTAGGTGCCATAGATGCAACTAACGTAAAAGAATGAGAAAAGAGATAGAGAGGGAGACAATCAGAAAAGTCCCAAACAGTTCAAATATAACAATATCTTGAACAAAAATGGACGTATGCATGGGAATGCATGATCATGTGACATGCTAACATAAAAAGCATCATGGGCTCAGCCCAATCCAATCCTATCAGCACACAGACAAGAATCACACAACTAAATGCATGAAAATATCATTCTAATGCACATGGAATGCAATGCATGACATTTTAAACACTTTTTATTGAAAACCCAACCCAAAATTTCAATAAAAACTCAATGATTTTGAAAAACCCAAAGTTTTCAAAGAAAAACCCAAATCCTAAGTTTCAAATCATGAAATACATGAAGAATGAAGGAAAACAAGATCATACCAGGTGATTCGAAGCAAGGAAGTGCCAGAAATCACGTTGGATGAAGGTTGGAGTGAAGAAAATATCTCTGGAAGTTGAACCGCCTCGGACAGATCGAAGAGAGATCGAGAAAGTGAGAAGAAAATCGCGATCGCAGCTTTTATAGAACCTTCAGTAAATCTCGACAGCAAAGGTGTCGAGAGGTATCGAGATGGTGTCGAGACAGGTATCGAGAGAAAATGCCTTCGACAGCTAAGGTATCGAGGAGGTGTCGAGGTACCAAACAGCTCATCCAACATCAGAAGCTCGATCGATCGACGTGGTGTCGAGGAGGTATCGAGAAGACAGAGATTTTCTCGATCGATCCACCAGGTGTCGAGGAGGTATCGAGATTGCGATAAAGAAAAGGCTTAGAGGCTCGACAGCTGACCAGGTATCGAGGAGGTATCGAGAAGGTGTCGAGCCAGCTATGAAATGCAGTTTTTCGAGAAGTGAAAAACACAAACATGAATGCAATCAAGACATGCACCTCAACCATGATTCAACCAACATATAAATCTCTCAAAAATCATCTCTCAATGAAAATTTTAGCACATGGATCTCCCAAAAACACACACACACACTAAACAAGTCTAACAAATTTTATATTTCAAAAATAAGTCATGACAGTTTAGTGAGCATACAAAAGCACATGTAAAACCTTTGTGATGGCCAAATCACATTGTACCTGCACATGTATCAAAAGTAGCAAAGAATATTGCGTGTTGTGTGTGAAAAACATCGCAAGATTGCATATGTGTATACATGTTATGACGATCTGAGATATGAGCAGATAACTTTAACTCACACACAATCATAACTGTTTGATGGGGACTATCACCTTCGAGGTACATCCTATAACTCCCACATCTCCTAGAATACACGCTTGCAACCATTTTTAAAGCATTTTTAATCTTTTTGCTTTTTATTTCTTTGCATATTTTCTTTTTAAGCATATCATGCATGGGCTTATGAGAAAGAAAAGAAATACCCATTGATATTTTGACATTTCAATTTTGCTATGCCTAAGCACACAAATGTCATTGACATCACACTTTTGCTATGCCGAAGCATACAGATGTCATTAATGATTGGCGGGCAACAGTGGTGAGATGGTTATTAATGCCTTTCTCTTAGGATTTTCTAGTCCTACCCGTCAAAAAGAGTGATATGAGTGTTAAGTCTAAGAATAACCTAATCTTACTCATCACAAACAAGAGCCACAAAGCTCACTTGCTCAGTTGTGCATAAGGATGCTCATCTAAGCTACAAGGGATACAAAGTTTAGAAAACTTTGTTTCATTGGCCATCCAAGGTACACAAGTACCAAAGTACACATAACACACACTGTTTTTGTATTTTTCAATTTTTCAATTTTTTTCTTATATGAAAAACAAAATAAACAAAACTGAAAGTAAACACACAAAAATATGTTAAACAAACATGAAAGCATGAAAGAAAGATGCTTATGCATAAAGGCATGATAGAGAGATGCAGATGCATGAAAACATGATTTCAAAAGCAGATAAGAAATCAAGCAAAGAAAGTCCTACTTTAGATAGAAAGAATTAAAGCAGAGGACAAACAGAAAAGACAATTAAGTCTTAGGATCCTTTATCACCCACACAGCACGAGTCTTTGGCCGTGAAGATGAAAAGGCACGTGTCCTAGTATGATTACTAAAGGACATAGAGGAATTAGAATTCCCCTGAAATTGAGTCAAAAAGCTCAAAGCTTTTAATAACTCACCAAGAATAGGTACAGAGCCTTTAGATAAAGGATGAGACCTATTGGACACTCGTTTATGAGGAAACAACTTGAAACAATTAGGACGAGTGTGACCGGAAACACCACAATGGTGACAAACATGAGTAGTTTTAGAATTACTCAGTTTCCTAGAAGGAGGTCTAACCTTGGAGGTTGACAGAGACCTTAACTTAGGACAATTTGGCCTAATATGACCAACAATATGACAATGATGACAAGTAGGGACAAATTCAGAATTTTTATTCTTCCTAGGAGGAGTTTTAGACATAGGTTTAGAAACTTCAGCGTTAACATCAGAATTTTTACCTTTGTCTATCCTAGCAATATTAGCCTTCAACTCTTCATTATTCCTTTTAAATGGGGGAATATAAAAATTTTTTCCTTTTGAGTTAGGTTCAACAACAAGTTTGGCACTAGTTAATTTTTCAACTTCAGTTTTAAATTCAACTAGTTGCTCTTCCAAACTATTAATTTTGTCCACTTGAGATGAAATTTGATTTTTAAAATTTTCATTCAAATTATTGGCTTCATTCAATTTTGCAATCAAGTCATCTTTTTCAAGCTTGACCTTTTTAAATTTAGCTTTTAATTTTGTAGAACATTCAAGAGATTTTATACAAAAATTATAAAGCTTGCAATAGGCATCTTGAATATCATCATCATCATTCAGCATAAGATCATGCAAATCAAAACAATCAAGAGTTTCCATGACAACAGGGGTCAATGGATCACACAACAAAGATTAAAACCTAATCAGAGTGTGCCTGCTCTGATACCACTTGTTAGGCCACAAACTGAATGACCCCTTGTGATTTAAACTAATTAATTAATTTAGCCAAGTTATTAATTAATCAATTTAACATGCAAATACGTGGTAGCACAAACAAATCACCGAATAACTAAATATGCAGCGGAAAATAAATAACACGGTGATTTGTTCACGAATGGGGAAAAACCCTAACGGCAAAAACCCCACCGGGTGATTTTCAGGTCACCACTCCCGAAACTCCACTATTATCAAATCAAGCAGTTACAAATAAGGAATCCCAAGTACCTTATCAACCTACAGTTGAACTCTTACCCCAATACCCAATCGGACTTGATCTGTAGTGACAGTTCCCCCTTTTTATGCACGGCTCCCAAGTACGTGACTAACCAGATGCGCGGATCCCAGTACGCGACTTCAAGCACCAACTTTAGAATGAGAGGTTGGCTGCAGAGTTCTTCAGATCATCCTATGCATGAAGATCAGGAAGATGCTTGGTCACAAAACCCTAAGGTGCACAATACACAGCAACTTCTTGAAGAAGATGATCTAGGTTAAGAACTTCGTCTTAGAGCACAATTTGCTTGAACAAGGATTGCTCAATGCTTCTGCAACTTGTGTCTATGTTGACGGCTCTTAAAACACTCCTTAAATATGTTTAGGGTTAGAAGAAAAGAAGGCCCAAAAACACATTCACGGATCCCAAGAAAATCAGATTAGAATTCTGAATTTTGTAAATCTCGACAGCTAGCAGGTGTTGAGGTAGGTGTCGAGCAGGTGTCGAGACTTAAAAATTCTGCACTTCAACTTGCTTTTTCTTGGACAGACTTGATGACTTCAACACTTGATCTTGAAACATAGTTTCTTGAAGTATTAAATACACCTAGAACTACCCAATTACAAGTAGAGTGCGTTTTGTCAAAGGATTAGCCAATTTACATAAAATGTGACATATGTTCCTAACATGTAAACACATATGTCCTAACAATCCTGGTAGCCATTACCAACAAAAGCAGGTTGTCTTGCAGTCCAAATGGACCAAATCCTTATGCATGTGCGTATAAACCGTTTGAGTTGATCAACAAAGCTGGCAAGGGACCCAACTACTTCAGCTATGAGTTCTAGGCGCGACACAACTTGCCAAATTCTGAAATAAAAGGGATTTTTGTCAGAATAATGGTAAAATTTAGAGAGTTATGGGGGAGCAAGAAGTTGAAATACTCTCTCACCTATCCGCCATTGCCATTGATGGAAAATTTACAGAGTTTTGTGGGATATCCTCCTGGTGGCCCTCGCCAACAAAAGCAGGTTGTCTTCCAGTCAAAATGGACCAAATCCTTATGCATATGCGTATTAACCGTTTGAGTTGAACAACAAAGCCGGCAAGGGACCCAACTATTTCAGCAATGAGGTCTAGGACCAGCACAACTTGCTGAATTCTGAAACAAAAAGGAATTTAGTTAGAATAACAGTAAAACTTTCAGAGCGTGAGTCAATAATAATGAGTTATGAGGGAAGAAGAAGTTGAAATACTCTCTCACCTATTATGTGCCATTGGCATTGTTGTGCTTAATTATAAAGTGGGAAGTTGAAGAAGCAGGTTGAAAATGAGAAGTTGAAGAAGAAAGTTAGCAACATGCCATTGCCAAGTGCTTATAAAGTGGGAAATGGGATGGCCTCGCTATTGAAATTGCAAAGTTCACTAACCTTTGTTTTGCCTTTTAACTTTATCACTAACCTTTTTTGAAAGGACTTTATCACTAACCTTGAAATTGCAAAGTTCACTAACCTTTACTTTGCCTTTTAACTTTATCACTACTACTGCACTAACCGGCCTTTGCTTAAGGCACTATGGCAAAGCAAAGGCACTAATTTTAGTGCCTTGCGAAGTTCACTAGCCACTAACACTAACTTCACTAATTTTAGTTTAATTATTTTCACTAACCTTGAAATTTGAAATTGCACTAATCTTTGCTTTGCCTTTTCACTTTATCACTACTATGGCAAAGCAAAGGCACAAATTTTACTGCACTAACCTGCCTTTGCTTAAGGCACTATGGCAAAGCAAAGGCACTAATTTTGGTGCCTTTGCGAAGTTCACTAGCCACTAACACTAACTTCACTAATTTTAGTTTAATTATTTTAAATGTTATGCTTGGATCAATCTTACTGGGGTCTAGCTATTTTAATAGTTCACTATACTATGTCGTTATGTGTTAGTTTAACAACGATATATTAACCATTGACTATATCTATAACTATCCTATGTGGGACTCTTTTTTTTTTTTTTAGAAGTTCTATGTTGGAACTAATCATTTAAATAACTAAATTATATATTTTTCGATATGATAAAATTTAAAATAAATGGGAATTATCTATTTGGTTCATGATAATTAGTATCATGTTATTTATTATCCTATCGGGATTTTTAATCCAGGATTACATAAGAATACTTATACACATTTTTTTTAATAATAATGTATTTATTACATATCATGCCTTATATTTTAAATCAATTTAGGAGTGTGTTCTACTCCTCTAAATTGAGATTTGTGAAAAAAAAAAGATACTTAGTGTTGTTGAGTCGTTCCACGTCGGTAAGGTGTAATATTGAGAATAGATTTATCACTTGCTTCGCGACACTAACTGTCACATGCAGTTTTAGTGTTGGCGTGTGAGTATATTCCCTTATTTCATCCTCCTTCCCCTATATATATGTGTGTGTGTGTGTGTTTCTCCAAAAAAAAAAAAAATAAATAAATAAATTTTGATATTTGTGAATCATTTAGCTTGCTTTTAGTTTATCTTCCTCCACAAAAGCATAATATGCAAATAATTATAATTGATCTATTTCTCAAAATTAGTCTTGATGTGTTTTTAAGAGATTTATATACAACAAATTATTCATTCAAAAAATATATATACATCAAATTCTAAGATTCACACTAAATTAAATAAACCTCTACCAACAGTATAAAACTCAGATAATAGTTAATATTACATTAAAATTGCTAATTTTTACATTTTCTCTAAAAGCAAATGTGTAAGTTTGACTGTAATTGATATCCATAGCATATAATGACTAGGAAGAGGAGGATGACTTAGCCATGAACCCATTTGCTAGGTTCTAAGGATTTAGGATCTAAATATATTAGAACTTCAATGTGTAATGTTGGCAAACCATGAGCAAAACTTAAAGTCTAGAATTAGGCTG
This sequence comes from Quercus gilva, assembly GCA_023621385.1. NCBI lineage: Eukaryota > Viridiplantae > Streptophyta > Magnoliopsida > Fagales > Fagaceae > Quercus > Quercus gilva. Next base: position 4,276,669 of record CM042477.1, on the reverse strand, counting down.
CTCAAAGTGTGTTTATGTGTAAAGTTCGAATCGAGTGTACTGTAGGATTAATTATGTAAATTTGCAAGGCTCGATTGATCGAAAATTAGACTCGATCGATCGAAGCTCGTGTAGATTGTATTTCTGCAGAATTTCCAACTTAGCCTAAGCTCGTATGATGTGTAGGGTTTTATGTTTTGCCTTAAGTATAAAAAGAAAAACCTTAGCCATATTTTTATGTTGTGGTTGTTTATGCCGTGTGTATAAATCTCTTATGAGATCTAGAGGTGTTTGCCTTCATACATACTTAGGGTTTCCAAACTCAAGATTGATGTCGAGAGCTTGGTGATCGTTATAGTTGTAGCATAAAGAGCTTAAAGAAAACACAAGTGGGAGTACTTGTAGTTGATGTGAATCCAAGAAAAAAGTAGTTTGTGAACTCAGAGTTGTTATGTGGTCGTGATAGTAAGTTTTCTACTCGAGGTAGCAATAGGATGTTAGTGGTCTAAGTCGCTATTGTAAAACTTCAATTCTTTCATAATTGATCTGTTTTACCTTAAGGATAGCTAGGTCAAATCCTCCCCAGGTTTTTTACCAGTTTGGTTTTCTTGGGTTATCATATCGTTGTATTATTTATTTTTCACATTGTTTCAATGATATGATTTATCTGTGTTAACTTAGGTCTGAATAATTTACCTAAGTTAATCACTTGGTTAAATAACTAGGTTAATATGTTTGTGTTTAAGGGGTTTAAAAACGTACACCGTTTGATGTTTCTCAAAAAATGAAAAAAATACAAAAAAGCTACCTACCAACCATACCAACAACCAACTTGGCAAAATTTGATTTATATATAGATAGGCAAAATTTGATTAATATATAACTTGGGTGAGCTTTATGTCAAGTCATCCTTTGGAAAGCTTGATATCTTGCGTATGAGTTTAAACTTTGACGCAATTTTTTTAAGTGTTGTACTTTACGCTTTTTATCTAAATTCAAACAATTGATTACTCTAAATGTAATTTTTTTAGGGAAAATAACATTATTTATATTTTATTGGTCAAAGTATATATATAAAAAAAAAAAATTATGTTTGCCCAACATTCTCAAAAATAAAAAGACTTTGGCAAACACATTTTCAAAAATAATGAATCTGGGCAAGAATTTTTTTTAATGATTGGGCCACGGTATAGGCTTCAAACAAATTTTTATTATTTATTTTTGGATTAGGCCATGGTTTGGGCCACGGTTTGGGCCCAAATTGTGGCATGGCTGGCAGGGCCTGCGGGTGCCCAACAGGCCAGGTTTGGGGTTAAGAAAAAAATCTTTTTAATAAACGAGCTAGGTCCGAGTTATCAGGCAGGCCCGCAGGTCGAGTCCGGGTATGAAATAACTCGGCTTGAACCCAGCCAGTTGCCATTCCTACTCAGAAGGTTCCAAATAGGAACAACAGTCTTCATCAACTAAATTAAACTAAACGACAGAAGCAGATCAATAAGAGCATGGGAAATTCAACAGAGACAGAGGCTCAGACAATATTCATGTTCAGAGCTGGAAGCTGGATACTGACTCGGCCATTTGTATCGTCGTCATTGCCAATGGCATTTTTGCCTTCAGTGTTCAAATTCCTTCCTTTAATACATTTCAAATAAGCAATAACTAGTCTCTAACCCATTGCATGGGAAAACTATTGAAAATAAGATTTTAAAAATAAATTTTTACTAATTTTAGATTATATCACTACAACAAAATGTATTTTCAGTGACGAATTTTAGTAAAGAAAATTTTTTCGTAACAAAAAGGTACCATATAGTGACGAAATTTATATTTCGTCACTATTTATAAAAAAATTAGTAACTTTTAGGGACGAAAATTAAATTTCGTCACTATATGTTGTGTTGAACTAAAGGCTCCAAACAAAAATATAGGCGCCAAACAAAATTCATCTATAGTGACGAATTATTTCATCGCTAAAATTTTAAGTTTTTTGTGACGAAAACTTTCGTCACTAAAGGTGTTGCTAAGAACACTATTAGTGACGAATAGTGACGAAAATAAGTCGTCACTAAAAATAGGAACATAAAATTAGAAGGGAGTATCAATGACGAATCCTAATTTTCGTGGCTAAAGGTACCCTATAGTGACGACATACAAGTCGTCACTAAAAAGTATAACACTAAAAACACTCAGCCCTTTTTTCTTTTTCACTTTCCCCACTTTATTCTCTCTTTCCCTCACTATTTGTCTCTTTCCCTCGCATATTTCTTAAAAGATTCTTAAAATGGAGAAAGCCTAGATCGCTGTCGCGGCGTGTGAGCTCGCCGTCGCGGCGCTTGAGCTCACCGTCACGACGCTTGAGCTCGCCACCACGGTGCTTTAGAAGCCCAGACTGCAATGCTTCAGATCGTCGTTCACAGTGCTTCAGCTTGCCGACAATTCTTCATCCTTCTGCAGTTGGTGATGCTTCATCGGCGACACTTCATCCTCTATCCGATCGGCGACGCTTCACCCTCTGCAGTTGGCGACGCTTTAGTTCACGACCCTTCGGTTTTTTTTTTTTTTCCTTTTGAGTTAATTTTTTTGTTAATTTTTGTTTAATGATTCTAAATGCTTGATGTTAATTTTTTTGTTTAATGATTCTAGTTCCTTTAGTTATTTTTTTGTTTGATACAGTAATGGGTATATGCATTTTTGTTTAGTTTTGGTACAAGTGAAAAGTGATAACCCATACCAAAATCTACATTTTGTACTTTCAGGAATTGGGTCAACATCTAGACTACATACCAGGGTGCTTTCAGGTCAGTTTCTATACTATGTTTCTTCATGTTTTGTGCTTAAATAAGCAAAAGTTGCTATGTGGGTCTCTGAACTTAGTTTTGATGGTAATGGTGGTTTCTATTGAATGAATTTCTTGGATGGGTTCTCAATCTTAGAAAGTTTAGGGATTGAAAACTTTTATGGGAATTCAGGATAATTGTTAAATACATGGGGTGATAGATTAGTATTCACTATTTAGGAATCTATATTTATTTTAGAACTCTTTTCAGAATGTCAAAAGGGGCAATGAATTCTAAAGATAAATCTAACAATGGGTAATGTGGTGTAGGAGAACCATCAAAGTTATGGATGTAAGTTTTGAATAAACCAATTGGACAACGGTGTATTCACTCAAAAGCATTGAGTTTAGTTCAGTTTCAATCCATACTTTTTGGCTTATATATATATATATATATATGTTTGGCTTTCCAATGAAAGTTGAAGTATCTGTAAATTTAACTCTAGAAACATAACAATGCCTTCTCCTAATGATATAGCTCCCCTTGTACAAGCTTTTCTTTAACTTTGTGGTGGTATGTCAAGCTTTTCTTTAACTTTTGTACTTATGAATTTAACTTTTCTTTTGCAGACTAAATACACATTGTTTGCAGTAACTTTGAATTTTTTCTGAAAATTGTAAACTTAGCTTGAGCAAAGTAAGTAAATTCTAGTTAAAAACTTATAAAACTGTATACTTGTGATGTTGGAAATTGAAATTGTGGTGGTATGTTGTGTTGGAGCAAACGGGTGGCTTGCATAATGTTATAAGGTGGTTTAAACTAATACTAGGAGTGTTTTTCATTTTTTGCAAATGTTAATGAGTATTGTTAATTAGATGTGATGAATAGTATTTTATTTGATTTAAATACTTGTAAAACTCTATACTTGTGATGTTGAAAATTGTTTTTATGGTGGGTTGTTGTGTTGGAGCAAGCGGGTGGCTTGCATGGTGTTATAAGGTGAGTTAAATTCATATTGGGAGTGTTTTTCATTTCTTGCAAATGTTAATGAGTATTGTTAATTAGATGTGATGAATAATATTTTATTTGATTTAAATACTTGTAAAACTCTACACTTGTGATGTTGGAAATTGGTTTTGTGGTTGGTTGTTGTGTTGGAGCAAGCGGGTGGCTTGCATGGTGTTATAAGGTGGGTTAAATTCATATTGGGAGTGTTTTTCATTTCTTGCAAATGTTAATGAAACTTGTTAATTAGTAACAATTGTGTTCTTTTATTCGATTTCAATACTTGTAAGCATTGTAGTTGTGATGTTTGTGATTGGTTTTGTGGTGGATTATTGTGTTGAAGCAAGCGGGTGGCTTGCATAGTGTTATAAGGTGGGTTAAACTAATATTAGGAGTGTTTTTCATTTCTTGCAAATGTTAATGAGTATTGTTGATTAGATGCAGGGGCGGAGGGAGGGGGGGGGGGGGGGCGAGGGGGGCAGGTGCCCCCCTTAAACTTTCAAATTTTTTTGCTACTAATATGGACTTATGTCACCCATGCCCCCCAACACGAAAGACATCAGGTTGTAGTTGTACAGAAGATGCAAATCCTACTGCCATAAGGAAATAGGAATCATAGGGGAATGGGGGCTGACCTAATAATGATTAAAAAAAAGAAAAAAGAAAAAGAAAAGAGGTTTGTACTGCCAAACAAAAAAGGAATTACACAACCTAATACTAATACTAATAGGACTCTTTAAAAAAATATATATAATAATATAAAGGAGTAAAGGATGCCTCACATTAAAAAAAAAAAAAAAAAAAAAAAAATTCTTTTGATATCAGTCTCTTTCGATTTGTACCTTAGAGTTTTTGAAAGCATTTAGCACTTAAAGGAATTGGACAGCTTGCTGAAAAGATGGTAGAAATGAAAAATGATGTTTCATATCCATTGGTTTACTCATGACCTTGGTATTGATCTTACTAGCTGCAACAACTATTATTGAAATAGCTTTTTTAGCAATGAACATAATTAAAAATCGACTACGCAATCGAATGGGAGATCAATGGATGAATGATTATTTAGAAAGATATATTTAAGACTATTAAGTGTGAAAAAATCATGAAGTGGTTTCAAAATATGAAAAATCTTCAAGGGCAACTAAGTAAATTAAACTAGGTGTGAAAAGCCAAATTAAAGTTTACATTTTATGTTAGATTCTATATGACAATTACATTAGCATATAGTTGCTTATTTATTTTGTTATTAATATTGATTAATTTTTTAGATTAGTTTTTTACTTTTAATCTTGTCTTTTATTCTTGCCCCCTCTGACCTAAATTCCTGGCTCCGCCACTGATTAGATGTGATGAATAATATTTTATTTCATTTCAATACTTGTAAAACTTTATATTTGTGATGTTGGAAATTGGTTTAAAGATTAATATAGACTTATGCATTCATGTATGAGATAGAACTTTATCTAAGTAGCTTATAGACTTAGATGTTAGAATATATTATACATGAGTTGTCATTGTTTTACTCAAGTAGCGTTCATCTTGTAATTGTAGTCAAACATGGATAAAAGTTGGATGACAATGGGTAAGACACCCAATGGCAGATTAAGTCATCCATATATTAGTACTTTATTTGCTTTCTACAACTTATACATTAAGAGTTGTGATTTTAATTTATTGGTTAATGCATTGTTAGAAGTGTTTCTTACAACATAGTTAATGTTTTTACTTTATGATTTTAACAAAATATTGTTTTTATATTTGTGCAGATTTCTTATTGGTGGCTTTTAGGGGATTTACTTTTGGCATTACTTGAAGACATATGAGGACATCTTCTGTTAGTTCTAAAATAGGGTTTAGGTAGAGTTATTGTATGTATTGCAAACAATTATTGTATGGAAGGAGTTTGAATTGGATACTTATTTTATTTTTTACTTGTGGAATGTATGGATCTTTTTTTTATAAATGTGTTGTTAAAATAAATGTGTTATTCAAATGTGAGGTTTAAATAATGTAATGATAGGTTACCGGTTAATATCAAAGCCATTAAAAAAATAAAAATAGAAAATAAGTTTTAGTAACGAATTTTTTCGTCACAAATATAGCAACAAAAAATTGTTTTAGTGAAGAAAATTTCGTTACTAAATATAGCAAAATTTTGTAAGAAATGGTTTTAGTGATGAAAATTTTCATTACTATATGTGCCTAGATTTTCTTAAAAATAGTTTTAGTGACGAAATTATTCGTCACTAAATATGATTTAGTAAACTAAAGTGTTTTTAGTGATGAAATATTTTCGTCATTGAATAGTGTTTTTAGTGAGGAAAACATTTAGTGATGAAACGTTTTCGTCACTAAAAGTTAAAAATAAATAAATAAATCTGACTTTTAGTGACGAAATTTTTCGTCACCAGGACTTTTAGTGACGGGGCTACAGTGACAAAATGAGTTGCGTCACTAAAGGTCCTTAGTGACGAAAAACTAGACTTTTAGTTACGAATTTTTCGTCACTAAAAATACATTTTGTTGTAGTGATATTGAATATTTATTTATGGTAGTTTAAAATATTATTTCAAATCTTCATTTCATTTTATTTTAGTTGGAATAACTTATATAATTAAATGAAATGCTTATATAAGAGATGACATTAATAATATACTATATATAATTAGTGATTATTCAAGATATCATTCAAATATGACAATTTTTTTGTTTAAAAAAAAAAAAAAGAACAATATTAATGCATTGAAACACAAAATACTATATTGTCCAATAGATATTACAACTTTAAAACTAAAGCATGAGTAGTGATTTTTAATGGACTGGGGTAATAGCACAAATTTTAATAGAAAAAAAAATCTAATTTAAAATTTTTTGGAGTAACACTATAGTAAAAATGCCAAAAGGAAGCAAGAAACTCCACTAAAAAATGCTACAAATACATTTAGGTTTTTTTTTTTTTTAGTTTTATTTTATTTTTATTTTTTTCATTGAGCAGGTACATTACTGTTTAGTAGAGTCTTAATACATGGGGGACGCTCCTCCATCCAATACATCATTGTTTAGCAAACCCAGCCAGTTCTTTGCTTCACATGCTATCTTCTTTGTTGGTCTGTTTGTTCAAAGAAAGCCATAAGAGAAAAATATATTCCTAATAGAAGAACCAACTACCAAGTAGTCTAACATCATTAAGGAAGGATGTGGCCAATGCTCAAATTGGTAGGTCTAGTTGACTTTACTTCATCTACTGGAATTTTAAATTCACACTTTACCTTAACTGCTTGAAGCCCCAAATCCACAGTAAACTACTCGTCATAATCTTAAAGCCTGCACTTCAATTTGATCATTTCCTTCTACTATTCTTGCACATAAAGCTCCTATACATTGACTTCCACTATCATTGTACCTTCAGGCCACACCATCTATTGTTCTGCAATTTCTTGATGGCAAAATTTACCTTGTAACATGAACCTATAGGCGGCCATGTACACCCTTCAACAGGCTATCTAGACTGATTATTTCTCTAAACTTCCATATATTCCATAGCAAGTGTACATGTTGTTTGCACCAAATCCACTACTAACTTCAAAGTTTCATCCACATGCCTTTGTTTCCAATTTGACCATAATAGCCAACCTCCACCTCCATCACATGCCCATTTTGTTTTACCCAACTTAACAGTTCAAAATAAGACAGAACAAATCTGTACCATAACAAAATATTATGAACATGCATAAGGCAAACAACTTTTTTTCTCCCAAGTGAAGCACAAACTATGAAACTCAAACATTCAAAAGAGGCAATCATGGAGAGAAGCCATTATGCATTAAGCAAAAACGTATAGAAGTAGAAAAGCAATCCCCTTGGACTTAAGGGAAGCTCAAGGCAACTAATAGAAAACCTCAACTTAAGGCCAATCTTAGGACTAAGCACGGTGCTAAAAAACTTTCAAAAATCATAGCATGTCAGTTCAAATGAAATGCAAGCAATGGGAAGGGAACAATGAAAAAGTTAAAGATAGATGATTTCTAAAGAACATGTTGTCATAGCAACTAAAATATGCCAGCACAAATTATTATAATGCAACTCAAATTAGTCAAAAAAAGAACAATAATTATGTCAACAAATCATCAAAGAAAACCAAAATTTGCCTCATTTGTGTCACATAATACAATCTTTTTGACGCATTTTATCAAACACACCATGCATATAGCAAACAACAGTTGACAGATTTATAAACATAAAATGAGAAACAATTTGATAAACCACAAACCATAAGTGACACTATACAATAATATAAATAAAATACAAGTTCTAGAACTCATGTCAGATCTAGCAATTTATGAGTAGTAACTACAATTTCATAGTAACTACTATGCTTTCTTTGCATGTGATACAATGTTGAAGCCCAATTATTATTGTGTATGGTTATACGTTTGACACCCCTATCTTAACCCTCAACCATACGAACCTTGGTTCTTATTGACAATCACAACATTGCAAAAGGAAAATAAATTGATGCCCTTAAAATTGGAACTCATATGCACTACTATTCAAGATTAATACCTTATAGATGAAAGGTAGGCTTGTTACTGGTCACCTGTGTTAGAAAATAGAAAATTGGATTGGTTAAAACAATATATCAAATATTGGGAATATAAAAATACAAAACTTGGTATTATGTATATGATACCATTGAAAGATTTAAATATCATTGCAAGCTTCCTGAATTCCACCCATCACAAAAGCCACAGCTTACATCAAATTGGCCTTTTAAATCTTGATCTCCTTCATCCCTGGAACCTGGAAAATCAAATTTTTGGACTAATTGAAAATTTGTAAATATTTCCAACTATTATCTAACAAGGAAATTATTATATCTTTTCAAGAACAAAAAGGAAAACAAAGACCATACATTCTATGTAGCAAGTTTGAAATCTATCACCAAGAAAAAGAATTAAACCTATTGGAAATTCGTTAATTGTTACCAATGCAAGTAATTGGTACGCTAAGAGGCTCATATTAATAACACAAAAACAAATAACCCTTCTGAAATATAAGATCAAAGTTAAATCAAGATGATTAAATACGGAAACCTCCTCCCGCTAAGGTGAAACATTCAGCCATAGCAACCCAAAACACCAAAAGTAGATCAGCCACATGAACAATTGAAGTGGAAAGAAAGAGCAATATATAGAAAATAATAACAGAGTAAGTAGGTCTTCTATTGAAGATGACAATAACACTATATATCAAACCGTAGCCTTTTGTAATTTCTTGTAGCTGAATTCTTTTAAACAAAAAACAAAAAACATATTACAAATGAATTTGAGAACAAACACCTGAGCATTCCAACATAACATTCCATAGGCTATCATATAAGAAGACCCAGAGATTATAATAATTTATAAAAAGGGAAAACCAATGTAAATGAAGACGACAATAACACTATTTATCAAACCAAAACAAACCCAGAATTGAAATCAAATAGAAGAATTTCAGGAAACCAAAAATCCAATAAAAATTGCATAACCAAAAAAAAGGAAAAAGAAAATCCAAACCAATGTAAAATGAAGATGAGAAAAACACAATATATCAACTAAAACAAACCCAGAATTAAAACCAAATAGAAGATTCCCAAAAAACCAAAAATCCAATAAAAATGGCATACAAAAAAAAAAGGGAAAAAGAAAATCTAATTACAAAAATTTCATGATTCTTCTTTGCCATGGATTTGACAACAAAGGATGAAGAAGAAAACGGGGAAATCTGCAAAGAAAATAAAAAAAAATAAAAATAAAAATAAAAACTTAAATCCAGAGCAACCCACAACCACAAACCAACAAAATTTCATGAAAACAAAAACAAAAACTTAAATCTAGAGCAACCCATAGCCACAAACTGACAAAATTCCGTGAACAATTGAAGCGAAGAGAGAGAGAGAGAGAGAGAGAGAGAGAGAGAGAGAGAGAGAGCAATATATAGAAATTAAGGAGAGTAAAAAACAAGTTTTAATTACCTCAAAATAATTTGCCAACATAGAATATGATGGGCTGGATTGAGCGATGATGGAGAGGCAAAGAGAAATCGATGCAGTGGCGGTGATCCATGATGGCGGGGGTGGTGGGAGGATCTAAGTTTTGGGGTGCCAGTGTACAGAGAAGTTGTAGGGTTTAGACGCGAAGGTTGAAGGGGGAGTTGTATACTTGTATTAGGGTTCTAATTATTTATTTATTCTTTGATAAAATATTAGGTTTCTAAATTGATAATTCTAATATAATAATAAAACGTTGAAACTTTTTTTTTTTTTTAAGTGACTTCAAGTCTAATGGAGGAGTTGTATTATTTTATATTGATGGGGGAGTTAAATTGATAAATTTTAATATAATAAAATGTTAAAAAGAATTTAAAAAAAAAAAAAAGATGACTTGGAAATTGTGGAGTTAGCAAAGGCTTCGGCTATATATGTATATATAGATGATTGACGAAATGAATACTAGAATGATAACGACGATCACAATGTATCCTATGTAACGCTTCACCTTGTCATCCTTGAATAAGAGAAGTCTGAGTTTTATGAGCTTGAACCCTTGTAGTTGTATTATGTGTGTATTTGAGATTAGTTTATTTGACTTTTTGAAATTATTTTGTTATTAAAAATGTATTAAAATATACTTGTACTATGAAAAAGTAATAAAATTTTTTTTTTTTTTTTTTTTGTTTGGTAGATTATTATTTGCGAGTCCCACAATTATGTTTTTGGTAAAGAAAAATTAATACAATTAACTAAATGCAAGTCTCACGTTTTTAATTTTCTCAAAATATCAAGTACTTTTTTGCTTATTGTGCGTCCCATCCTTTTTAATCTATAGTACTTTCAACAAAAAAACTAAATAAATTGTTCTCAAATGAAAACTATATTGACTAACTATTGCACTTAGAGCATTCACATTGGGTCTTCCAAATACCATATTTTGGTATATTTTAGCATCAAAACTCCAAAAACCCCATTACCCGAACTTGTAAACCCAAAAAAATTTACAATTGTGCTACAATACTTTCACAAATTTGTGATGGTATTGTAGCACAATTTGTAAAACTAAATAACACTTTTTTAATGTGTAGTAAGAGAATTAGAGATTAGAGAGTGAAGTGAGAAATATTTTTATATTATTTTTATTTTACTTTATATTATTTTAATGTGTGGTATGATAAAATAAAAGTTGGAATGTTAGATGTATTATAAAATGGTATGATATAAAAGATAAAGTAGCTTTGAGATGGTAAAATGGAATTTTTTGTAGAAACCATATGTAAATGCTCTTAAGGCCCATTTTCGAAAGTGGCCAAAATGTGATCGAGCTCTTTCAATTGGATACTACAAAAGGATATCATGTCATAGAGCATTTCTTAGGCTTAAACCACTTAACATGCTCAAAGCTCAATTCATAGTTGAAATATGCCGAATTGAGCATGAACTGAGAACAATAGGCCCTTTACTATTGGGCTCATTTATAAGCTTTACAAAGATTAAGACCCAAAAAAGGAAGAAAAAAAAAGGGGAAGGGAAGAACGAAGACTCGGACCAAAGGACCTTCAACATTTCAAGGAAACTTGAGTGATTTTGAAAGTGTAATTTTGGTATTGAGGTGTCATAAAATTGTTCTTCTCTTTCTGAGTTTCAAAACGGCTTTTGAGTCACAAAAATCAGACTTGAAACGAGATTTTACGGCCTATTTTAGTAAAAATGAGTCGTTTTAGGCCCAAAAAAATTGGCATGTAGTCTAGTGGGCTGGTTCTTTTTCTTTGTCGAAGCCAGTTGGTGAGTTAACCCGTATTCAATCAGTAAAAATCGGGTCAAGGTTGACGACGAACACCAAATGATTTGACAGATTTGTCATCTAAATTGCATTCTAAAAACAACAAGTCGTTTAGTTAAATTTTAGGTGCATTACTTAATCTTAGGAGTTAGGATGCGTTGTTTTATTCTTTGAAAATTTTCACAAAATGTTGCGTTTTTGTCTTTCTTCTTCCTTATTTAAGCACCAAGTTTGAGGTCCAAAAGTAACGACATGTTTTTTCTTTCCCCTGTAATAAACAACAAGAAGAAATTAATTCTATGAATACTAGAGCCAAAAAAAAAAAAAAGGGAAAGTGTAACTACAAGATGGTTATAGCTATTATCACCACTCACCACTCACCTGTTCGAATTAGCAAGAGGAAGAGAATAGGGAAAGGGCTTGTAGGCTCTTGAGCTTATAGGAGCTAAATGTTGCTATGAGAGGGTAACATTACAGATTTTTGTGACAGGGTTTACAGGAATTTTGGTGTGACGTGTCATGTGTTTACTTTGAGGTGTTCGGCCCATGATTAAGCTTGGTCTTTGTCCTTTATTCCTTCGTGCGAATAAGTTCGCTCCTTCTCCTTTTTGCACATAAGCTTGGTCCTTGTCCACTCCGTCTTTATGCACATAAACTTGATCCTTGTCCTCTCTGCCTTCGTGCGCATAAATTAGATCCTTGTCCTGTCTGGCTTCGTGCACATAAGCTTGAATCCTTTTCCTTTGTGCCTTTGTGCACATTACATTGATCGTACAACATGACTCATGTCTACCAGCCTGCTTGGCCAAAACTGTATGTATCATGTGGGGCCGTATATTGTTGAATATGGGGTTTTATAGGACTTTAATCTAATGCTTTGGCGTTGTGCACATGCTATAAGTAGTAGTGTACTTGATAAAGGCTCAAACATAATTGTCCATTGTAATCGTTGCAACTTTGCAAGTTCATTCGAGTGTCCATTGAAGTTTCCTATCTAAATCTAAATGCTTCTAAGTTCTATAACTTGTATTCGGACTGATTAACATCGGCTAATAGTGGTATTTCTAGTTTCTTTCTAAGAGAGAAGGTTTAGTCAGTGGTCCATGATTTGAACTCCCAAAAAAAATATAAAAATTGACCCCTTTTCAAAAGAAGAAAACAAAACAAAACAATTTTTTTTTTTTTAAGGAACTTAAAAAAGTTTTAACAAGATTGTAATATCTCATAAAAAACAATAAAAAATTACCAATAGACCATAAAATTTTTATAAAAACTCCACTTAAATTCATCATTTATCGAGGTAAAAGATGACAATTATTTAGAGGTCGTAGTACAATTATATTAAATCAATGTGGCTAAAGAAATCTCATTATCAAGTAAAAAAATAAAACACCTGATATGAGTAATAAAATGTTGTTTAAGAAGTTTTAGGTTTTGTTGTATATGTTTGTTATGCCTTTTTTATAATTTTTTTGAGCACTCATATATTTTTATTTACTTCTAATTTTTTCTTAATCTTTCAGACGAAAAAGAATGCAAGTCATGTGAGATATCAATTTGGAAGAAAAAAAATATATAATTTTTTAAGAAAATAATTAGAATGATAGTTTCTTTAAATGATTTTTTATTGGTATAGTGCTTTGTTATTTATGAGTCGAATGATTTTTTATTGGTGTATTACTTTGGTATAGTTTTAGTTTACTTTTATTAAATTGATTTGGTATAACTCTCTCAAACAAAAAAAAAAAAAAAAAAAAGATTTGGTATAATTTTCAGTTTTTCATAATGGTAGGTACTCAACTTTTATTTATAAAAATTATGGTTAATTACCTTTTAATTCTAGAGTTTTAAGTATGTTTTATATATTTAAGACTTTTTTTTCACTTAAATAGTTACACTTTAAAATTTCTAAATACACTTCATTTAAATCTTTTATTTGTTACCACCATTTTTTTATGAATACGGTTAAACATCATATAATAAGCTGATTTAAGCAAATTTTATTTCAAACTTTGAAGTACTACTTTAAACAAAACTTACCCCAACCTCTAAGGTCTAAATAAAACTCTATCAATACTTTGGAATTCCTTTACCCCATTTTGATTAGGATAGTGCACCCATGATTATCTTATCATCTTCCATGGTCTAACATATGGTTGGGGTAACCACTTTAATTGTTTAATTGCACCTTCTTAGGTGCTGAAAGTGCCTAGAAGTGAGCAAGGTCTCTGGTTTGAGAGCTGGGGTGGGTAGTGGTGGGGTAGATTTAGGAATCTCTAACTAAAAAACAAGAGAGAGAGAGAGAGAGAGAGAGAGAGAGAGAGAGAAGAAAAGAAATAAACGAAAATGTTGGCCTAATGGAGCCTTGGAGGGACACATGTATGTTGTTACAATGGATGATTTTTTTTTTTTTTTTAAGAATACTAAGTATTTTTAACACACACACACAAGGAGAGAGGAGAAAGTTTTTTTAAAGAAACTTACAGTAGTGTATATCCAAAATGGTCTAACTCTTGGATACATAGCATAGACTTTAAACCTCTTAAACTCACACTTATTTTCCAATGTGGGATTAACCCACTATTTTTTCTTTTGAGAATACTAAGTATTTTTAACACACACACACGGGAAGAGAGAAGAATGTTTTTTTAAAGAAACTTATAGTGATATATATCCAAAATGGTCTAACCCTTAGATACACAGTACAAGCTTTAAATCTCTTAAACTCACACTCATTTTGAATGTTATTGTTTAGGGATATTGAAATAGCTATGTAATGATGGTTTGGTATAATTTAATTTTGTTGATTTATTATATTTGAAATTAAATTGTCAAAAGTTTTGTACCTAAATGAGTTATTACCTTCTCATTTTTTCGATAGAGATATTTAAAATTTAAATTCCATTACCCTCAATTATCAAATAAAAATTAATTTGATAAAATGTATAGTTATACCTTATTGTACCAAACTTTAGAGTTTTAAAAAGTTCTACATATCAGGAAAAAAAAATTATATTAAAAAACAAATCACTTTGATGTCCTTCCAAGATTTAATCATAAGACATTGATTTAACGATTGCGCACCCTTGGTGCGGTGGTCATTCCACAGGTATAAATACTTGTAGGATGTGGGGGGTAAAGGCTGAGGTTCAAGTCTCCAAGAGGAAGTTTCACACACATATACACTTAGATTAGGCTAGAGTAGAAATTCTATCTTATATTAAAAAAAATATTATTAATAATAATAATAATTTATGGTGAGTTTGGATACCGCTTATTTTGTTAAAACTGAATAATTATTGCTGAAAGTATTGTATATAAAGGTAAAAGTTAGTTGAAATAGTACAATGAAGCCCATAAATAGTGCCAAAAAGTGCAGTGAAGCCCATGAATAGTAGAAAAATAAGCTATAATGAAATATTTTTAATTTTTAATCTCTATCCAAACACGCACTAAATAATCCTGTTGAGGATTAAAGGATAAAATGCTGGTTGGAAAAATATAAATACAATGAACATCAATGGCTTTTAAACGTTAGCTCATAGCTACTCTGCTTCCTCTCACCTCTCAAATGGTCAAACTTGTAAAGTGAGCTATCTTAACTCTTAAGCTTGCTTTCAGGGACGGACGTGGCCTACGTTTGGTTTCCTCTCTAAATGGTGCTAAGGCTCAGGTGCCCTTGAGTTTTTTTTTTTTTTTTTCCTCATTCATGGATGAGTCTTGTCAAGCCAATAGCGCTCTCAAAATCTCTATTTCTTCCTCTCTCTTTTTTTTTTTTACTTTTTTATTTTTAAATTTTGTTTTAGACATGATAGATTAAAAGTTGTAGTATTAATTTCATAATAATTACATTTTATTATCTAATCAAAACACCAAATAATTTTTAATATAGACGATGAATTTGCACTTTAATAATTTAGCCGATAATATTTTTCTTTTCTTTATTCAGAGTAAAAGTCGATAATTATTTAACCATGGTCCCTTGGGCTTTGGAAATTTCACACCACTCCCTTTATTTTATTTTATTTTTTTTATAATTTCTCCACTCCTTTCAATTCACTAACAAAACGTTTAAGTTATAAGTAAATTATATTTATCGGCCTTCTTCATATTAAAATATATATATATATATATATATATACAAACACTAAATTAAAGAGATTACCTCTATATGTATTTTTGTGGTTTAAATGCTCCTGAAAGTTAACAAGTTATTATAGATGCATCCAAAACAATCTTGTTCAAAATGAGAAACTGATAACTCATGAGCAAGCGGCTTCATCATTCTCTGAATGTCATACTTTCAAACTCCAAATAAGCAATGCAGCAAAGCATTACCAGTGAGGGGGTAATTGATTCATTGTACAATTTTCACTGAAGTTCTATGTCCCCTTTATAATGCCAAGGAGTAGACCATTTCCTTTAGTGAGTGTTGTCCTGCGTGTTAGGGTGATAACACCTTAACCCAAAAAAATTAGGCCTACGGATTTAAACCCAATTATGTTATATATTAATTCTTATGCAACACGATTAGGATAGTATGATTTGATTATGCATTAACTTTGAGGACACAGTTCAAAACTAGCAGTCTAGAACATTTTACAAAAGCTACAATTGTTTAAAGAGAGACTACTTATATGGGTTAAAGTAGATTCATATTAACTCTCACACCCAACATAGATTACCAAGTTCAAAACCATGGCTATATTTGATGCCCAAACTGATAAATAGCAAATTATTGCTCATATAAAATAGATTTAACCCAAAAATCCAACAGCTCTAAAATAGAAAAAGAGTGAGCACAAGAATAAGCAAACATTTATTAATGCCGAAAATATGAAACTGGCATGCAAATAAAATGAAGAATGCAGATATGGAAGGAGGGGCACCACTACAAGGAGGAAATGTTGTTATGCATGTCAAATTAAGAGTGTCTTGCAAATATACGTATCAAATCTAGAATGCAAACATACAACAATAACACAATAAAACATGAGCAGAGAGTAAATGCAAAATCCCACAAGAAATTTAAAGCTAGAAGAAAATCATTCTGGACATTCAGAAAGACTTGCTTCATTTTTCTAGTTCTGGAAAGTTACAAGAGCACACCACAGAGAGATGTTTTCACAAACTTTTTAGAAACATTTCCATCCACCATTGATTCCTTACATTCTACAATTACAATAAATCGATAGTTAAAATGGGAGAAGAGAGATTTGAATCCTAGACATCTCTGTTAAAAATACTAAGAAGTGATAGTTAAGTTACAAGGCTTGCAGTCCAAATGGTCCAAATTCTTATGCAGATACGTATAAGCCGTATGACTTGAACAACAAAGCTGGCAAGGGATTCAGCGACTTCAGCACTGATTTCTAGGACCAGCACAACCCGCTGAAATCTGAAACAAAAAGGAATTTAATTAGAATAATAGCAAAACATTCAGAGCGTGAGTCAATAATGTGTTATGAGGGAAGAAGAAGTTGAAATACTCTCTCACCTATTGTGTGCAACAAAAGCTGGTTGTCTTGCAGTCCAGATGGTCCAAATTCTTATGCAAATACGTATAAGCCGTATGACTTGAACAACAAAACTGGCAAGGGATCCAGCGACTTCAGCACTGATTTCTAGGACCAGCACAACCCGCTGAAATCTGAAACAAAAAGGAATTTAGTTAGAATAACAGCAAAACATTCAGAGCGTGAGTCAATAATGAGTTATGAGGGAAGAAAAAGTTGAAATACTCTCTCACCTATTGTGTGCAACAGAAGCTGGTTGTCTTGCAGTCCAGATGGTCCAAATTCTTATGCAAATACGTATAAGCCGTATGACTTGAACAACAAAACTGGCAAGGGATCCAGCGACTTCAGCACTGATTTCTAGGACCAGCACAACCCGCTGAAATCTGAAACAAAAAGGAATTTAGTTAGAATAATAGCAAAACGTTCAGAGCGTGAGTCAATAATGAGTTATGAGGGAAGAAAAAGTTGAAATACTCTCTCACCTATTGTGTGCAACAGAAGCTGGTTGTCTTGCAGTCCAGATGGTCCAAATTCTTATGCAAATACGTATAAGCTGTAGGGAATTCAACCCGATTTCCAACCTGTGAGAAACAAAAAATAGAGAAAACACACGCTAAAGAAAATAATCACACGCACAAGACAGTATTTACGTGGTTCGGCAATTTGCCTACGTCCATGGAGTTGCAGGGATTTCACTATTATCAAGGAAAAATACAAAGTGCGGCTACAGTGTTTCTCTCACTCTCTCTGAAACACAACAACAAGACTTAACAAACCCTAATTATAAAAGCGGCTTTTATATCCTGCTTACAGGGTTACAATAGGCTACAAAACGGGCCCAAAAATAAACTAGGCTCCACAAAGCCCAACAAATCTCCCACTTGGAGACTAGTTCAATCACCAACATCAGCCGCTATCCTCCAAAAGCAATCCCTCATCCTTGCAACTCATCCTCCGGTCCTCAAGCTAGAAGGCCAACTGAAGCTGCACACAGCTTCAGCTTCTCAATAGTGACACCTTTAGTCAACATATCTGCCGGGTTCTTAGATCCACAAATCTTCTCAAGTATTACCAGTTTATCTTCAACAAGGTACCGGATAAAGTGGTATTTTGTCTGTATATGTTTCGACTTTGAATGAAAAGCCGAATTTTTGGCAAGAAAGATTGCACTCTGACTGTCACTGTGTAGAATGCCCATCTCCTGTTTCTTACCCAATTCATCTAAGAAACCATGTAGCCAAATCATCTCCTTTCCAGCTTCAGTTGCTGCAACATACTCAGCTTCTGTAGTAGACAAAGTAACAATCTTTTGCAGATTTAAAACCCATGATATAGCTGTACCACCCAGAGTAAATACAAACCCAGTAGTACTCTTTCTACTATCAATATCACCAGCAAAATCAGCATCTACATAACCTTGCAGTTTCAAACTTGCACCTGTGAAGCAAAGACATGTATCTGATGAACCCTTCAGATATCTCAGAATCCACTTAACTGCCTCCCAATGCTGCTTTCCAGGCCTACTCATGAATCTGCTCACAACTCCCACTGCATGTGCAATATCTGGCCTTGTACACACCATAGCATACATCAAGCTGCCAATAGCTGAGGCATAGGGCACCTTGCTCATATGGTCCCTTTCTTCTTCTGTCTTTGGCGACTGTTCCTTGCTCAGTTTGAAATGACTACCCAAGGGTGTGCTCACTGGTTTGGCTTCATTCATATTGAACCTGCTGAGAACTTTCTTCACATACTCTGACTGTGAAAGTTTCAATGTACCATTAGCCTTGTCTCTAATGATTCTCATACCAAGGATTTGTTTTGCAGCTCCCAAATCTTTCATTGCAAACTGTTTTGACAATTGCTTCTTCAGATTATTAATCTCCTCAATGCTAGACCCTGCAATGAGCATATCATCCACATACAACAGTAAAATGATATAAGAATTGTCAAAAAATTTGACATAGCAACAATGATCAGCTTCACATCTCTTGAACCTAATTTTATGCATAAAACTGTCAAATTTCTTGTACCACTGTCTTGGAGCTTGTTTTAGGCCATACAAGCTCTTTCTCAGTTTGCAGACTAGATTCTCATGTCCCTGAACAATAAACCCTTCTGGCTGAATCATGTAAAGGTCTTCCTCCAAATCACCATGAAGGAATGCCGTCTTCACATCTAACTGCTCAAGATGTAAATTTTCTGCAGCCACCATTCCCAGCACCAGTCTAATTGTTGACATCTTCACAACTGGAGAAAATATCTCTGTGTAATCAATGCCCTCCTTCTGCTGGAACCCTTTAACAACTAATCTGGCTTTGTAACGTTTGCTACCATTATGCTCATTCTTTATTCTGTATACCCACTTGTTGTGCAAAGCCTTCTTTCCCACTGGCAATTCAGTCAGTTCCCATGTCTGATTCCCCAACAAGGAATCCATCTCATCCTTCATGGCTAACTCCCACTTGCTTGAATTCTCATCTTGCAAGGCTTCTTTATAACACTCTGGCTCACCACCATCAGTCAACAGGAGATAATTTAGAGCGGGTGAATAACGCTGTGGAGGTCTAATATTTCTGGAAGATCTACGGACTTCAGCTACAGGTGTACTCTGATCTACCTGTGAATTTACATTCTCCTTATCTTCTTCACCCTCTTTCTGGACAGTACTTTCAGTCAATTCATCTAAGTTGACAAACTCAGATTTCTTTTGATCTATCTCTGTAACACCTGACACTACAGTTGACCTGTCCTTGTACATAACCTGTTCATTAAATATCACATTTCTACTTCTGATGATTTTCCTGTTTTGTTCATCCCAAAACCTATAGCCAAGTTTCTCATCACCATAGCCAATGAAAAAACATATTTTAGACTTTGCATCAAGTTTACTACGAGCATCAGAATCAATATGAACATAAGAAACACAACCAAAAACTTTTAAATGGGAAAACTTTACCTCTTTACCGCTCCAAACCTCCTCAGGAAGTCTGAAATCCATGGGAACTGATGGCCCTCGGTTTATCAGGTAAGCTGCAGTGCTAACAGCATCAGCCCAGAAAGTTTTTGGTAGTCCAGCATGCAATCTCATACTCCTAGCACGCTCATTGAGTGTTCTATTCATGCGC
This sequence comes from Quercus gilva, assembly GCA_023621385.1. Lineage (NCBI taxonomy): Eukaryota > Viridiplantae > Streptophyta > Magnoliopsida > Fagales > Fagaceae > Quercus > Quercus gilva. Next base: position 4,256,444 of record CM042477.1, on the reverse strand, counting down.
TCAGCCACACCATTCTGCTGTGGTGTTCCGGGAATGGTCTTCTCCATCCTAATTCCCTGTGCAGCACAATACTCACTGAACCCTCCATCTATGTACTCTCCTCCATTATCTGACCTCAAACATTTTACTTTCAAACCTGTTTCTGTCTCAACCATGGCCTTCCACTTCTTAAAAGTTTCAAATACATCAGATTTATTTTTCAGAAAATAAACCCATACCTTTCTGCTTGAGTCATCAATGAAAGTGATGTAGTATCTTGAACCTCCAAGGGATGCAACCGGCGAAGGCCCCCACAAATCAGTGTGTACTAACTCCAATTTTTCAGCCTTTGGTGTCCTCCCAGTTTTCAAGAAGCTCACCTTTTTCTGCTTTCCTAAGATGCAGCTTTCACACATATCAAAATCAATTGACTTCAATTCTGGTAGTTTTCCTTTTGACAGCAGCATCTTCATCCCTTTCTCACTCATGTGACCAAGCCTGCGGTGCCATAGGCTTGTATCAGTACTTGCATCAGCAACTGCAATTGTGTCTCTTGGACTTGAGGTCATATATAGAGTACCAGTCTTCTTTCCACGAGCCAATACCCTAGCTCCTTTTGTAACCTTCCAAGTACCACCAACAAATAGTATTGCATGCCCTTCATCATCAAGTTGCCCAACAGAAATCAGATTCCTCCTCAGGTCAGGAATGTGTCGAACCTTCTCCAGTAACCAAACAGACCCATTGGGCAACAATATTCGGACATCTCCCATACCCACAACATCCAAGGCTGAACCATCAGCCAAATACACCTTACCAAAATCACCTGCAACATAATTCTGTATGATTTCTCGATGTGGAGTGGTATGAAACGAAGCTCCTGAATCCAAAACCCAATCATCAAGCGGACTGTCTACTGCAAGAAGCAATGCATCATGTACCTCTTCTGTTACAGCATTAGCAGAATCATCTTCATTATTCTTCTTAGGACTTTTGCATTGGTTCCTAAAGTGACCTATTTTCCCACAATTCCAACATTGTACTTGTTGGCCTGATCTAGATTTACTTCTATTCCGATTAGAATTTCTGGATTTTGATCTGCCCCGATTTGAATTTCTGTTATTACCTCTGCCTCTTGTCTCAAGGTTTAGGGCAGAACTAGATCCTGAGGTTTCACCTGCATCTCTTCTGCGAATCTCCTCAGCCAGAATTAAATCTCGTATATCATTGTACTTGAGCTTTTCCTTTCCTGTAGAATTGCTTACTGCCATCCTCATTGCCTTCCAACTGTTTGGCAAAGAAGCCAAAACGATCAGAGCACGAATCTCATCATCAAAATCAATTTCTACAGATGACAATTGATTTGTGATAGTGTTAAATTCGTTCAGATGTTGTGCTACTGATGCATTCTCTGCCATCTTCAAATTAAACAGTTTCTTCATCAGATGCACCTTATTGTTTGCCGACGGCTTTTCATACATTCCAGACAAAGCCTTCATCAGATCTGCTGTGGTCTTCTCCTTCACAACATTGTGTGCAACAGACCTAGACAGAGTTAACTTGATAACTCCTAATACCTGTCTGTCAAGAAGAGCCCATTCCTCAGCCTTCATCGCCTCAGGTTTTGTCCCCAAAAGAGGCAGATGCAATTTCCTCCCATAGAGATAATCTTCAATCTGCATCCTCTAATACGCAAAGTCTGTGCCATCGAACTTTTCTATTCCAGACGCCTTTCCTGCTTCCTCTGCCATTGCTCCCACTCAAACCTAACCCTAGGCTCTGATACCAGTTGTAGGGAATTCAACCCGATTTCCAACCTGTGAGAAACAAAAAATAGAGAAAACACACGCTAAAGAAAATAATCACACGCACAAGACAGTATTTACGTGGTTCGGCAATTTGCCTACGTCCACGGAGTTGCAGGGATTTCACTATTATCAGGGAAAAATACAAAGTGCGGCTACAGTGTTTCTCTCACTCTCTCTGAAACACAACAACAAGACTTAACAAACCCTAATTATAAAAGCGGTTTTTATATCCTGCTTACAGAGTTACAATAGGCTACAAAACGGGCCCAAAAATAAACTAGGCTCCACAAAGCCCAACATAAGCCGTATGACTTGAACAACAAAGCTGGCAAGGGATCCAGCGACTTCAGCACTGATTTCTAGGACCAGCACAACCCGCTGAAATCTGAAACAAAAAGGAATTTAGTTAGAATAATAGCAAAACATTCAGAGCGCGAGTCAATAATGAGTTATGAGGGAAGAAGAAGTTGAAATACTCTCTCACCTATTGTGGGCAACAGAAGCTGGTTGTCTTGCAGTCCAAATGGTCCAAATTCTTATGCAGATACGTATAAGCCGTATGACTTGAACAACAAAGCTGGCAAGGGATTCAGCGACTTCAGCACTGATTTCTAGGACCAGCACAACCCGCTGAAATCTGAAACAAAAGGGAATTTAATTAGAATAATAGCAAAACATTCAGAGCGTGAGTCAATAATGAGTTATGAGGGAAGAAGAAGTTGAAATACTCTTTCACCTATTGTGTGCAACAGAAGCTGGTTGTCTTGCAGTCCAAATGGTCCAAATTCTTATGCAGATACGTATAAGCCATATGACTTGAACAACAAAACTGGCAAGGGATTCAGCGACTTCAGCACTGATTTCTAGGACCAGCACAAACCGCTGAAATCTGAAACAAAAAGGAATTTAGTTAGAATAACAGCAAAACATTCAGAGCGTGAGTCAATAATGAGTTATGAGGGAAGAAGAAGTTGAAATACTCTCTCACCTATTGTGTGCAACAGAAGCTGGTTGTCTTGCAGTCCAGATGGTCCAAATTCTTATGCAAATACGTATAAGCCGTATGACTTGAACAACAACAGGTTCAGCTTCAACATCAGCATCAGCTTCAGCTTCAGCTTCGTCATTACCAGCAAGGGGGATATCCTCCTGGTGGCCATTGCCAATCAAAGCAGGTTGTCTTCCCCTCCAAATGGACCAGATCGTTATGCATATTGTTATTAACCGTACAAGGGACCCAACTACTTCAGCAATGAGCTCTAGGACCAGCACAACTTGCTGAATTCTGAAACAAAAAAGGAATTTAGTTAGAATAACAGTAAAAGGGAAGAAGAAGTTGAAATACTCTCTCACCTATTATGTGCCATTTTCAGAGTGTAGTATTATGGGATTTCTTTCACATTGTGTCTTAGATATGTGAATGATGGTCCCATTTTTTCTTTCTTCATCTTTCATCTTTCAGAAGAAGTATTATGGGATTTCTTTCACATTGTGTCTTAGATATGTGAATGATGGTCCCATTTTTTCTTTCTTCATCTTTCATTTTTGCAGATATGTTATTGAGAGTGGTCCCATTTTTGGGGCTTCCATTTTTGCAGCTTCTAAGAGGATTCTAATTTTTGCGTCATGTTAGATCCCTTTTGACCTTTTTTGTGGGTCTTCTACTCTTAGAGTCGTGCGTTTTATGGAGAGTATATCAAATTAGGCATGCTTTTGAGACAGGAGGACTCGCATTCGGAATGGGTTAACCCGGAAACTACCAAATAAATACGTTAATGTCACAAGGCTCACAACCATATATTAACCATTCATCCGTAATATTTCTATCCTATGTGGGACTTTGTCATTTAATTAACTAGGTAATTTACAGCAATAATTCTAAACCATTTAGCTTGCTTCTAGTTTATCTCCCTCAACAACAAAAGAAAAAAACGCAAATAATTATAATTGGTTTACCTCTCAAATTTTAAGAGATTTATGTTCAACAAATTCTAAGAATTCAAAATAAATTTTTTTTATTTATATATATATATATATATATTAGTATACAACTTAATTAATACTACATTAAAATATTAACTTTTATCATTTTCTCTAAAAGAAAATACGTAAAGTTCGTTTGACTATAGCAACAGAAGGATGTCTCTAATGCGTTATTAATAGTTAGAAGATTTCATCAACAGCATGATTTTATGACCCTAACTTCACCTCCACCTATGGTGGTCTTGCGCCATGCTTAAATGTTATATTGAACCGATCCCTATAACTTCATGATAATTTTGTTGTAACAAAATTTTGTTGTGTTACTCACTTACACTAGTATTTAGCGATAATAAAATCTTTTAAGAACACCTTGTTGAGGGACTATGTTTTAAGACCATATAACTATAGGAAGAGAATGATGTCTCAAATGCATTATCAAACAACAAACAGTTAGAAGATTTAGTTGATCTTCAGTACGATATGAGCCAAACTTAGCTGCCTATATATTGGTCTGGTCATGTGCCATGCTTAAATTGTATACTGAATAAATCCAAGTAATTTCATAGTATTTACGTATATATTTCAAATAAGAGATGAAGATTTGAACACTGGACATTTGAAACACTCAAAAGTACCAAGCCAATTAACCTAAAGGTCATTGGTAATTTGGTGCAACCTTTTCATTTCAACATAGATTTTGTTGTTACACAATAAAATGTTTTGAAATACTTTAACACATACTAAATGTCTTTAGCTCAATTATTACTTCCAGATGTTGAAATCCCTCTTACTTGTAATTATTGAATCATCCAAAAAAAAAAAAAAAAATTGACAAAATAATTCTAACACATGTACACATATATGTACAAATATATAATTACACACATTTTTATATAAAGATAGACCAAAATCCAAGCAGATACCTTTGGTGAGGTTTATGCCAACCCTTTAGAAAGCATGTTATCTTGCCTATGACTTAAACATTTGAGACAGTTTCTTAGATTCAATACATTATGTTTTTCATTTAAATTAAAAAAATTGATTACATTAAATTTAATTGTTTTAGGGAAAGTAACATAATTTGTATTGTATTGGTCATGCAATAATTTGTTTAATTTTAATTAAGAAACCTAAAGTACAACAAATAAAATTGTACCTAAGTTTGTTGTTAAATATATACAGATTCTAAAAAAAAAGAGCACCAAATTAAATAAATATATAGTTACTAGTAAAAAATACACAATTAAATCAATATTGCATTAGAAATTATTAATTTTGATCATTTTCTAAAATAATCTTTGCTGGCTTACGTGAAAAGATTTGAAAATAGTCAAGGCCATCCGGTTGAGTGTAGTCCTTAGCCAAGAGTCTTGCTTTATATATTTCAACAAACCCATTAGACCTATACTTTTTATTATATACCCACTAAGTACACTAGCATTAGGTTAGCATAGCACACCAAACACCAAAAACTTCACACATCAAATGTTCAAAATGCTGAAAAAATTTAGCATTGATGAATAGTACAATTTTTATTTATTTATTTATACAAGATAGAATTCTACTCTAGCCTAATCTAAGTGTATATGTGTGTGAAGCTCCCGCTTGGAGACTTGAACCCCGGCCCTTACCTCCCACACCTCATAAACACTTATACTTGTGAAGTGACCATTGCACAAAGGGTGTGTGGCAAAAATGGTAAATTTTTTTCTTATTTTTTTATTCTCTTTTTCTCTCTCCTCTAACACATGTTTATCTCTCTCTCTCTTTCCCTGGTATGTAGGGATAGCTCAACAACTTTTGGGGCCTAAGGCGAAAACTTTAAGTGGGGCATTTTCTTATATGTAAATATTAACTATATAAAATTTATTTTCATTATTATCTTTTTGTTGTATAATTTCATTATCTTCTAATTATTTTTTATGGATTTTTTGTTCATTTGTTATATTTTCATCCTAATTTTCTGTTGTGTTTTGTTTAATACTAGTAACAAATTTATCCATAGATCATTTTTGTGATTCAACTTATTTTTCAAGTATTCTCTTTATTTTAAAATTTTTTTATATCCATTTTTTAATAGATATTTATAATTGAGAAATACTTCTAAATAAATAAAATACGATTTAAAATAAAAAATTACAATTTAACTAAAATAAAATTTAAAGAATAGAGCAATAGAACCTGATATATCAAAAACAAGATTGCAACTTTACTAAATGATGTGATCACCTTATACTCTAAATCTGCACAAATAAACATGTATTTATCACATAACTTAATAAATTAGTACTATAAGTAAATTATTCTAAAAGAATAACTAATAAAAATATTCCTAAACAATCCAGATTAAATAAACTATTGGAAATTAAAATAATAAAAAATAATAATAAAAAGTTAACAAAACACGTGATAATGCCATAATGGTAGAAGTCTAGTGTTAGTAAAATAAAAAGGTTCTGACTAGGTGTGTAAACGTTGTTAGTGGGGCCTTTTTAAATTTAATTGTCTCTTCACCTTCATTTTCTGTGTTTTGCATCAGAAGGGCCTTTTTAATACACAATGCATTTTATTGGCTAACAAATAGGTGTTATTATTATTAATTTTTTCTTGAGTATAGGCCTAAAGAAGCCTTAATTAAAATATACACATAAATATATTATACTATAGAATCAGGGGGGCTCCATGTTATGGTTAGGGTGTTCAAATGAACACTCTGACCTTGGGAAAAAAATTATATAATAATTTTTTTTTTGTCTACCATAAATAAAAATGAACACCCTAAAATGCAGTTACAAAGACAATTAAGGGTAAACATAGTTACAAAAATCAATAAGTTGAGTAACAACAAAAATTCCTAGTGCAAAAATTCTTCAAAAATTCTTATCTATTTTTGCATAAAAAGCTAAATTCTCTATTTTACATAACCCCTTTTCAAAAAAAAAAAAAAAACATCAAATTATCTATTTGACACTACATTTTATTAAAAAATCATTTCTTTATTAATTTTTTACTACTCTCCCAAATAATTTCTCTCTCTGTATATGAGTATAGAAAGTATTAGAAAATAATTTTGCACATAAATAGTAACCTCATATATTTGCACGGTCACTATAACTACAAATGCATTTTGCAAAATAATACATAAGTTGATGTGGATGATTTTTGTGGTTGGTTGTGCGAAATTTGGCCCTTAGGCCATTTTATACGGACTAATATGAATGCTCTTAATGGCCACCTTAGAAAAAATTCTTAGAGCCGTCACTATATAGAATTAGTTAAAAAAATGGGACATTCTTTATTTGGGGGCCTTATGTCATTACTAATATTTGCTCCAGCAGGCCCCACCGGTATGCTTCTCTCTAACTCTCTGCCTATCTCACTCTCACCACATTACTGATATCGCCATTTTGTCTGGATCTCCTTCTTGTGGTGGGTTATTAATATTATTTTTTTGTTGTGGCCCTTGTGGGTTGATGGGTGGTTCCGATGGTGGGGTCGGCAGGTGGGTGGGACAATTTTGGGTTGGGTTGCTCCAGTTTTGGGTAGGTTCCAATAAAGTTTGGGTGGGTTTTTGTGGCAGTTGGCTGGTTGCTGCTTGTAGGAGAGGTGGCGGTTGTGTGTGTAGTGTGTGTGTGTGTGTTTTTTTTTTTTTAATATTTTTTTTAAAATAGAAGGTAGGAATTTTTTTAAGTTATTTTAATAGGTGGTGTGGTAAAGTAAGAGATGTGATGTAAAGTGTATTATAGAATGATGTGTTAAAATAGATAAAGTAATTTTTTGTTGAGTGAAAATAAATTTTTTTAGCACAGTAGATGATACTCTTACAACTAATTGGTTGTTTCCTAGAAGGTAAAGTATGGTGCCTTACTTTAACTTATGGGGCGTTATTTTTTCATCTAAAATTTTAGCAATACTTTGCATTTTTGTCTTTCTTATTCCTTATGCTTTATCAAGTTGCTAGTGATTGGAAAGTTTATGTGCCACACCGCCATTTGGAAATTTTAGTGTAAGGTCACTTGTACAATTATCAAGAGTTAGAGTTAGAAAGAGTAAGTAACCGTTGAAGCCATTGAAGCTTTTGTTGCTAATGCAGCGGTCCAGTTTGCCAAGGATTTTAGCATTCACAAACTTGAAATTGAACACTGTTGGTCATCTCGGTCTTGTGAGGCAACAGAACGTCCTTTGCTTGGTAGGGACATTTTGTAGAAGAGACAAAAATCTTGTCAAGATCTTTACAGTAGTTTAATTTTAAATATGTTAAGAGGGCGGACAACTATTTAGCTCATGCCTTGATAGAAGAGTTATTTTTCATCTTCAGGTTTGAATGTTTAGGTTTATTTGAAAATTGTATTCCAAAATGATTTAAGTTTATAAAGTAAACTAGCATTTTTCTAAAAATAAAAATAAATAAAAGAAGAAGTAGGTAACTTCAATCCAATAAAAAAAGAGAGTGGATAACACCGTAACAAGTTAGAGGGTTTGGACTGGAAGCTTATGTTATAGGCTACACTCACACTTCATAGTTCTTCCTCCTCACTTTTGTGAACTTTGTATGTCCACTGACCCAAATCTGGCATTTGGAAAATAATCTGTTTGGTTGTACTACGGAACAAGCAAAAAACTGCAAACCTCATAACACAGACGGTTTATTTTAGTAATCAAACTAAACCAACAAAAGCATGGACTCCACTCTGTTTCGACTTTACGTACGAACGTGATTTTTTCCAAACAAGCTGCAAATTGCATATAGCAAATAGTATATATATTGGAGGCTCAAACTTCATACAGGGTTGACGTTCAGAGTTGTAAGTTGGATCCTGAGCTGAAAAAATAAATTGATGGTGTGAGAGGGCAACCGACAGATTTTTTTTTCAGGCTTTATAGGAATTTTAATGTGACTATGCGTTTGTTTTTTTAACTAGTATTCTTACTGATTAATTTCGACTAATAGTGGTATTTCCAATTTCTTTCTTAAAAATATATGAATTGACCTCTCTTTTAAAAAAAAAAAAAAAACACAAATAAAAAAATCAAAAATTCTTTTAAGGAACTTAAAAAAGTTTAAACAAGATTGTAATATCTCATTAAAAAAACAATAAAAATTACCAATAGATTATGCAAATAATGTTCTAATATCGTTTCAATTGCAAAAGGAGCCTCAATATCTTGCTACCTTTGCTCCACACCACCATGGACTCTGATAACACTTGTTGTAGAGATAAACACTTTGGATAACTTACTTGAATAATTAATATAATATATAGAGACACAAAGTTTAAGTTCAATGGGTATGTGTTCAATTACGTTATATTAATCACTCAATTTTCTCATCATTAATGAATGTTGTTAGATTTTAGATCCCTGAAAACATAGTTTGTTTAACCTAATTTAATAACCAAGTTGTTACTTAGGTCAATTATGCAAATCTAGGTTAAACAATAATAATTCATATCATGCACAGCGAAAAGTAGATAGCAAAGATATGATAACCCAGAAAAACCAGTGAAACAACTTATTTCAAGGTAAAAAAACCAAGGAAACTATCCCAAGAGAACAATCCACTATATCACGTTGAGATTTATAGTTTAGAATATCAATTTGTAGTAAATTTAACACATTTACCAAATTGGGCTTTGACTCCACAGACTACCTAGATCTGGATCTTATTCTAACATTAACCACTTGTTCATGCTTTGATCTTTAGTACTCTTGATAGCTGAAGGCTTGCAAGCAACTTTACTCCACCGGTACGAGCAATATGGATTTGATCTCCAGTAGGTGCTTGTAAAGTTAAAGGTTACAGAACCTCACAGATCTCATCTTACAAGAGTAACTCTCAAGACTTGAAAAATGTGTATTAGGATTTTCCTTTTATACCTAGCAATGTTGGACTCAAACCTTAAATGTTTCGCAGGTTGTTGGGCCTGATTTAAAAACCTGAAGAATCGCAGTTTGATCGGTCGAAGGCCTCTCTCGATTGGTCGAGTTCTTTAGATTTTGAATTCTTCTTTCTACAGCTTGTATGTTCTTGAATTTTGACTTGTATTAACTTAAGCAAAGTCTAAAACACTTCTAAGACATAAATATTTTATGCTAGACATGTTTTTGTACGCGGTTTGCCAACATACAATAAATTTAGAACCTAACAAATGTGGAACTTCATTCACATGTGTATACCCAGTAAATAAAACACCTAATATGAGTAATAAAATATTGTTTAAGAATTTTTAGGTTTTTTTGTGTATGTTTGTTATGTTTAGTTTTTATAATTTTTTTTAGCACTCATATTTTTTTTATTTACTGATATATATATACATATATATATTGCGGGAGGGGTAAGACCTGAGTACGGAATAAAGCCTATGAGCCCAGTCTGAGCAGGGAAAAAGGCCCACTTCCACATCAGTATTAACCCGACGCCTAGATGAGAGTCCTAGGAGGAAAAGTGAAGAGATCGACCTTTCGAGGAGCCCAAAGAGTAAGCGTTCCTTTGAAATTATTGAGTAAGCCACTTGCACTAGAAGACAAGATATCGAAGAAAATGGTAGAGATGTGTAAGCAAAGAAGAAAGGAAATATCCAGATAAAGTAGCTATCACCTCCGCATTAAATGCACTGTATCAACTTAGCTAACCGCATTAATGAAAGAATGACTCATGAATAGTAGCCTCACAGCTTTCAACACATTTTACCACCTCTACCATAGTCTTGAAGGGACAAGCATTCAAAAGGAGGCCAATGGCTGTACAAGTGGAGGGCTAGGATGCAATTCGATTGACTATATAAGGAAAGGAAACTCCTCCAACTAAGGGGACAAAAAAAGAGAAACAAAATAGAGAAACTGGTAGCACAATCTTGTATTTAAGACTTTAGCTTTATATGAACATTTGCTCCTTGGCCAAATCTGAGGAAGTGTTAATCCCCAATTTAGTTTCTCTTTTGTGATTTGTTTAACTTTTTCTCTATAGGCTAAGCAACTAGAACATAAGATTGCATTGAAATTGACCTTGAAAACCCATAACTCTAACAAATTAATTGTTTGGGCCTTCTAAACCTAACTCCACCATTCTAAGTGGGCTTAGCACTCTTAGGCCCCTATATATATATTAGAATGATAGTTTCTTCAAATGTTTTTTATTGGTTTGGGTTCCAGTTAACTCAATTGGTAAAATCTTTAATAGTTTAATAAGAGATTTGGGGTTCAATCCCCATCTACACCAAAAATTAATTGGTGTCTTGGTTTGATGATAGAGAACTATCATCAGGAGCAAATGTCATAGGCTAAAACTCTCTTAAAAAAAAAAAAAAAAATTATTGGTGTATTGCTTTGTTATTTATGAATCGAATGATTGTTATATATGTTGGACATCTAGTGCATCTCACAAGTTCCTTTCGCATTGTAAGTGTCCAATGAAGTTATAATTTAAAATAAAAATTTGTAGGTTTAAAAGGTTTTAAGTTTCAATAGAGTAAAAATGATTTCATAACATGTGAATAAAGATAATAATAATTATGGATAAAACTTAAAGATATTTCAACTACTAAATAATATAAAAGTATCTAAATAAAACCTATGGTTAAAAAAAAAAAACTAAAAAAAAATAAATTAAGAAATTTCTCTAAAATTTCACAAAATTACATCTTCATCCTAGAGGTCTCATAATATATATATATATATATATGTGTGTGTGTGTGTGTGTGTGTGTGTGGGGCCAGTTGCCCAAAAAAGATAACAAATAATTCTTAGGAGGTGGGCTTGTGGCCCAACGGCTCAGTCCGAGGACACTCACATGTCCGAGGATGGTTAAAGAGAGCCATTTTGAGAATAACACAAGACAAAGAGATGTAAGTCGTACATAATGGCCCAAACCACGTCCGAGGATAAGATTTATTGCTCAAACCAACGTCCGAGGTGGATGTAACTCTTTTAATAGTCAAGGAACTTCACAGAATTACATGCAAACTAACTAATGAATATTGAACAAAGAAGGAACCGGGAAAGGTAACAAATATCTCCTAAAAGCTGCTACCTCCACATTAAATGCTTCACAGCTAACTCTCTGGCCGCATTAACGTGGAGGTGATACCTGAACAGTAACCAAGCAGCCTTATGGCCACTAAGCGGAGGTTCCAAAAAGTTCTGGATGGGACAGAAAGAAGTTCTCAGAATAGAACCTACACGTGTACGGTGAAAGCAGGATGAAGAAGGTACTATATAACGTGAAATCGGAGTACACTAAAGAGGACTTTTTGGAGAAAAAGAGAAAGAGAAAGAATCCAGAGAGATACACTAAAAACCTAGCCGAGGAGAAGAGAGGAAGAGTTTTTCTTTTATTCAATTTGAAGTTCCTTTTTGCTGCTCAAGAACGATGTCTTTTTCCACTCACTGGAACTAGTTCTTACACCTACTCTCTAAAAATTTTATTGTTTGGGCTTATTGGGCTCGAATCCCATCCCTCTTTTAGGTCCAATACAATTTGAGTCCTTACAATATATATATATATATATATTAGTTTGATGATTAGCTCAAGCTTTAGATCTTGTTCGAAATAAAACTAAATAAACTATTAGAGATATACTAGACATATTAGCTCACTATAATAGGTTCAAGCCCACCTACTATGTGTGAAAGACAAATCTCCTACATGTACTAGTAGTCTAGAGTTTAGTTCTATGTATGTATGTGTGTGTGTGTGTATATATATATATATATACTCATGTTATGGTTTATTGTAACACAGGCTTTATATTAGATTTATACATATATTAAAGATGTAGCCCTTTAGGGTTTTCTCTGTGGATGTAGGCCATTAGGTTAAACCACATAATACTCGTGTTCTCAGTGTTCCTATTATATGCTTTCTCTTTATACACAACATGGTATACACATCGTGTTGCTAAAATATTTAACATCCACAATCCTAAAATTTTGATATACAACTCAACTCGTTTTGTTTTCAGCCCTACTTTGTTTGAGTTGCTTTTGCTATCCATGAAGGAGGCAAGTCATTATTTCTTCATTGGTTCATAGTTTCCCACCATTTATTTATTAATTTACTTTTGATATATATATATATATGATAAGTTTGAACTTATGACGTTGACTTTAATTATGATTCACTTTTATCATCAAACCAAGAAAATAATTAGGTTTTTTGTGTAAATTGAATTCAAATTTAGGTCTATTATATAATGACAAAAAACAATATCAATTAAGCTAACTAGGATGCATACCATTTATTGATTTCTAGATGTTTATTTTTAGTAAGCGCTAAATTATGTAGAAGTTCTTTACTATGGAAGTTATTTTTAGCTTTTAGATAATTTTTGTTAGAAATTGTTTTGTATGCATGTTTGTCTCTAGAGAGTTAATTATACACTTGAATTGGGTGAATGTTCAAAATGGGTATGAAACACCCTTGAACGTTTAGACCCCAAATTACAAAATATCAATTCAAGCTTATTATCACACAATTAATGTGCGGAATATGAACATAAGCCAAACACAGAATTGATAAATAATCTAAGCCAAATATAAAAACATCCACAACAGTAAATAAATGGCAAAGATAAAGGAAAGGAAGATGCAAACACACGGACAACACACGATGTGTTATTGAAGAGGAAACCGAAACCCTCAACGTAAAACCTCTCCGCCACCCTCCAAGCGGTCAATAATCCACTAGAAAATGTAGTTGGGATACATGAACAGCAATAGACTCTTCAAGCCTAATCTACTCGATGTACCTAAGCCCTTCAAGCTTATTGCTCCAACGAGGTTGTGCCGAACCTTTTTCTTCTCTAGCTTACCGGATTCTGCTATAGCCCATAGCATCAACTAATGTGAATTGGTTCCTTCCTAACTACTTCCCAAAAGCACCAAATGAATCTTCTCACTAATATGGGTATGGTGAGAAAAGGATTTGGTCAAGAACCTCTTAAGAATATAACAATGGAGAGGAAGAGAGCAGAGGAATTTGAAAAGTCTCTAAGGTAAAGATTGTGGATGAATTAATCTTGTTTTTCTCTAGGGTTTCTCTCACAAAATTCTCTCTAAAAGCTCTCTACATTTGGTGAGTATAAGGGTCTTTATATAGTGGGGTAAGAAAGGAATGCGAAGAGTCAGTTTTTCCCAAACAGGGTGGTTTGGCGGCTTAGCCTCGTGACTGGTCTAAGTTGCAAGTTAACGACCTGGCCAGCCTAGGACTTTTGTCCTGTAGTGAGATAGCTGGCGTGACCCTTCACCTCCCCCGTGTGCTTCTCACGTGCTTGCAGTTGGCGACTCCCAGTCGCGAGTCACCCGCGAGTCCTAGCCGCGAAACTCTGCATCCTTGCACACTCTTGAGCATTTCTTCACATCTTCTCACACACTACCCTTACAAAAATCCCACCTAAATACAGAGTTACTAATTGCTAAAATATAAGCAAATTTGGCACGGAATAAAGCCAACTAGATGGTCGATTAAATTCAACCTTACATTGGGGATTTGGTGTTAGTGGGTTTGCTCACATTCCCATCCATTTAGGAAAGAGAAATGTTATATTCACAACATTTTCATAACAAATATTAAGTAATTAATTGTTATTGGCTATCACGAGTAGGTAAAAAAGTAATTTAAGTTGTGAATTTAAATTTGAACGAATAACAACTTACCACCTATAATTTGTTGTGAAATATTGTAAAAATGTTGTAGACATAACACTTCTCTTTAAAAAAAAACATCTAATAACCAATTTGTGAAATTGATGAAAAAAAAAGTACCCTCAACATGAAGATTTGGGGCTTCTATACAAACCTATCCAAGTCCACATAGTTTATTTTGTGAGCCCCAAACGGAAAATTGTATCGGAGGCCTAAAACATTCGCCTATACGAACTAGGTTTCTAGATGGGCCAACAGAAAGAAAAAGGCCCGAATCAACACCTTATTTCATTTTATTTTTAAATTTTAAATGAATTCACTATTATTCATAAACCTAAGCAAGTTTTGGCCTAAAAATAAAATAAGAAAAAATTACAACTTACTTATCTTCGGTCTGACCGAAATTTAAGTTGTATATATGTGGTTTGAAATTTGACACTTTACCCACTTGAGGTTTGACTGAAATTTAAGTTGCCTACTTATAGTTTGAAATTCCATGATGCAAGTGTTCCGCTGGATTCTTTTTTTATCTTTTTTGATCTCGTATTTTTATGTTTATGGTGTTTTTGGAAGAGTAAGACATAAAAGTGGATCAAAATTACATATTTAGTCTTGTTTTTAAGAGAGGTGGGTTACGAAAATCTAACTAAGCTAACCTCGGGTAGGTAAAATATCAAATTTCAAATCACAAGTAAACAACTTAAATTTCGACCAAACCACAAATAGGTAAGTTGTAATTTACCGAATAAAATAAGTGCACGACTTGCACCGTTATACACCTAACAAAGCAGTCTTTTTATTCAATTGATGATAAGAATTGTATTCCAATAATGCAAAAACAGTGGTCCTCCATGCTTCTTCTTTTTTTGAGAATCCGGTCTTCCATGCTTCTAAGGTGAGAAATAAGTCATCATACCCGCTCACGACAATTTTGGGAAGGTAAAGAAACAGCCCGCAAACTTCGGCTATAAATGCTACACAAAATCAAAGCCCAAATGCCAAAATTAGAGCAAAAACCATAAGAGCTTGCAGATCAATGCCTTAAGAACAGATAAAAGCACAAGAAAAATTTAAGCCCTTTGCTATGTATATACAATTATACATGTATGTCCATAATCCAAATGCCAAAATTATATGTATATATATATATATATATTTTTTGATAAGGTACCTGGCACGCCATTGAAGGGAGGCACAGTTCCTGGCAGTCCAAATGATCTCCTCCACGGCAACGACCTTGGTTGCTAGCTAAGGCTATTTAATTCGTTCCTTATTCTCTGAATTCTCCTATACAAAGTTGGGGAAAGGTAATATTTGATTTCAAAATTCCAATTCTAACAAAATCACATATAAAACAACAATGAACTCAATTCAAAACAGAACCAAAGAAACAAAATCAAACAAAACAATGAAACAAATATAATAAAAACTCAACTTCTTTGAAACTATTTAAACCAATTTTAATCTCAATTTTAATCCATATCAACTAAAGAAAATTGGAACTTGAAAAAGGTCATATGGGAATTTGTGTTTGCGGTTTGGGAGAGAGAGATTTTTTTTTTTTTTTTTTTAATATTGATGATGTGAAAAATTTTGAGAACTTCAAATCCTATGCAGCTAGCTCTCAGGAAGTTAAAAATAAATAAATAAGGTACTTCAGTTATATAGTATTTATAGGTTGGATATTAAACTTTGACCATATGCAACAACAAACCCTCCACACACACACACACACACACACACACACATATATATATATATATTTACTTTTGTGTACTCAAGCAGAACACCCAGTTTGCAAGATATTTTGAATCAATTTTAGAGAGTGTTAAGTTGGTTAGCATACGGTGAGATTTTTAAAAAGTGAGAAAAAAAATTAAAACCCTAAACACCTTTGTTAAAAAATAAAAAATAAAAAATAAAAAAAAAAAACCCAAAAGTATCATTTGATCAGCTTAAATTCATGGGCACGGTGGGCTTAAAATTGATCGAATGCCCTTGAGTCCTTGATAATTGATATAGGATTTCCAATCCTTGATGTATGAGAGGACATGTCACGTGCTGGACATAAAGTGGGGTATGATATGTGATGAGAGACAAGATCTTGATCTTCTATACTGACTCTCTTTTACAATTTTGGGTCTTATTTACAAGTTACGGCCAGTACTGTTTTCCATTGTCAAACTTGGAGGCTGTGGTCCCTAGCCACTAGCCAATAATTAATCAAGAGATCACTTTTCACACCGTCCGAAGTTGTTTGATTACTTGCTAAGCAATAGCCACCATTTGAAGTTGCTCTCCATGTATGGGCTATGATGGTAAGATATCGGGAACCTCTTGGGAAGTCATTTTTGTTCGTTTCTTCCTTCTCGCTGGGCCAGTCTAGGTTGGTGAGTCTAGTGGTCTGTTACTTTGTTTCCGAGTCTTTTGACAATGAAGTATTAGTTTCGGCTAGTCTAACTAAATTAATCCATGTATTTTCTTGATTAATTTGTGTCTGTTTAGGATAGTTTAAATTTATTGGCTTAAATATAACTTGAATAAAATACAATTGCAATTTGCAATTTAAAATACAATAATTAGCTTAAAGCTATAAAAAAAATACATTAATTAGCTTAAAAACTATAAAAAAATTATATTAATTAGCTTAAAAGAAGTTTTCTTATAAGCTTAAATATTAATGTGCTCTTAATGGAATTTGATCATGGGAATGGAAACATGAAACTAGAGGCAAAGAAAGAAATTGACATTAGTTAAGGGTAACAAGTGAAAGAGCCTTAAAGAAATTTTTAGGAGAGTGAGGAGATGGAAGACAAATTGGAAATTTGGAAATGACCAAGATCCTATGATGCTGAATTACCAAAGCTCAAATTTGAAGTAATTTTAATCCTGATACATAGGCTGTTTAAGCAACTACAGGCTTATATAGTCTCTGTATTTGGTTGTGGACAGAGCCTGAGTTGTCCAAAACAGTTTTCTAATTGCAACTATTGATTATTATGGTACGCAAATGGGCAATTTTTATTTGGTTCCTAAGGTTCTTTTTGCTCATGTCATTGGTGGACTACCAGAACAAATAGTACAAGAGAGGTCAAGATCGGTAGTGTAAGCTATGTGAACATGGCTAGCTGGGTATCTTATGTATTGTTGAGTATTTAAGAAGTTGGTTTTAACTTTTAAATGGTGTTTGTTTCATTGATTTGTGATGTGGACATCTAAGGGCCAAGGCTCAGGTATTGTTAGATGGCAAAGCGATAGTTCATTTGGGGGTACACAACAAATGAAGGGATATGAAGGTTATGAACTTTTGAATAAAGATAATCATAAAATTGGAGGAACATATATGATCACTCCCCGAATATTGAAAATTATTCTACTAAAGAGTTTGAGTCTATGATTGCTCTTAGGCGCACTAAAGTTCTTTCCAAGGATAGCCCAAGAATATACGCACCCATTAAAATAAGTGCCCTTTGCTAATGATTTATAAACAAACCCTGCGTATCCAAACACCCATATAATAAGCATCCATGACCTGATAAAAATTAAAATATTGAAATATGATCCGTATAAACTTTGAAGTTTGTACTTTGTACCTACAAATATTGGCTAAAACAAGCAAATTTTTACTACACTCAAATTAAACATATCACATTTTGTACACACTCTTGTCTCGTGTAGTATGACTAGGAGAGGCAATTTTTATCCATATTCATAAACCCACCCATAACTCATCAAATTTGAATAAGTCTTGACCCAAGACACAATTAAACACTTGGATTAAATGTGTAAAGATCTATTTGGGTAGACTAATTAATAAGTCTTAATAGTTAAACCTATTGAGTAAATTTAAATGCATGAAATTAATAAATTTCAGTCAAACTTTTTTTTTAAGGGAAAAGACAATGAACTTTAATTAAGAAAAACTGGTTATGTTAGCCTGAAATACAAAATAAAATTGTTGTGGAACATCATTCATCTACACAAGAAAATTTGGCACATTAATAGTGAAAGCTCGAAAATGTGTTGAAAAACACAAGAGCTGTTTAGACCCCCAATTTAAAATTACGGCTCAATAGATTTTACACAACTTTAATACAAAGTGCGGAATAGTGTAAAAGCGAGCGGATAAACAAGTAAGCTACTCTAATCCATAAACTAAGCAACACAGCAGTATAATGGAATTAAACAAGAGTAGGGAAGAAGGATGCAAACACAGAAAACACCGAGACGTGTTCTCGAAGAGGAAACCGAAGAACTCGGCGAAAAACCTCTCCGCCGCCCTCCAAGCGGAAATCGATCCACTAGACAATCAGTTGGGATACATGGGTTAGCAAAAGACCCTCCAAGCCTAGTCTACCCGCTGTACCTAAGCCCTCCAAGCTCCTACTCCAACAAGGCTTCTCGGAACCGTGTCTTGTCCTAGTTATCCGGATCCCGCAACAAGCTCCATGTTGCATCTGCCATTCAAGGCTTCTTCCAATGCTTCCCAGCAGCACCAAAAACGTCACACAGCACTCACAAGGTGTGGTAAGTGTTTGGGCTATCAACCTCTCTAAGATATGGATAATGGAGAGGGAAGGGTTGAGGAAATACCACAAACAAATGTATAGAGAAAGGTGGGGAAGACAATCTCTAATTACCAATGTGTTTGGCTAGGGTTTTCTCTCTGAAGCATTCCTCAACAATTGTGGGTAATGATGGTATATATAGGAGAGGTGCAAAAGGTGTGACTCAAAAAGTACAGGCTGGCAGAACAGCTAGTCTCGCGGGTGTCTCGCGGGAAGGCCTTACCCGCGAGATACTCGCGAAACACAACTGTCTCCACCTGGCCTGACTCTTCGCATTCCAGCATGTGCCTGGCACATGGGTCACTTCGCGGGATGCTAGGTCGCGATATACCCGCGAGAATCTTCAGTTCTTCAAATGCTTGAGTCTTCAAACACTCTCTCTAACACACAACCCTTACAACAAGTCCCACAACAAATACAGGGTTTTAAACGATTGAACTCAATTACAATCAAATTTGGCACGGAATAAAAGCCAACAAAACATAGTTGTAAATTACAACTTTACAATCTCCCCCTTTGGCTATTCCGTGACAAAACCCTAAAACAGACTCTAGACTTAACCGTGAGTTTGGGAACAAAGGCAAAACTCACTCACACCTAGTTCTAGATTCTGAAGTGCTCTTGAAACATATGAACAAGTAACTCCTGAAACACAACAACACAATAACATCATTGTATGCAGAAAACTTGAAAACATAAAAAACTTGAAAACATATGGAGCAAATAATAGCATGATCGAGCAAAACGAAATAGAAACACTAGATCATGGCAGGATCAAACAAGTAATCACTATACATAAGCAATTACTACGCTCATTCACACATGGAACGAACATCTGGATTTGCAAGAAGATACGCTCAATTGAAGAGAGTCACTTGCAACTCCAACACTCAACCAATGCGAAATACACGAAGTATTTGCATCTAGGAACAATCCTACTAGGGCACACGAGTGTTCATCACTCAACCAATGCATAGAACGTGTATGCATCTAGGAACAGTCCTACATGGGCACAAGAGTGTTCATCACTCAACCAATGCATAGAACGTGTATGCATCTAGGAACAGTCCTACATGGGCACAAGAGTGATGTACTTGAAGTAAAATGCATGACATTGAACAACAAGCAAACATGCAAGAAGGTTGCATAGGCAAGGTATTGCAAATGCATGGCACAAACCACAAAGACCTACAAACTATGCATGAAACAAACCCTTAAAGCTTACATAAGCAACATGGGTACATACAAAAAAAATGCCACATAGCATATATGCCACAAAGCATAGAACATAAACACACAGTTCTGAAAATATACTGAATATACTTAAATTAATACTGAAGTTAAAGCATAAGTGTCAGAACTATAAACCAGAAAACAGTAAGACATTAACTATAAACCATAAACCAGAAAAAAACTAAAAAGAGCTGTATAAAACCCGTTTGTAAAACCAATAACCAATATCAACTATAGCTATGTGTCTAGGCTATGCTCCCCCTAAGGCTGTGCAAGCTCTTGTTCAGCAGCTCCCCCTCAAAATTTTCTCCCCCTTTTTGACCGGAATGGCCAAAGGACTAGATCTGATCGGAGTCGGAGTCTGATACATGTGAAGGAGATAGGCTCTGAATCTGGGCTGACAATGTGGTGATCTGCTCCTGGAGGTATGCAAACTGATCCGCTGTGTGCTGTACATGAGTGTCAAGCACTGTGGACATGTGATCCATCTTAGCTAGGATCTGATCAAGCTTGCTGAGACCTGGTGTGTGTGTTGAAGATGATGGCTGTGCAGTCTCTGGATGTGCAGTCTCTGGAGCAGAAGTAAACCTGTCAATCTCCTCCTCTGTATCCCCACCCTCATCTGGTGCATCCTGAGGCACGACCCGAGGTGGTGGAATGAGATGAGCACCAGTCTTGGGGCCTTTAATGTGTGCTGTGCTCCGAGTTAGAGTGTTTGCACCAATGGGGTAATCCCTCTGAACAACAGTGAGGCCACTAGGGAATTTCAGCTTTGTCTTGGCAATGAGCCCCATGATCAATGAAGGAAAGGGCATTATGGTTCTGGAATTTTGCTTCGTGATGCTCTTCTTCAGAATGTGGAAGATGTGGCTGCAGATATCAATTTCCTTGTGAGTAAAGAGGTCGTAGAGAAACCTCGTCCTTGGAGCCGAGAGAGTGGTGAGGTTGGTGACCGGATACAGGTTATGGATCATGACATAGCTGAGAGTTCTCATTTCTGGAGAGAACTTGAGAGTATCCATTGATGATTTCTTTGGAACTCCACCAAGAGCTGATATCATCTCCGTGATATGCCCTAATCTCTCATCATACTGAACTGTCATCGGTTGTGAGGGAGGACGAATCTCCAAGAAGTCTTGAATGCTATCCTTTGTGATCTCAAATTCTTTGTGCCTCACCCAGCAGACTATCTTGTCATCCTCCACAGCAGCATTAGAAAAGAATTCCCTGATAATTTCCGAATACACATTCCCAACTGGATTTAGCAACTTTGTCCAGGTTCTTTCTTTGAACACATCTGGGATGCATGTATTCTCAAGCTCCTCCAATTGAACCACCCTTTCCATGACAATGGTTGCTCTCTTGTAGCAATCATTGTACTTCATATCTGCCTCTGCGGATTTGAAGTGATCGGATTCAGTACGAGCACGTTTGGGACCCTTCTTCTTGATACCGGCATGCTTGGTGGGAGACATCTACATAAGTGGAAACAACACATAAAGCACAAGTGCACACAACACAAGAACAAACCTTGATTAGATTCAAGTTAGTTTAAATCAAAATGTGATACTTCCAAAAACAGAGTAACATTCAAAACAGGGCATGACCAATTCATATACGCATGCTACACACCATACATCGTTAAACTAAAACACAAATGCATGAACAGAAAGACATTTTGCATGAAATTAAAATATTGTGCAAATGTGTGTTTGTGTGTACGCATATGTGTGTGTAACATGAAATGCATGAGTGTGTGCCTAGAGAGTGCCTAGGTGTTTGCCAAGTGAGTGCACCAAGTGCAAAGTGTAATGCATACATGATCAAAAATCAATTCTAGACCAAAACATGGTAAGTTATATGAAAAACTTGAAATTGGGACTCACTTGAGACCAATTAGGCACAACAATGTCATTTAGACATTTAATCAAACACCTAATGTGCGTGACAACACTTTGAGTATGAACAATGCATGAACATGGTAAAATCTTGCCTAAATACATGATAAAATGCCACAAGGGGCCAACACAGATGCAACAAGATTAAATGCAACAAAGCCCAATCAAAAAGTTGGCAAGAACAACCCCCAATTTTGAAAAGCAACCCAACATTTCGAAAATCCCCAATTATGACAACCCTAACCACAAAGACTGCAAAATCTAAGTAAAAACTTAAAAAGAAGTGATTAATCAACATACCTTGAAGAAGAAAATGCAGAAAAAATCTTGATTTGGAGAGGGATTTGATGGAATAGTGTTTTTGGGTTGAGAGAGTTTCGAAGAAGTGTAAGGAGGGAAGTTTGATATGTTTTGAAAAACTGTCACATCAGCCCTATAAAACTGAAAACACGCGTTTTTCGCGGGATAGGGAGACGCGAGACAGTCGCGAAACAATCGCGAAAGGTGCCACTGAAGCACAAAATTTTCGCGAGAAGCGCTAAGTCGCGAAACAGTCGCGATACAGTCGCGATAATCTCTGTCTGAATTTGAGAAAACTCCAGTTTTGGCCAAACAGCATTTCGCGAGAAGCTGTTAGTCGCGATACAGTCGCGAGACAGTCGCGAAATTCTCTGTGTGACAGGATGATGAAAATTTTTCCCTCAAATCTTTTCGCGGGAAGCAGCTTAGTCGCGAGCTTCTCGCGAAATAACCCCTGAACCAGTTTTTTGATGAAAAACACACAAAAACATTTTGACCAAAAAGAAACACAAGAAAGGATAAAAACACTTTCAAAAACTAATAAAACTCACAAAAATCTTTTTGGATTTGATCAACAAGTTCATGGGCAATCACATCCCATTTGGACATATACAATCACACAAATGAGATAGGCATTGATTGAATCAAAAACTTGTGTGTTGTGTGTGAGTATCAAATGTGAAATAGTCCTTAGACCAGAGCGAAGCTTCAATGATCAATTCACGCGAGTCATACACAACTGATACGAAATCATGTGGACTATCTCCATTATAGAAATGAGTATATATGACCTCCCACACATTGAAAACATAGAAGCTTTTCATTTGGCTTCTTATAACTCATAACAATTGGTCCATTTTCATTTTGATTGGACAGAACATCTCATTTTGAGGAAGGTGCTTGAAATTTATGATATTTCAACATTGATGAGAAGCCTTTGGCTTTTTGAGCACCATAACATTTACTTTAAAAGGAGTCGCTTTCCCTTTTTCCTAGTCAAATACTAGTGTGTGCGACAGGCTTTTGCAGCTCAATATCTCTTTTCATTTGGAGATTTACAATTTGTGAGCTCTTTTTGCAAAAACATAAAAATAAAGTGGGAAGAGATATAGACACAAGTCTATGCAAGTATCAAGACCAACAAGACTATTGACCAATCATTCATGACAGGTGTGAAGATCTATTTACAACAGTCACTCATAATTTTCAGGGTTTCTTCCACAAAGAAAAGGGTGCATACGAACAAGCAAAGATCGTAAATGCACTATGCCATAAGTACGAAGGTACTAGGCCAAACTCACATGAGATATGCACAAAACAAGTGATCAAACTTTTGAGATTTTTCAATTTTTATGGGTTTTTGAATTTTTGAAACACACCCAAAACAGAACAGGAAAAGCAAGATCAACAAAAATAGGTTTAAACCAAAAAAAATGAAATTAATGCATGAAATGATGCATCTACAAATGTCCCTACACATGGAAAAAATTGTTGCATGGACATATTATAATGCTTATGCATGGGTACCCCTCTTCACCCACACGTCACGTGCGTTTGGGGTGATATCCTTGACGGATTGGGTACGAGAGTTGGGACTTTCAAACCTCCTTGTGAAACTCTCCATGCAAGTGGTGAAGGCACCTATCATCTTCATCATGTCTGTCACTCCGGGATCACAATTTTGGCTTCTTGAGTTTCCACCGCTCCAAGCTCTATTGTCATTTCTTCTTCCTCGTGACCGCGGTGCGCTTGCATTGTTGTCTGCTCTCAGCTTTTGGCAGTTTGGTCTGGTATGTCCTCGCAGTCCGCAATAGTGACACACATAATCTGTTCTAGGACCCCGTTGAGGTCTTGAACGAGATCTTGCTCTGTTTTCATGTCTTCCTACAGATTGATTTCGGGGCTTGTTCACCATCCGTTGCTCAATTACATTCTTCTTTTCAACTTTAACATTCTCAGGAACGGCTTCCTCTACAATTTGCTCTACGGCCTTTACAAATTTTACTTCTTTGGTAGCTTTGACTGATGAGCTACTCACTCCGGTATATCCCAATCCGGACTTGTCTGAGAATTGTTTTTGGGATGAGATAACATCATTCAACTTTCTGGAGGAGACCCTATCTACCTTGGCTTGTGCTTGAACCACCTCTTGTTCAAGAAATCTGATCTTTAAGTAAGCTTCTGACAGCTCACCATTCATCTTTTCTATCTCGCATTTTGCCTCCCTATGTCTGACCATAAGGCTCCGGTAATCTTCCTCTGCCTTCTTCATTTTTCTGACAGCCGCCTTGGCTACCCTTGCATATTCTCCCAACTTCTCAAGGAGTAATGAGTAGTTTTCTTGAAGATTATCTGTACTTTCATCCTTTTCCTCATCTGATTCATCTACAATTCCAACGGACTCTGAATCAGAATGCTCACCAAGTTCCTTCACAAGTGCTTCCAAGTCATCCGAAGAATCTACATGATCAATGGTCATGAAGGCGGAGTAGTTTCCCTCACCGTCACAGCTCTCTTCCGAGTCAGAATCAGAAGAGTCAGAATCACTGAGTGTTGTAGCATAAGCCTTCCCTTTTCCCCTCAGAAAATTCGGACATTCCTTCTTTAAATGTCCATGCCCATTGCACTCATAGCATACAATATCTAAAGAAGGTTGAGAGTCCTTCCCTTCTTTTCTATTAAACTCTTTCTTATCACCTCTTGATGAAGAGAACTTTCCTCCATTGAAAGGTTTTCCGCTATTTTTCATTTTCAAGAATTTGCGGAAGTTCTTGACAAGATATGCTACTTCCTTCTCCACTCCATCTTCTTCGGAGGAATCATTTATCCTTTCGGTGATGGTCTTAAGAGCAAGCGATTTGCTTGTCTTATGGGAAGGCAGTCCCAGCTCATACGTTTGGAGAGACCCTATCAACTCTTGAATCTTAATCTCATCCAAGTCTTTGCTTTCTTCTATGGCTGTAACCTTTGCTCTAAAACTTTCAGGTAGGGACCTCAAAATTTTTCTTACCACCTTGGTGTCTTCAATCTTCTCCCCAAGATTGAGTTTAGCAATGACAATTTCATTGAGCTTCCCATAGAATGAATCAAATGGTTCATCATCACCCATCTTGAGTTCTTCAAATTTGGTGGTAAGCATCTGAAGCTTCGTGTCCTTAACTTTCTTTGTACCCTCATAGGTAGTCTCCAAAATCTCCCAAGCTTCCTTGGCTACTGTCATATGAGAAATCCTGTGGAATTCATCAGGGGACACACCACAAAAAATAGCATTTAAGGCCTTACTATTAGCATTGGCCGCTGCTAGAGCAGCCTTATCCCAAGTGGACTTAGGAGCCTCCGGCTTAGTCCAGCCTATCTCAACCGCATCCCAAACGGTATCATCAATAGAGCATAAAAATGCTCTCATCCTAACTTTCCAGAATGCATAATTATTTCCATCAAAAAATGGTGGAACATTGAGCGATTGAGACCGGTCCATCTCAACAAGGGTCAAGGATCACACTTAGGTAGTTAAACCTCAGCAAGTGTACCCGCTCTGATACCAATTGAAAGCTCGAAAATGTGTTGAAAAACACAAGAGCTGTTTAGACCCCCAATTTAAAATTACGGCTCAATAGATTTTACACAACTTTAATACAAAGTGCGGAATAGTGTAAAAGCGAGCGGATGAACAAGTAAGCTACTCTAATCCATAAACTAAGCAACACAGCAGTATAATGGAATTAAACAAGAGTAGGGAAGAAGGATGCAAACACAGAAAACACCGAGACGTGTTCTCGAAGAGGAAACCGAAGAACTCGGCGAAAAACCTCTCCGCCGCCCTCCAAGCGGAAATCGATCCACTAGACAATCAGTTGGGATACATGGGTTAGCAAAAGACCCTCCAAGCCTAGTCTACCCGCTGTACCTAAGCCCTCCAAGCTCCTACTCCAACAAGGCTTCTCGGAACCGTGTCTTGTCCTAGTTATCCGGATCCCGCAACAAGCTCCATGTTGCATCTGCCATTCAAGGCTTCTTCCAATGCTTCCCAGCAGCACCAAAAACGTCACACAGCACTCACAAGGTGTGGTAAGTGTTTGGGCTATCAACCTCTCTAAGATATGGATAATGGAGAGGGAAGGGTTGAGGAAATACCACAAACAAATGTATAGAGAAAGGTGGGGAAGACAATCTCTAATTACCAATGTGTTTGGCTAGGGTTTTCTCTCTGAAGCATTCCTCAACAATTGTGGGTAATGATGGTATATATAGGAGAGGTGCAAAAGGTGTGACTCAAAAAGTACAGGCTGGCAGAACAGCTAGTCTCGCGGGTGTCTCGCGGGAAGGCCTTACCCGCGAGATACTCGCGAGACACAACTGTCTCCACCTGGCCTGACTCTTCGCATTCCAGCATGTGCCTGGCACATGGGTCACTTCGCGGGATGCTAGGTCGCGATATACCCGCGAGAATCTTCAGTTCTTCAAATGCTTGAGTCTTCAAACACTCTCTCTAACACACAACCCTTACAACAAGTCCCACAACAAATACAGGGTTTTAAACGATTGAACTCAATTACAATCAAATTTGGCACGGAATAAAAGCCAACAAAACATAGTTGTAAATTACAACTTTACAAATAGAATATCTACCTAGAGCATGAGCAACCTTATTGCCTTGTCTCCATGTGTGAGTAAAGCAATTGAGAAAAAGACTGAGACAGTGTCTTTGCATCTTGTATCAAAGGGGCATGGGAAGCCAAGAAAAAAACCTCGTCAGCCAGAGCTTTAACAATCATCCCTAAATCACCTTCCAAAACAGTGTGGGTAATACCAAGTTCTGTCACAAGCTCAATGGCACGGGCTGCAGCTAAAGCTTCAATATCGATTGCTTAGCAAGCTTGGGGTAATTTTTGGGATAGAGCTTCAATGACCTGACCTTGGCTATTCGAATGACCACACCAAGTACAGATTTGTTGTCTTCTTTAATGACTGCTCCGTCGAAGTTGTAAATTGCATTTAGCTAATTTAATTTAATAAAAAAATTTGTTTGAACAATAATTAATTAATTAGAAAGTCGTACAGTTATGGTATTAAATGGGGGTACGTGTTAATTATTGAATATATATTTTCATACTCTAAGCATTAATTTTTCATTTATAGTTAAACATAAATCAATTTAAAAATATTAATGGATAATAAAGTTAATCCATAGTCTTCAAAAGATATTTAGAAGATATATATGAATTTTTGTTGGGCACAATTTTTTCTTGGGGGGAGAGAGAGAGAGAGAGAGGGAGAGAGAGAGAGGAAGCACTGAAAAGAAAAA
Source organism: Quercus gilva (assembly GCA_023621385.1). Taxonomy (NCBI): domain Eukaryota; kingdom Viridiplantae; phylum Streptophyta; class Magnoliopsida; order Fagales; family Fagaceae; genus Quercus; species Quercus gilva. The sequence continues at coordinate 4,228,729 of CM042477.1, read as the reverse complement.
AAAATTATATATATATATATATATATTGATATGTGTACTGTAAATTTGAGAGCAAAAAATTTCGAGAGAAAACACTGTGTTATATAAAGAGAGAGAGAGAGAGAGAGAGAGATTCTCATTTCCTCACGTGGGCCGCCTACATTCTTAGACTTCGAGACAAATTGTACAATTGAATAATCATCAATCATGCAAGAAATTGAACAAGTCGATGAATTTTTCCATACCCCTAGCAGCACTCCAAGAAAAGGTGTGAACAGGTTATAAAGTATGGAAATTTTTTTTTTTTTTTTTTTTTTTGAGAAAGAAGTATGGAAATTAAAGACAAACCTTCGATCTCTTTTCTTACTATGTGTTAAGATAGGCCCAGGTGTGACTAGGAGTCCAGGTGTGAAAAAGACTAAAAAGCCGATGAATTTTTCTATTGCACTCCATATAAAAAACAGGTAGCATTCTAAAACATTTTACAAAATCTTCAATTGCTCAAACAGGGGTTAAAGATTAGTAGTATCCTATTGTTGTAGGCATTTTACTTAAATGCTAAATCTTTTTTTTTTTTTTTTTTTTTTCTTCCTTCTTGCTGAGCTCCCGCACATAGCCGTCTTTTATTTTTTTTGCTGCTGGCTAAGAGGGTAAAAGAAAAAGTAATATTTTATTAAAATATATATTATTTTATTATATTGGTAATGATAGTTATAGTTTATTGTAGTAGATATATTATTTTATTATGTTTATATTATTTTATTATGTTAAAACCACTGATATTGAATGTTTTGTAAAGTAAGATGACAAAATAGATAAAATAACTTTTTGTAGTGCCAAATTATTAAATTTTTTACACAACCAGTAGTGATGCTCTTTCAGGCTCTTTTTACTTCAAGGCTACTTTTTGAAGAATCTGTTTACAAGAAGCTTAAATTTTTTAATATGTAGATGGCATGAAATTAAATAAAGCAGATAAGTGATTCTCAAAAAGTAGTGATAGATTTTTTTCTAACCTAACCCAAATTTAATTCTCTCAAAATAACAAAGCCAAATTTCATGTATTAATTATATCAGTGATGTATAGTTCATTTTGAAATTAAATAAAGCAGACAAGTGATTCTCAAAATAATAATAATAATAATAATAATAATAATAATAATAATAATAATAATAAAAAAGCAGATAAGATGCAGAAGTCAGCCCAATGTCCAGTGAGTGCCTCTATGCACTTGACAGAGGCCTCAACCAATAATAAGATGCACTTTCACACCTAGCAGCTAACGAGTGACATATAGTTCCTTTTGAAATCAAATAAAGCATATAAGATTTTAAAAATGAACATGTAACACACTCCAAAATAGTACCCAAAAATCAAATAATTTAACTTGGAGGTGACGAAAAGAGCACCCCCACACCTGAAAATACATTTCCAGGATCAAAAGCATAGCTATATCTGATGCCCAACCTAACAAACCACATGGTAGTAATGCTCAAATAAGACCAATAACAAAACGAAAAGTCTCTAAAGCAAAAAATACAGTTAGCTCAAGTATAAGCGAAAGCCCAATTTATGCCAACAATATGAAAGCATGCAACTAACAAGAATTAAAATGAAGAGTGCAGATTGAAGAATGGGGGCACCACAAGGAGGCCGCATAGTTGTTAGCATCCTAGCCAATTTAAAATGTCTTGCAAATATAGGTCTCAAATTCATAATGCAAACATACAACAATACACCAACACTGCAAAACATGAGCAACAAATAAAATGCAAAAAACCCCACAAGAAATTTAATGTTAGAAGAAAACCATGTCTAACAATCAGAAAGAGAGTTTTCGTTTGTTTTTTTTGAAAGTTTAAAAGAGAACCCCCAAAGAGAGATGCCCACCAATGTTTTAGAAACATTTCGATCCACCATTGATTTCCTTGCATACAAATTATATCATTGTAATTTGAAAGTAATTAAACACATCAAGGTCAGGGATATGATTGCGGATAGAAATCATATCATATCATATTATATCATATCATATCATATCATATATAATAAAAGTTGGGCTTAGACGCCGTGGTTGCACCACGTGGCTTCACCAAATTGCAGAAATTTTCTTAAATTTTTAGATTTTTAGGAAAGAAAATAATATAAAATTATCATAGTTCACGCATTAGATAGACACGAATGTAGAGATGGTATGGCACTATTCTGGGAGAAAAGGCTGATCTAACTTAAAAAGAAGAGTCCCTCACATTCACAAAGACCAATATTAAAAAAAAAAAAAAAAAAAAATCGTTGTTGGTGAAGATAAGAAGTTGACCGGCAGAGACCAATATTAAAAAAAAAAATAAAATAAAACGTTGTTGATGAAGATAAGAAGTTGGCTGGCAGAGAAAAGCTTCAGTAGATATAATATGGTTTACGGCACTATTCCGGGAGAATTTGATTAAAAATAAAATAAAATAAAAATGTTGTTGGTGAAGATAAGAAGTTGACCGGCAGAGACCAATATTAAAAAAAAAATAAATAAATAAGAAGTTGACTGGCAGACAAAAACTTAGTAGATATAATATGGTGATTGTCATGCTTCCTTGGCCAATAAGACCGGTGAGGTTGAGACTTTAATTAGTTTTAGACTTTTTGTTCATATAAAATTCTTCAATGTGAAGTGTGTGTATATATATACCCATCGTATGATTCTTTTACGCTATTATTCTTTTCTTCTACCTATAATCTCTACTATTTTTTTCTTCTACCTACAACTTTACAAGTATGTATTTGTTTACTCTATTTTTTTTTCCATCAAATTGAATAGCATTAGAGTACTATGTTACGCTGTTATTTTTTTTTTCTTTTAGCGTATTTGTTTAAGTTGATTCTTAAGAAATTAATTTTTTTTTGTTTTGCGGTAACTCTTAGTCTGTTAATATGTTTATACTATTTTTTTTTTAATTATATATTATAATATGTTTTTAATTTTTAATTGCCGCTAAAGGGCTTGAATCAGGTTAGTGCCTCCATGGAACCATAACTTGCACAGACCAATTAGTCTACATTGCAAAAATATTATTTTTTAAATATATTATACTCTTTGCAATTGTTGTGCATCTTATTAGTTATTATGTTTGCAATTGTTGAAGGTGTAAAAATTTTTAATTTTTCAAAAATTTTATTTTTCATTTTTCTCTATCAAAATTTCTTTTGTTTTTAGGTAAATGCTAATAAATTTTTTTTTTTTTTTTAATCAGAATGGATAGACAAAATCAAAGATATAATCTCTTGGATGAAATCGACACTGAAAAAGATGATTGGAATATTAGAGTTAGAGTCACAAGAATGTGGGAAGTTCTTAACATTAAAACAAATAATGAACTTATGAGTGTTGATTTGGTGCTGCTTGATGAGAAGGTAAGTTTTGAAATAAGATAATAAAATTACTTTTAGCTCTTCAAATACAATTGAAATATATTTTCTTGATAAGTTTATTCTCATTTTTTCAGGATAATCTTATTCATGCAAGTATTAGAAAATCATTTGTTAATCATTTTAGAGATATACAAGAAGGCAAAATTTATCGAATAAAATATTTTGGAGTTGTCGAAAACAAGGATGCTTATAGGATTGTGAATCACAAGTACATGATAAGATTTTATGCAACAACATCTGTGAAGTTGTTAGACACAAATGATGAACTTATTGCAAAACAAAAATTTGAATTGGTTCCATTTGATGAGCTGAAGTATCTTGCTGACAAAAACACAACTCTCACAAGTAATTTTGATTATACTAAAATATATTTATATACTATTATCTTCATAACTCATTATTTTGATTAATCACTTTATTGTTTATAGATGTAATAGAAGAAATCGTTGGAATTTCTCCCATGGAAAAGATAGAGGTGCGTGGGAAAAAATTGAACAAAAGGCTAATTGAACTTCAAGATAACAGGTTTGTTAGATATTGATGAATATATTACTTAGATTTGTACATTTTTGTTAAGAGATAAATTTTTAATTGTCTAACAAAAATGTTTATGCAGGAGGGAAAAAATTAGAATCACATTTTGGGATAAATTTGCAGAGGCAATTAATGAAGATATATGTTTTGATAATTCTGTGCGGCCTATTATAATTATCACATCAACCACTGTTAAGACTTATATGAGTAAGCAATTCTTTCTTTTGATATACATGAAATGTGTTTAAACATCATAATTTAAACTACTTATGTACGAATGATGATGGTAGGGAAATTATCATTGTCTTCTACAAACTCTTCAAAGTTGTATGTGAATTTAGATATTCCAGAGGTCATAGAGTTAAGAAAAAGGTTAGTACAATTTTAAAATTACTTATTTATTTTAGTTCAATTTCATAATATCTTAAATTATTATTTTATGATACCAATAGACATTTTTAATATGTTGAATTTCAATATAGTCTTGAAGAAACTGAATTCAGCCTTGATGAGAAAGAGAAGAAGATTGAGTCGTTGCAACTATCACGTTCAATCCTTGACCCTAATGAGATTTCTAAGATGAAAAGAACACTATTGGAAATTTTGACCTTTATAAAGACTGAAAAAGAACAGGTTAGTATTAAGTGTGCAAGGTATTGTTATCTCTTACTAGAACTTGGATTCAATTGTTAAATATGTTATGGCAGAGAGTAAGCAATGGTAATTAAGTTTAAGTTGATGACAACAAACTATGATTACATTAATTCCTCAAATTGATTTTGAATACGATGAAGACTTTTACCATGTGTTTTTTTTTTAGGACATAACATTTTATTGCACGGCCTCAATTAAAAAGATCAATGCTGAGAATGGATGGTATTATGTATCCTGTGATGAGTGTCCTAAAAAGTTGAAAAAACATGAATCCAAACTATTTTGTGAGACATGTATGAAAGTATGTGGATTCCCAAAAATTAGGTAAGTAATTCTAATATTTACTATCGGTTAACTTTAAATATATAGAAATGTTAATTGATGTAAATGAAAAATAATATTTCAGATACAGACTTGACATGCAAGTTGGTGATACAACAGAACATGCAAATTTTGTAGTGTTTGACAAGGAAGCAGAGAAGTTAATTAAAGTGCCTGCTATGCAACTCCCCAATATGGAAGAAGAGGTAAATATATAAATATATATATATATATATATATAGATTATTTGTATAATTACATTAATTGTATTATGTTACACTAATTGAAATCTTTTTTTTTTTTTTAATAATAGGATGAAGACGGTGACGATATTATTCGAAGTAGCATCAAATGCATAATTGGAAAAACCTACATCTTCCAACTGAAAATTACTGCATACAATTTTTTTGTTCGCAAACAAAACTTTACAGTAACTAGAGTCATTGAAATTGAAGGAAACGGATAATTACAGGTAACGATGCTTCACCTATACATTATTGATGAAGTTATAATATTATCATTAGTACATAATGACATATTGAATCATATTGATTATAGGAAACAACAAAAAGAGGGTCTAACAATGGAAATGAATTACTTGAAGAAAAAATCTATGCCCAAATAAATATTATTTCTTTTTTAAATCAAAGATTATTTCCATACTTAGAGTTTTAGATTGTTTTCATTTTAGAATGATTTGAGTTTGGAAAATTTTACTTTAAAGCTATTGTATACAAGTTAATTCATTTTAAAGTTTTATTTCGGATAGGTTGACTTTGTTTATTGAACACGTTTTCGGTGTTGGATTATTTTTTTAACAAATGTGTTCATGTGCTAATTTTCTTTCATAAAAATATTTCCATTCATGTGTAGAGAAATGCTAAAATAACAGTTACGAAAGTTTTTCATCTTAATAACAAAACAAACAAAGTAATAATTTCTACCTTGCTTAAAAAGTTACAATTTATCAATAAACTACTTATGGCTAAACAGCTTATGGCTAAACCCCTTACCCCTAAAGTCATAGCTAAAGACAAAAACCGTCTTCATCATCCTATCTGGGCTTAACTTTTCGGCCACAGAAAATTCCAAATATTTTGTACACCTTCTTAAAATCGATGTGATCACCAAAGTGAAAACGTAAATGGTATTGTAAAATCAATGTTATCATCAAAGAGAAAACGTAAATAGTATTATATGATATATATATATATATATATATTTAGTATTCCAGAGATGGCAAATACAAATTAAATCTTCAAGCATTTTGCACTGTACCATAGGAATAAACTCTGTCATAGCAAAGGCAGCAAATGAATTACACAAAGATATTAAAGCAAAGCAGGTCACATGCAATATCAAAGAGAAACGAGATAAAATGCCACATCATGTGAAACGTCCTTCGTCAAATGCCATATCACAATTCTGAGAGCTCCTTTGAAATTTCCTCAATTCCTTGCAAACACGGAGCTTCTTTGAGTATAGATAACCTTTGAAATTTCCTCAATTCCTTGCAAACACGAAGCTTCTTTGAGTCTAGATAACCGTTAGCAGTGATTTTCATTGACTTTACTGAAATTCCAAAAACTAAATTATCTAAAACACATAAATAAATGAATAAAACTAAATAGACAATCCTAAGATAAATAAAAAAAATAAAAAAGAATAAGAATTTGATCAGAATTGGAATACTAAACCCAGCAGTATTAGGAGGCCAGCAGACACATAGTGCGATTTTGATAAATACTAAGATAAATAAATAAATAAGAAATTGATCACAATTGGAATACTATAATCCGCATCAAATACGTCAAAACAAAAAAAAAACTACTATGTATTCTTCAAACAAGATCTCTCATTCTGTTTATCAAAAAAAAAAAACTCTCAAAACGTTTCTCTCTCTCTCTCTCTCTCTCTCTCAAAAGAAAAAGATGATTCAGAATTGTCTCTAAATTACAACAGATGATTACTCACATGAAAGAAATCACCACCACTACTAACCTACAGGCAAGTATTTTTTTCACTTTACAGTTTACATTGACTTGATACAAATTGTTAGTTTGGTTGTGTATATTATAATTGTTTATTTATTTATTTTTGGTTAAACAGTTGAACAATGCTGAAATAACAAGAGTTGCAAGATTAAAACGAAGATCTATTATGAATTTACGACGATCAAGAACTGTAGATTCAACCAACAAAAGACAAAGAATCGCTATTCAAGAATCATCAACCATTCTTGCAACACACCATACCAGCAATGAACAATTGAAGGTAACCAATATAGTTATAGATTAATTTTTTTTTATTTCAAGTAAAACCTATCCATGTAGATTATGAATATTCCAATGAACAAGACTACTAAGGAAGTCATTTTCTTTTCTTTTTCTTTTTAAATAGTTGAACAATCTTGAAATAGCAAGAATTGCAAGATTAAGATGAAGATCAATTATGAATTTACGATGAGCAGGATCTATAGATTTAGCCAACAAGAGACAAAGAATCACTATTCAAGAATCATTAGCTATTCTTGCAACAGACCATATAAGCAATGAACAATCGAAGGTAACCAATATGGTCATACATTAATTTTACATTTATTTCATAAACATCCTATCCACTTAGATTATGAATATTTCAATAAACCAGGATGCTAAGGAAGTCTCTTTTTTTTTTTCTTCACTAAAGTTATTGAATAATAAAGTCTTTGTTTGCAACACAAACTTTTTACTTTGCTTTAAATAGTTAAACGTAGTTAAACAACATTTTTGTTTTTGTTTTTGTTTTTGTTTTTTTTAAGAAGTTAAACAACGCTGAAATGACAAGATGTTCAAGATTAAGACGAAGATCCATTATGGATGAACAGCGACAAAAAGCTACAAATTTAGCCACCAAAAACCATATGAAGGTAATGAATATCGTCATATATTTATTTCATAATAATTTTTATTTTCATATGAAATTAATCAAATTTAGCCACCAAAAACCATATGAAGGTAATGAATATGGTCATGTATTTATTTCATAATAATTTTAATTTTCATATGAAGTTAATCATGTGTTTTTTATTTAAATATTATTTATCTTTGCAAAATTTAATTTAATTTTTAAAAAATTTGTCATAATTCTATATAGACTCCAGCTCAAATGCGTAAAGAGACTGCCAATCCAAAAACAATGCCATCAAATGACAAAGGTTACTCAAGTCTCATCATATATTTTTTTAATCTCCCCTTCTTTATTTATTTATTAACTCATTTTATACTACTATTTTTTGTACACTTTTTTAGCAGGTCAACAATGTGTTAATGAAGATCCACAAATCTCTAGAAACTGTGACACTAATGACATCAATAGTTCAACAAGAAGTAAGAATCAAATACTAAATATATATTTTCTGCAATTAAATTTTTTCTATATTTACAAAGAACATTTCATTTTTAATAATCTAAAAAATTATAAACAGGAATGTCTCTTCAAGCATGGAACTAGACATGGCAAAACGGGTCAGAATTTTCTGACCCGACCCGACCCGACCCGAAAAATACCCGACCCGAATCCGATTTTTTTTTACCCGAAGCAAAAACGGGTTGACCCGTGACCCGACCCGTGTTTTTTGCGGGTCAACCCGACCCGACCCGCGACCCGACCCGAACCCGAACCATTTTTTTAAAACTTTTTTTTTTTTAGTAAAAAAAATAGTAAAACTAAGACAATATTGGTTTAATTTTTTATTGTGAACTTTAAGGAAACAATTGATACATTTACATAACTACATGCAAATTAATTAAAAGATAAATGGTTGAACATTCTGTAATGAGTAAATATTTTTAAATATCAAATAGCAAAGTAAATGCCAAGATAATCTAGTTACAGTAGAGTTAAAAACATAAATTTAAAATTGTAGACATCTGAGAAACATTCACAAGTGTGAAAATAGTGAAGCTAAAGTATCAAATTAGCATAAATTATGAATACTTAGACCTATTTTTTAATAATTTATGTCCAAAATAAACGGTTTTTCAAAATAAATTATGATATTTCCTAGAGTGTGTGTTGCTTAACAATAATATGATATTCATAAAAGAGACCATGTATAAATAAGTAAGCAATCAAATTTTAAAGTATATCTCAAATTGAAATAAAGTGTCAACTACAATTGATAATAGATTATAAAAATAATTTTTAAGATTGTAAATTTCTTATATGTTTTTATTTTTTATCAAATGAGTTATCCAATAAGTCATTTGTAATTTTGTTTTATATTTTGAAATGTTGATAATGTGTAGAAATAAAACTTGTGTATTTGTTTTACATATCTTTGTGTTATTTTGTTTTAAATAGTAATGTTATAATTTGTATAATTTTAAAATTATTGAATAAGTATTAATAAGTTTAATTGAGTTCATGCTTGATATAAGTAGTGAATTCAAAATAATGCATTTTACATCAAGTAATTTGTTACATAACTTTCCAAATGATAGATACATGTTATTTTCTTTATAAAAATAAAAAATAAAAAATTTCATGTGAAAAATACGGGTCAACCCGACCCGACCCGACCCGACCCGCAACCCGATTGACCCGAACCCGATTTTGACCCGCTTAAAATGACCCGTTTTTGACCCGTGACCCGTTTGACCCGTAACTCGATTGACCCGACCCGAACCCGACCCGACCCGCCCCGCCCGTTTTGCCATGTCTACATGGAACTTTGGAAAACCAACATTTGAATGTCAATATTGCGGTTCACTTCTATGGTATGAAGAACGAGTAAAAAAATCTCAAAGACAAAGTTGTCCAACTTTTTCTATATGCTGTGAAGAAGGAAAGGTTAGATTGCCACCAATACAACCACCACCAGAGTTTTTGAGAGAATTACTTAGCCATGAAGGGGGGCCTAGATCATCAAAATTTCAAGAAAACATTAGAGCTTATAACTCCATTTTTGCATTTACATCGATGGGGGCAAATGTAGATGATAGTGTCAATGACAAGCCTGGGCCATATATCTTTCGAATAAATGGGCAAAATCATCATAAGATCAGATCTTTAATGCCAACACCTGGACAAACTCCTAAATTTGCTCAGCTATACATTTATGATACAGAGAATGAGGTTTCAAATAGGATGAAAGCAATTTCAAAAAAAAAAAAAACATCTGGGAATAATCTTGATCCAAAAATTATTGAAGGTCTAATGAAAATGTTTGATCAGCACAACAAGCTTACAAAGGTTTTTCGCATGGCAAGAGACAGATTTCAAGATTCAGATTTAGTTCCTATTCATTTAAGACTAATTGGCAGGAGAGAAATGAATGCAAGGCAGTACAATGCCCCAACTTTTTCAGAAGTAGCTGCACTAATTGTAGGTGACCTTACAGACACAAACGGAGAAAGAGATATTGTAGTAGAAACTCAAAGTGATGGACTACAAAGAATTACTGATCTACATCTGTCATTTATGGCTATGCAGTATCCAATACTGTTCCCTTTTGGAGAAGATGGTTTCTACATTGGCATTCCTTATTTCAATAATGAAGGAAGAAAAAAAACAAAGAGGGAAACTGTAACAATGAGGGAGTATTACGCATATAGGATTTAACACTGAAGAAATGAAGGACAAACAATTCTCTACGGTCGTTGACTCTTCCAACAATTCATAGTTGATGAATATACAGCTATTGAAGAAGAAAGACTAAGGTTTATATGCAAAAAACGGCCACAATTAAGAGCAGATTTGTACAAGAATGTGCGTGATGCTGTTGTTAGAGGTGACACAAGTCGTAAATCACTTGGTAAAAGAATAGTTCTCCCTGCAACATTTACAAGTGGACCAAGATATATGATACAAAACTATCAAGATGCAATGGCAATATGCAGATGGGCAGGTAATCCTGATCTATGGGCAGGTAATCCTGATCTATTCATCACATTCACTGCAAATCCAAAATGACTAGAGATTCAAAGCTTCCTAGATGAAATACCTGGACAAAATCCTCAAGATAGACCTGATATTGAGACAAGAGTCTTCAAAATAAAATTGGATCAGTTGATGAAAGACATTGTACAAGGTCAACAGTTTGGGAGAGTCATTGCAGGTATGATGAAAATTAAACTATTATCAAATAAAAATCATTCAAAAAAATTGTCACAATTAATATTCTTATTTACAAAAAATTAAAATGCTTTCTTTTCTATATGTAGTTTTGTACACTATTGAATTCCAAAAAAGAGGATTGCCCCATGCACATATTTTGATTTGGCTTCACCATGACAACAAATACCCTTCACCAGCTGACATAGATAGAGTCATATCAACAGAAATTCCAGACAAAGACTCAAACCCAGATGCATATGAAGCAGTGGCTCAATTCATGATGCACGGACCATGTGGCGGAGCAAATAAAAACTCATCCTGTATGGTAAATGGCTCTTGCAGTAAAAAATTTCCAAAGAATTTTTACAACGAGACAACAATTGATGATAATGGATATCCAATTTATAGAAGAAGAGATGATGGAAGATTTATACAAAAAGATCTCAAGCTAGACAACAGTTATGTTGTTCCTCACAATATCAATCTATTGGTAAAATACCAAGCTCATATAAATGTTGAGTGGTGCAATCAATCTAAAGCAATTAAATATCTCTTCAAGTATATTAACAAAGGCCCTGATAGGGCTACAATGTTGGTACAAGAAAATGTAAGAAGAAATGAAATATCTGGAAAGAAACAAATCAATGATGTTGATGAAATCAAGAGTTACTTAGATTGTCGATATATTTCTGCATGTGAAGCATGTTGGAGAATTTACCAATTTGACATACATTATCAAACTCCAGCAGTTGAACGATTATCATTTCATCTCCAAGATGAACATACCGTCACTTTTACAGACAATCAACGAGCTAGAAACGTTATAAACAGGTATGACATTGGAAGAGCTATGATTGCTCAACTTTTATATTATATATAATTTAATATAAAACAAAGCTATAAATTTTTGAGATATTTATAAAACAAAAAACTTTAGTTAAATCTATATTCATTGCATTTTTGAAATCATACAAATTTATGATTCCATTTAATAATATCTTTCTTTTACACAGGGAAGGCATAGACAGAACAATGTTTACTGAGTGGATGCAAATGAATTCAGTAAATGAAGAAGCACGATCACTGACTTATGCTGAATTCCCAACAAAATTTGTATGGAGCAAGCAGCAAAAACAATGGAGGCCAAGAAAATCAGGTAAAACTATAGGACGAATTACTTATGCACCTCCAACTTCTAGAGAAAGATATTACTTGAGAATGCTGCTGAACATTGTTAGAGGACCTCAAAATTTCGAACAGATATGGACAATTGATAACGTAATGCACCCTACATTCAAATCAGCATGCTATGCTCTTGGTCTATTAAATGGAGATAAAGAGTGGAACGATGCAATAAAAGAGGCAAAACAATGGGCAACAGCAGCTCAACTTAAACAACTATTCATCACTCTTCTGCTATTTTGTGAAGTCTCAAATCCATTACAGCTATGGACAAACAACTAGCAAGCTTTGTCAGATGATATCCTTCATCGACAAAGGCATTTATTTCAACATCCAGATCTATAACTAACACAAGAACAGATTCAAAATTATGCATTACTTGAAATTGAAAAGCTCCTAATACAAAATGGAAAATCATTGAGAGATTTCAACACTCTACCATTGCCAAACATGGAACTGTTAAATCAGTTAACCAATAGCTTGATTAGAGAAGAAACTGGATATAATGAAGAAGAGTTATGCAAAAAGCATGAAAAATTATTTGCAGGACTTAACTCAGATCAACAGGCTGTTTACAATGCTGTGATGGATTCAGTATTAAAAAAAAAGGGGGGACTATTTTTTGTTTATGGGCATGGAGGAACTGGAAAGACCTATCTCTACAAAACAATTATTGCCAGTCTACGTTCAAAGAAACATATAGTTTTGGTTGTTGCATCTTCAGGAATATCCGCACTCTTACTACTCAGAGGACGTACAGCTCACTCAAGATTTCGAATACCCATAAATCCTCTAGAGAATGCAACATGTGACATCAAACATGGTACACAACTTGCAGAGCTAATATCTTTGACAAGCTTAATAATATGGGATGAAGCACCTATGGATCATAGATACGCATTTAAAGCGGTTGATAGATCACTAAAAGATATTTTATCGATCAACGATTTCAGCTTAACTAATACTCCATTTGGTGGAAAGACTATACTTCTTGGAGGAGATTTCAGACAAATATTGCCTGTCATTCCAAAGGGAAAAAGACAAGATATTGTATTGGGATCCATCAATAGATCACATTTATGGGACAATTGTCAAGTTTTTCTCCTTACAAAAAACATGAGAGTAAATGAAGATTTGACTACAACTGCATCAAGAAATAAAATCTTAGAATTTAAAAAATGGGTGCTTGATATTGGAGATGGGACTGTACCAGCAATTGCCAAAGATGGAGAAATTGAGGAGACATGGATCAAAATTCCAAATGAGTTTCTAATTCAACCTGAACAAGATCCTATTGAAAAAATAGTTACCAGCACTTACCCATTATTTGAAGAAATGCAAGGAAATAGTGAATATTTGAAGGAAAGGGCAATTCTCACACCAAAAAATGAAACTGTCAATGAAATAAATCAATACATGCTGCAATTTGTGCCAGGTGAGAAGAATCATTATCTCAGCTCAGATTCTATTTGCAAAGCATCACCAAATATCCCTGATCAAGATAATCTCTATCCAGTTGAATTCTTGAATACACTTGAGTTTCCAGGTATACCAAATCATAAGATAGAACTAAAAGAGGGAGTGCCTATAATGCTTTTAAGAAATGTAAATCAAAAGCTTGGCATGTGCAATGGAACAAGGCTGATTGTGACACATTTAGGAACTTAGATAATAGAAGCAAAAATTATTACAGGTTCAAACATTGGAACAAAGGTTCTTATTCCTCGAATAGTTCTATCTCCTACAGAATCAAAATGGCCATTCATCCTAAAAAGAAGACAGTTTCCTTTAAAGATTTGTTATGCTATGACAATCAACAAAAGTCAAGGACAAACTCTAAACAATGTTGGCCTCTACTTGCCCAGTCCAGTGTTCAGCCATGGCCAGCTGTATGTTGCTTTGTCTCGAGCAACGAGACCTGAAGGACTAAAGATTTTAATAAAGAATAATGACAAACAAGAACAAGGATACACTAAAAATATAGTGTATAAAGAAGTGTTCAACAATCTCCCAAAAATGCAAAATACTCAGAACACAATTGGCACGTTACAAAATAACAATTTTTTTTTAGTTGTTATCATTTTATATTTGATAGTTATTATGCCAATACATTTTATTACTTTTTTTATTATAATAGTTAGTTGTTTTGTTATTTCTTACTATTACCAATTATTCAAAATACCTGCTAAGAGTATCATAATTTGTGCTTCATGGTTTCGTAAAATTCAATTTCCAGAAAATTCTCAACTAAGCCAGATACATGTATTAATCTCAGTTTACTATAACTTCTTCAATACCCAAACAAAGATAAATAAAAAACCAACATTAAAATTTATTTCTTTTTCCCCCTAATCATTCCAACAACACCAAACAAAGTACTTTAGATAACAGATATTCCTTTTGTTATTATAATAATTATTTATTTGGTTATTGTTTATCAAATAAATTATCTATTATATAAGTTTATGATAAAACCGTGCAACGCACGGGCCTTTAACTAGTTTGTGAAGAAAATTAAACTTTGTAGTAAACTCATCACCTTTAGTCCACAACACCAAGTCACCCTAAAATGAACTGTCCCACTGCCATCAAACTACACTAATGGATTAGATGTCCACATCATATTGCCCAAAAGTACAAAAGCTCTTAGCCAGCAAAATTCAACATCTTAAAACAAAGCAAAGCCACCTTGATTCTTGACTAGTCTTCAAATGACAAAAGCAAAAGAAACTGGGGAACTAAACTACACTTGCCTAGTTGCTGACCAAAACAGTCAAAGCTTTTTTTAGAGAAACCATATGGGAGACTCTAATTATGCTCCATCAGCAACCAAATACACAGACTACTAAGGCTGCAGCTGTTTAAATTATTAAAAGCTGTAATTAAATCAGTAACATATATTACTCCAAAAATCAAATGAAGTATATGAGAATGAATATCTGGTTATAATCATAAAAACACTCAGAAAATCAAATAGTATAATTTAGAGCTAAGAAAAAGGAAAAAAAAATTAAAAAAAATCATTTAAGATAATATAACTCTCGCGCCCAACACAGATAACCAAGATAAAACAAATAAAATAAAATAAAATAAACAAAAAACAAAAACAAAGAAACACAGCTATAATGATGATAAACAAACCCAAAGAGCTGCAAGAGAGAAAATTTGGCATCCAAAAACGATACAAAATCCAAATATAAACATGTTAAGCTACAAATATGATGCACATAAAACGTGTTTTCTGAAGATTTAAAGAATGGATTTGAAAAGGTAGAATGGCACCAGATTTAGCAAGGAAAATGCTTGATCTAATGAGTGCAACTCCGACTATTTCTGCAACAACAATAAATAGTTGTGATTTCTAATGTGAGGTTTGAGGAAAGAGTGATAAGATAAATTCATTGAGCAATCTATACAAGCGAATCTGAAGGAGGACAGCTTTGTTAAATGGAACGCGGATTGCGGACATGTATGCACTGGATTCGTTAGGATGTTGACACCTGTGCATCTTGGTATCACTAACTTTGTTGACCACTTTGTTTAGTTTTGGACTTTTGCGCTGCAAAAGTGAGCCAGCTCCAACATATTTTCTAAATGTAAAACTCTTCCAATTTTTTTTATTTGAAATTGCTGTAGTAGTTCTCTTGATAGAGATTAGCCCCTCCAAATTATTGTTTTATTTAAAAAGAATACTGGCTGAAAAAAAAAAAAAAAAAAAAAAAAAAAAAAAAATCTCTCTCATCAGAGAACAAATGGAAGCAACTCTTTTCTCGTAAGTAAAATTATTGCATACAATCTGAACAAAAACGCAAAACAAAAAATGCAATAAAACTACAAAATACAATCTTTTTTATAAACTAATAAAATCAGAACCCAAAAAAAAAAAAAAAAATCCAACCTTCATCTCAACCGCTAATAAATGCAACAAAATACAATCTGAACAAAACACAAATAGAAAATGCATTGAAATTAGAAAATACAATCTTTCTCATAAACTAATGAAAAAAAAAAAAAAAAAAAAAAAAAAAAAAAAAAAAAAAAACCCATTTCGATGGAGGACAAAGATGACGCGATTCTCTCTCTTGCCCGATGAAGCACAACGCCGATTTTCCTCTTAGAAATTGCCCCTCTCTCTCTGTTTGATGAGAAGAAATCAAATCCAAATGGTGAACCGTGTGGATGGTGTGTGGCCTTTTGATTTTTATTATGAGAAATGATATGTCTACAATATCTTTACAACATTTTTACAACAAATTCTAAGTGGCAAATTGTTACTGGTTATTATTGTTGGGGAAAAAAAGAAATCTTAATGTTAGTTTCAAATTTGAACCAATAACAACTAACCACCTGTGATTTGTTGTAAAAATATTATAGAATTATTGTAGACGTAATATCTAGGAGTTTTGATGGGAGAAATAAACGTGGCCTTCAGCCTTCCAGCTCTTTTTTTTAATAAATAATACTAAGTTAATACTAAAAAAAAAAACTAAAGCGAAGTTTATTTTTTATGGAAATTAATTAGAAGTTAAGGAATAAGAATAATAAACTCGTTAATTAAGATTAGATATAATTTTTTTTTATAGAAAAAAAGGGATAATGGTAAGTGTAGGGACTCGATTTGTAAGGGACCCTAAACAATAAAATTTGTAGAGTGCGGGTAAGAAAAAAAAGGGTAGGCACCAACCAAACCCCCGTACAGCCAGTGTCCAAAACTCTTATATAATTTTGGTAAGGATTAAAGGTTCCATGGGGTTTCATGGTTGTGATCTTTCTTGGGCTTTAATGGGGATCTTGGCCGTGTTTTTGGGGTATTTCTTCTCTTCGGCTCAGTCCGAAGAGTTCAACCCCTTCTTCTGGCTTTTTCCTCCCGCCCCTAGATAGGGAATCATCTTTCATTATATAGCCTCCATTTTCCTGATCTTAACCGTCCATTTGTCAGTTATCCGGACGTTGTGCATTAGGGACTGTCTTATCACCTACTTTTTCAGGTTTTATGTCCGTTCCCAGACATTTCTGGCATACTCTAAAAGTTGATGTGATTGAAGCCCCCAGGTTTAGTAGTCATATCATCATTTAACGAGGCCAGGATGTTGGTGAGACTTTTCAGTGGACATTGGCGTCTTCGGACAGGCCCTTTTTACGCTCAGGGTCCATTTTCCGTTTTCGGCCAATGACTTCCTTAGTGCGGGCCTTGGGCCGGTTGTGGAATGGGCCATGTATGTTGACATTTAGGGCCCCACAATAGCCCCTCAAAATTCCGCTGCCTGTCCCCTCGGGCGGGGAGGAGGATTTTGATCCGTTCGGCGCACTTTCATACTCTGCGGAACGTTGTCCCTCCGTTAGTGTTATTGTTATTACAGTGGTTTTTTGTAATTATTCTTTTGGCACTACGCTTCTTGCGTTTTTCGTCGTTACTAGGGCTCGTCACTTAGTATTGAAAAAGGGTGGGTGCCGCCGCAGATTTGGGTTCGCGGTCAGCTTCAAAGACCCTGATTCTGCCGTGCTTTATATCGCCCTATAGTAGTTTTTGTATAGGTTTGGGTCCGAAGACCATACAAGACCTCGGCCATACTGGCACTCAGTATTTAGCGGAGTGATCTTCCCTTCGGCCTATCTTTGGACAGGGCGGTGCACAAAATTTGTCTGAAAATTTACTCATTGGAAGTAACTGGTTTCACGAGGCTGTGTCTGAGGACCATGTAATGCCTAGGTTCCGTCCAGCACATGATTTTCTTGTTTTAAGTTTGTTAGTTTCCCCAAAGACTGTGTCCGAGGACTATACAATGCTTTGTTTTTGTCTAACGCTTAATTTACTTATTGGAGATAGCTGGTTTCCCCTGAGGCTTGAGTCCGAAGACCATGCAAGGCCTAGGTTCTGTCCAGTTCATGATGTTCTTGTTTTAAGTTTGTTAGTTTCCCCAAAGGCTGTGTCCGAGGACCATACAATGCTTTGGTTCTGTCTAACGCTTAACTTATTTATTGGAGATAGCTGGTTTCCCCTGAGGCTTGAGTCCGAAGACCATGCAAGGCCTAGGTTCTGTCCAGTTCATGATGTCCTCGTTTTGAGTTTGTTAGTTTCCCCAAAGGCTGTGTCCGAGGACCATACAATGCTTTGGTTCTGTCTAACGCTTAACTTATTTATTGGAGATAGCTGGTTTCCCCTGAGGCTTGAGTCCGAAGACCATGCAAGGCCTAGGTTCTGTCCAGTTCATGATGTTCTCGTTTTAAGTTTGTTAGTTTCCCCAAAGGCTGTGTCCGAGGACCATACAATGTTTTGGTTCTGTCTAACGCTTAACTTATTTATTGGAGATAGTTGGTTTCCCCTAAGGCTTGAGTCCGAAGACCATGCAAGGCCTAGGTTCTGCCCAGTACCCAGTTTTTCGAAGTAGCTGGTTTCCCCTGAGGCTTGAGTCCGAAGACCATGCAAGGCCTAGGTTCTGTCCAATACGCGATTTTCGAAGTAGTTGGTTTCCCCTGAGGCTTGAGTCCGAAGACCATGCAAGGCCTAGGTTCTGTCCAGTACCCATTTTTTCGAAGTAGCTGGTTTCCCCTGAGGCTTGAGTCCAAAGACCATGCAAGGCCTAGGTTCTGTCCAGTACCCAGTTTTTCGAAGTAGCTGGTTTCCCCTGAGGCTTGAGTCCGAAGACCATGCAAGGCCTAGGTTCTGTCCAGTACCCAGTTTTTCGAAGTTTAGTTATTTACTTCAATTATTTACTCGTAGTCGTTTAGTTCTACATTGCTATAATTTTACAATAAGCATTAAATAATTACGTTTTTCAAGCAGAATAATGATAATAAATGCAGGATGGAGTTGGTGGGAGATAAGACCTTGCCGTGTTTTGCCTCTTCGTTTGATGGGACTTTCTGACTACGAGGCGTCTCTTGGGTTGTCCGAGTGATGTGTGGTGATATTTCGGTTCTATTTCGTTACTGAGGCGCCTCCTCATTAATGCCAGCCACGGATCCACGAAGATCTAAAGGTTGACAAGCCCCTCGGAATTTGGGGCGGAGTTATTGCCTCCGGAAATCTCTCCCTGGAATTTATTGCGGATTTTTCCTCATCAATATCCTACCGTCTATATAAGGCGTTTCTAGGGTAACCCTCTCCTTCACACTTTCACAAACATCCATCTTAACCCTCCTCCGAAGATATCACAAAGACAGGAGATTCTGTCAAAAATAGCCATTCGAGCCCCTTCGAATGAGTTGGCCCTTGGATAGGGCGGTCTTGGGGATGCATAGCCCCTATCAGGAGGCAAGGATGGCACTCCGACCCTGGACATCACCTTGGGGTTGGAGTGGGGGAAAACCACAGGTCTTCCTTCTTTTCAACCTAACCAGAGGAGGAAGCCTCCTCGCTGTCTGGAGGAGGATCCAGGAAGAATGTAATCACCTTCTCTTGGGTATGGGTCCTTGACCCTCCAAGCCGGCGGCAGTGGGGGTGGGAGGGAACCCAGGCGGAATCTAGAAATGGAACCGTCGTGTGCCCCGGCCTCTTCCGCCTCCTCTGTAGCTCTTCTTCCCTCTTTTCTCTTTTTTCTCTTCTTCTTTTGCTCCTCAACCAGCCTTCTTTTCTATCTTTTGTTCCTCTGCCAACTTTCTTTGTTTCTTTTCCTCTTCTCTTCCTTCACTTCTTTTCTATCTTTTGTTCTTCAGTCAGCTTTGCTTTCTACCATTTGTTCTTCAGTCAGCTTTGTTTTCTACTGTTTGTTCCTCTGCCGGCTTCGTCAAGCGTCTGCCTTTGTAGCTAGCTTTAGAACAAGCCCCACGGGCTTCACTTGTAAAAGATGTAATTTTACTTTATGTATAAATAAAAGAAGTAGACTTGTTTTGTGTTACATATATATATATTTTTTTTACTTTCGTTCTTGCAATTGCTCCCTCTTGAATGAACATCGTTGTTGTAATTTATACTGTTTTGGTGTTCTGTTTTTCGAAAATGTTGCCCTTGGTTTCTCTACGCCGACCACCGCACTTGGTAGCGCACAAAACCCCCTTCCCCACAAACGGCGCCAATTGTAGGGACTCGATTTGTAAAGGACCCTAAACAATAAAATTTGTAGAGTGCGGGTAAGAAAAAAAAAGGGTAGGCACCAACCAAACCCCTGTACAGCCAGTGTCCAAAACTCTTATATAATTTTGGTAAGGATTAAAGGTTCCATGGGGTTTCATGGTTGTGATCTTTCTTGGGCTTTAATGGGGATCTTGGCCGTGTTTTTGGGGTATTTCTTCTCTTCGGCTCAGTCCGAAGAGTTCAACCCCTTCTTCTGGCTTTTTCCTCCCGCCCCTAGATAGGGAATCATCTTTCATTATATAGCCTCCATTTTCCTGATCTTAACCGTCCATTTGTCAGTTATCCGGACGTTGTGCATTAGGGACTGTCTTATCACCTACTTTTTCAGGTTTTATGTCCGTTCCCAGACATTTCTGGCATACTCTAAAAGTTGATGTGATTGAAGCCCCCAGGTTTAGTAGTCATATCATCATTTAACGAGGCCAGGATGTTGGTGAGACTTTTCAGTGGACATTGGCATCTTCAGACAGGCCCTTTTTACGCTCAGGGTCCATTTTCCGTTTTCGGCCAATGACTTCCTTAGTGCGGGCCTTGGGCCGGTTGTGGAATGGGCCATGTATGTTGACATTTAGGGCCCCACAGTAAGTTAATGGATATTAATAATTAAAATTTAGGGGATAATTTAAGGGATGATCTCTTAAATAAAAAGTAGACTATCAACAAATAAAACTCAGGAAAATTTTGAAGATAAAAAATTTAACGGGAAAAGTAAGATTAAAAAATGAAGATTAAGGATTTGCTTATTTTGTTTAAATTGAAAATTTTGTGCTGAAAGTACTATAGATAAATGTAAAAGTTAATTGAAATAGTATAGTTGGACCTATGAATAGTATCAAAAAATGCATTGAGACCCATAAATAGTACCAAAAATAAGCTGAATAGTAAAATAAGTTGTACTATTCAGCTTATTTTTGCTACTATACATAGGATCTACTGCACTTTTTGGTACTATTTATAAGTCCCACTATACTATTTCAACTAATTTTTACCTTTATTTATATTATTTTCAGTAAAAAGTTTTCAGTTTCAGCAAAATAAGCAGATCCCAAACGCAACGAACCCTAAGTGTACGTTTGGCAAAAATTATTTTTGCTAACTTATTTTACTATTTAGCTTATTTTTGCTACTGTTCATAGGTCTCACTATACTTTTTTATACCATTTATGGGTTCCATTGTACTATTTCACCTAACATTTACTTTTATCTACAGTATTTTTAGCAAAAAGTTTTTAATTTCAATAAAATAAGCAGAGAATTAAGGGTCTTTTTGGCATCCTCTTATTTTACTGAAATTGAAAACTTTTTGTTGAAAGTATTGTAGATAAAGGTAAAATTTGGCTGAAATAGTGTAGTGGGACCCATGAATAGTACCAAAAAGTGCAGTGGGGCCTATGAATACTAGCAAAAATAAGCTAAATAATAAAATACGTTGGCAAAATTAATCATGTCAAACGGACACTAAAGAAAGAATAAAGAATGAATGAAGAAATAATATTTAAATGAGATAAAGTAAAGATAGAGAATATATTGAAAATTGTATTTGAAAAAGTAAGTAAATGAAAGTTAAAAAGGAACTATTCACCATCGAAATAGTATAAACTTAAAGAGATTGATGGAGATGCTCTTAAAATGCAGATTGTATACGAGAGCGTTGATTGTAAAATTGAAAAGCAACCCATTTTGCATTGATTGTAAATTAGAAAAAGCAATCCATCTTCTGTCTATCAACGATAGTGGTGGCAATTCATGTTCACAGGTTAGGTTCATGTCGTGTTGAACCATGACTATTCGGCTATATGGGTTAATTCGAACCCGACCTATTTAGTAAACATGTCAGGAATCTTTAACTCGAACATGACCTAATTATTAAACAGGTCGACCCAAATCAATACATTTAACTTGTTTAATTAACAAATCATGTAAAGATCAATACAAATGACCCATTTAATTATCTGTTTGATTAATAGGTCATACCTAACTTATATAATTTTTTTTTATCAATTCCCATATATCTAAAATTAAAGTGCAATTACAACTATAAATATAGTAATAAACATATAAAAACAACTATAAATTAAGCAATAATATCAAAATAACTAACAACTTTATAAGCTAAACAAATTAAACGGGTCAAACGAGTTCGCATGTTGAATATGAACACGGCTTGTTTATAAAACAGGTTAGCTATGTCAACACAAATACAACCCGAACCCGTTTAGCCTCAACCCATGACCAGTTTATAAACAGGTTAGTCATGTCGAGTTCGTGGGTCGTGTCGAATTTCGCCACCCCTAATCCATGATACAGTTGAGCATTCATATCTCTTTACTTCTAAGTCCATCAAATTGGGGGAATTTCAAGTGGTGGGTTTTCCTTCCCATCTCCTTCCCTTTTCATCTAAACCATCCATATCCTAAACTTGGTTAAGAATTCTCATCTTAGACAACAATCCCATAAAGAATTTCTTTCCATTCCACACCTTGCTTAAGGATGGTCTAGTGTTGTGTATTAGTTTAAATCTTTTGGTAGTTAAGATAGAGGTTGATGCAAATACTGTGCATGGTTGGGTTACTGAAGAATTTAATAGTAACTTACAAATGTGTAGACACCTTAGCAAGAAAGGCTTGGATTCAAGTCAAGATTATGTTTTTTAATAGTCTGCCTATGGACTTAAGTATGCTGTTATTTTTTAATAATTCTGGTTTGTATTGTGGCCTTTAAGGATAGTGACAATTTAAAACAACTCGTTTGAGTTGCTTAATTGCTTTTGTTACCAATGAAGGAGGGTAGGCCATCTTAGATTCATTCCTTTAGTAGGACATAACTTTCCACCATTTATTTATTTATTTATGGTCGTTTATTTTTGGCTGACACTAAAAATTTGTAAAAATAAAAGGTTTTCTTAAAATTTTTTTACTATGGATGTAGTTTTAATGATCAAATTTCGCATTTACTTTTTCTAACTATTATTAAAAAAAATGGCAACTATTTGATAGGAATTGTCAACTTTTGGATAATTTTGGTAAAAGACCATTAGTTAAATTACAAATTCGTTTTTTTTTTTTTTTTTTTTTTTTTTTTTTTTTTTTTGAGGAGGTACAAATTCGTTTCTTAACCTTTGGTTTTTGTTTCAAAATTATTATTATACTTTAAAATGTTTCAAAAATATCCTTAAAAATATCTAATGAATATAAAATATTAATGTATAAAAAAAAATTCATTTAATCGAGGCCACTTCAATGACACGAAGCCCATGATGTGATATAAATTCCATTTATCATATCAACATTTTTCATCCTTATATGTTAATAACTAGCTTTTTGAAATAATTTTGAAAATATAGGAACTAAAGTGAAATATAAAAATAATAAATAAAATAAAAGTTTGTTCGGAACTCTTAAATGTTATTCTCTAGGAGTTGATAGTACATTCAAATCAGTGATAGTGAGTTTGCCCACATTCCTTATCATAAAAATAGCCCAAAGCAAACCAAAAATAATTATACTAGTTGGATTAAAAAGGATTGTGAGACGTGGTCAAATTTTGGGCTACTTATTGATCTTGATTTTGTTTTTGGTTAAACCCAATATTTTTGATTGGATGCTATTTATACTTTTATAGGTCAGACATTAACATTATATCCACCAACCCCAAATTTTTTTAACTTGTATTGCATACCCATTGACTAAACGATAGGGTGGAAGGAAGTGGAGGCAGAGGAATAGAGGATATGGAAAGGTTTTGGCTCTATTTTCTTCTGGCAGACTGGTACTCAAAAAATGACGGAAGAGAGCAAGTCTGAGTGGATTTATATCGTGATATATAACTCTTGTGTGTAAGGCCGTATTTTATAGGACCTGATGACCTTATGGCCTTAATCCTTATGACCATGGTTGTCAAAATCCCGATCTAGATCCTACGATCCTACGATTTTACGATCCCACTTGCCCAAAATGATCTGGATCTTTTAAGGATCTTTGCGATCATTCAGGATCAATAGGATCATACGATTCTGACAATCCCAAAATACCTTGGTTTCTTGTAATCTTCTTTAATTTGACAAAAGGCTCAGTTGGACTCAAATGAAAAATAAAATCACAACAGACCAAGTTTTTCCACTATAATGTAGAGAGAGTGTCAGTTGAACCCAAATAAAAAATATCCTAATAGAATGTCACATTTTGAGGTTTTTGATATCTTTAAATGATTCTTACAAATGGATGTAGTGATGTATGGTAATTATATCAATTAATATATAATTTATATAATTATTTAACATACCAATGTGTATTTTTTTTTCCTCAAATAATGTAGGATCTTACAATCCACGATCCGATCCTACGATCTATGATCCCATTTACCTCCCACGATCCTATGTAGGATCCCTGTAAAGTTGTAAATTACAACTTTACAATCTCCCCCTTTGGCTATTCCGTGACAAAACCCCTAAAACAGACTCTAGACTTAAACGTGAGTTTGGGAACACAGGCAAAACTCACTCACACCTAATCTAGAAGCTGTGTAGCACTTGCACGTATATACCTATAACCTGAAACGCTCGCACACAAAGAAACTTTCATTAAGCTTATGACAAGTGGAACACAAGGTACGTACATGAACAAGTATAACGCGATCAAGTAGAGAAGGAATAAAAGAATAAACCATGGCTTGACCAAGCAAGTAATCACTGTACAAAAGTGATCACTATGTTCATTCACACTTGGAATGAACATCAGGACATTCAAGATGACAAACATAAGGCACATCACTTGAATGACCAACACTCAACCAATGCATACAAACATGCATGCATCTAGGTATAAACCTACAAGGGCACAAGAGTGACAGTACAAACAAAGACAAAATGCATAGCATTAAGTTAGAAGTACTGATTTAGCAAAGCATAGAGGCTGCATAAACAAGGTATTGCATATGCGTGGCACAAACCATAAAAGCCTACAAACTATGCATAAAAACCAAAAACCCTTCAAGCTTACATAAGCAACATGGGTACAAACAAAATTGCCACAAAGCAGGTATGCTACAAAGCATAGAGATAAACACAAATAACTGATATTAATACTGAGATTAAGAACAGAGTATCAAAGCTTTAAATCAAAGGAACTAGTTAAAAGCAGTAAATAAACATAAACATAAAGCAGATATGAAAACTAGACTTGTTGCTACTGCTTCTCCCCCTATTACTACACTCCCCCTGTCAATGACATCATCTCCCTCTTTTTGTCATGGAATAGCTAGTTGTCATTCTCTTCTAGCTTCCTTTGAATTTCATCCATCTGAGTTTCGATAGAGGTTAATTGTTTATCAAGACAGGAGTGTTGGCAGTACATGATTTGAGTACGTCCTGAAATTTTGGTGCTAAGATCTTGAAGGGCAACCATGATGGTGTCAAACTTTTCATCATAGGAATGAGAAGTAGAACTCGAGCTTCCTTGAGGAGCATGATGTTCTTGCTTGATAACCTTGCTTATAACCTTATAAACTTATGACTATTTGTTTGGACATGTTAGAGATGGAAATTAGTGTTTCATGGGACCTTGTTCATATGTTTTGGATTCATGAATGTTTCATAATCTAATAGAGGGACCTTTTCAAATGTTTAGTTGTATCCATAAATGTTTTTATATATACCTTCTGAGTAATGTCTTGTGGACCTTACGAATTATGTTTATGACAGGGATATATAAAGTGTTTCATAGAGGCCTTTTGTTCATTTACCTTGTAGACCTTATGATAGACATGCAAAAGTAGTGTTTCATAGAGGGACCTTCTGGACCTTTTCAAGTGTTTGATGGGTGTAATGGAACAAATTTTCTCTCCAAACTAGTTGGAAAGATACTCTTCAAACTTTTCATATATCTATTTTTTGAGTGTGAATTTTAAAAATCTAACCATTGAATTTCATATTTCTTATATTCTTAATAGACATATCAAATTTTGTTCAAATTTAATGTTATTTACTATTCGATTAATAAACTTATTTTTCATACACAATTTTAGATCACAAAAACTTGAAATTTTAACTTTTGTTTGATGACATAACAATTGATTTTTTATTTTCTTGAAATTTTGCAAGCATGAAAGATATCACAAGACCATGTAATCCGATGATTATAAAAGCACTTAACGCATCTCTATCACTTAATGCATCTTAAGACAATATGACCATGGGTTTTATAAATTTTATTATATTTTAATGGAAAAATTAACGGATTCTCTAAGGGTATTGGTCTAGGAAATATTTTTTAAAATTTTTTATGAGTAAAAAAAAAAAAAAAAAAAGCAAAATTTTGACAATTTTTTATATTTTTTATGAAAGTAATATCAAAACTTTTCTAACATGGTCAATTAACAAATTCTCTAAGGGCACTTGTTAACTGGATCTATATTTGAAAACTGCCCTATCAATGTGTTAGTTTATCAAGGATCTGTTAACTACTCACCTTAATTTTTCCTATGTAGGAGTTATTCATTCAACTAATGCAACAATTTAAATGTGAATATTCTTTTTTATTTATTTATAAATATGATAAAATTTGAAAACTACAAAAATTTAATTTATGATAATTGCTCTTTATCATCAAACTAGATTACATATAAATACTTATAGGGTTCGATTAACTGGGGCCCCTAAATTATTTGTTAATTAAAAATTTTAGGAAAGCTTTGATACTAAAGCTGTCAAAAAAAGGAAAAAAGTTTAACTACAAAAAGGTTACAACCTTACTCAATATCATTTTATTTAATGTGAATTTCGACAAATTCATCATTAGATTACATCTTCTTCTTATATTTTCCATACTTACAAAATTTCTAGAAAATTAAAGATCAATAGCTATATTATCAATAAATTTTTTAAATTGTAAGTTTTGTAGTTTAAAATTATACATAAAATATAAACTTATAGATATATAGTAAATAATATTCGATTGACACAAAATTTGACATGTTTATAAAAAATGTAAAGAATATACAATTCAATAATTAGATTTTCAAAATATGTAATACTGTATATTTTATTGAGTAAGGTTGTAACATAAGACAACAACCAATTTTGTAACTAAAATTTTTCTTCAAAAAAATCAGCTATTTTTTTCTTTTCTCAAAAAGAGGTTTTAAAAATATTTTTTGCATGTTATTTTATTCATTGAAAGTTTTAGCAATATTGCGTTTTGGCCTTTCTAATTCCTTATTCATTGGACGGAAACAAAATCACTTCTTGGCTTATAACAAGATACCTAACAATCAGATGATTTAGTTGATCAATGATATTGATATCGTTTATGAGGCCAAAATGGCCCTTTACCATCAATTTTCGAAATATTTGGCAAAAAAACACTGTTTCGGAAATAAATAGGAATCTACCACTTTTTCAAGTACTCGAGTTTGGTGAACTCGAGTACCCTATTTTATAGTTCCACCGTGGCTGCTGAGCTGGAAATTGGCGATTAAAAAAGACTAAATGGTACTCGAGCTTGGTAAACTCGAGTACCATGCAACACAATACTTGAGTATACCAGGCTCGAGTACCTTTTATAAAAAAAATACAGAAAATTTTTTTTCTACAGTACTCGAGTTTACCAAACTCGAGTACTGTGTAAATTTTTTTTTTTTTTTTTTTTGTTTTTGTTTTTTTTTGCTTGAGGATAATTGACTAATAAACATAATGATAAAAATAAGCAGATTTTCTATGTTTTTATTTATTTAAATAGAAGCATTGTAAGATATTAAGATTTTAATTTCGAAATATGAATTTAATTTCTACATTGATTAAAATTGTTCATTGTTTTCTCATAAAAATTGTTCACTATTTTCTGTATAAACAATTTCTACGATTTTACATAAAATTATTTTCTGTTCAGCATTATTTAAGAAATTGTTCGCTCTCTTTTTTGCATAAATTATTTTATGTTCACTATTTAAAAAATTGTTCACTGTTTTCTCATAAAACACAGAGTGAAATCGTGTTTTCTAAATTTAAACGCCAAATCTGAATGCTTTTTCATGTTTGAATTTCACAATAATCGAATATATTTTTCTGCATTGATAAAATCTGTTTCTACATTTATGAAATTTTCTCTCTTCACATCATATTTACTGTATATTCAAATCTGCTTACTACATTCATAAAATCTGTTTTTTGTATTAATTAAAATTGTTCGCTGTTTTGTCATAAAAATTGTTCACTTTTTTTTGCATTAACTATTTCTAGCATTGGCGCAGTTATTGCACTTAAATGGTTTTTGTGTTTTTCTAAATTTGTAACCATATGAATAATGGACAAACTCTGTGAAAGAAAAATGAATGATTCGTATAAATCACCTAATGGTAATTGCCTCAAAAAATTCGAATTAGTTGAATGTAGAAATTTGAGAAAAATCAATGGAAAATCAATGAACGTAGCAAATCGTGAATGTGTACATAAGATGTACAGATAGTCTAGACTTGTTGAGAAATTTGATTTCGTTGAAAGTACAAAATAATGAAAATTCAAAGGAAAAGTATGTACGTTAGATGTATAGATCGTATGAATTTGTTTAAAAATTTGAATTCATTGAATGTACAAAATTGTGAAAACTCAAGGAAAAATTGTGTACATTAGAGATACAGATAGTACGAATATGTTGAAAAATTTGAATTCATTGAGTGTGTAAAATCATGAAAATTCAAATGAAAATTGAAGAGCATACGAAATTGAGTAAACTTAATGGAAAATTAATTACATTAGACGTACAGATCATCTATTTTTTTGCATTGATAAAACCTGTTTCTACATTAATAAAATTTGCTCTCTGCACACCATGTTCACTGTTTTCTCATAAAAATTGTTCACTGTTTTCTGCATAAACTATTTCTCGCATTCTACATAAAATTATTTTCTGTTCAGCATTATTTAAAAAATTGTTCACTCTCTTTTCTGTGTAAATTATTTTCTGTTCTTGATTTAAAAAAATTGTTCACAGTTTTCTCGTAAAACACCTAGTGAAATCGTGTTTTCTAAATTTAAACATCAAATCTGAATGCTTTTTCATGTTTAAATTTCACAATAATTGAAAATCCAAATCTGTATGTTTTTTCATGTTCGAATTTCACAATAATCGAATATGTTTTTCTGCATTGATAAAATCTATTTTGATACACACTTTGTCAAAATTATCCAACAATGATAGATTGTGATTGGTTGTTTATCACTTTCTAATAAACTCACTATTTTTTCTACTTCACCTACAGTCTACCATGTAGAAGTATAGAACAAGTGCGACAAAATGAGTAGAAATTAGAGATGATTTGAATACAATGAATCGTAATGTATTGAAAATTTCCCTTTATTACATTTTATTATTATTATTATTATTATTATTATTACTCCTTATTTAGTTTATCTAAAAAGTTAAACATTTTTGGGTTTATCCAAAAATCTATGCCACGAAATACATTGCGGGAAATCTAGACCAAAGAACTGATAAAATAAAAAATTGAACGGCATTGTTGCTGTACTTAAATAAGTTGTCATAAGCAGCATAAATTACCAACCAACCAAAAAAAAAAACAAAAAAAACAAAAAAACAAAAAAAAAACAGAAACTACATCCACCTGATCAAATAAAGGTGGTAGGTTGGGTTTGCAGTTTTCACATACAACTTTGAAGCAGGTTCTTGACCAAATATTTTGTTTCTTTGAAGCCTTTCAATATCAGATTTGTTATATACTTTCCCTCTGTCTAGGGGCTGAGAGAGAATATAGAATCTATATGTCTAGAAAAAAAAATGTTTGTAACAGAATCTATGTTGGTTTAATGGCTGCAATCGTGCCTGAAAAATAAAATAAAATGTAGCTCAATAATCAATTTTCTATTATGACTTTTACCTCAGAGCATGTTTTGAGTGTCCATTTATGTGTGTGATTTTGAAATTGTCTCTGTGTTTTTTTTTTTTTTTTTGTGTTTGTGTTTGAAAGTAGTTGTGCTTGTTAAAAGTACTGAATGTTGATGTTATGATCCATAACACACAAAATTGTTTGTAAGATGGATTTTGGCTCAAGTAGGACACGATATACTGTTCACTAATTTCTGCATAAACTATTTCTAGTATTCTGCAAAAAATTATTTCCTGTTCAGCATTATTTAAAAAATTGTTCACTCTCTTTTCTGCGTAAATTATTCTCTGTTCACTGTTTAAAATTTTTTTTGCTGTTTTCTCATAAAACATCTAGTGAAATCATGTTTTCTAAATTTAAACGCCAAATCTAAATGCGTTTTCATTTTTGAATTTCACAATAATCGAATCTCTTTTTCTGCATTGATAAAATCTGTTTCTACATTAATAAAATTTGCTCTCTACACATCATGTTTATTGTATATTCGAATCTGCTTACTGCATTCATAAAATTTGTTTTTTGCATTAAGTAAAACTGTTCAATGTTTTCTCGTAAAAATTGTTCACTGTTTTCTGCATAAACTGTTTTTAGCATTGGCACAGTTATTGCACTTAAATGGTTTTTGTGTTTTTTTAAATATGTAACCATATGAATAATGGACAAACTCCATGAAAGAAAAATGAATGATTCGTATAAATCACCTAATGGTAAATCCCTCAAAAAATTCGAATTTGTAAAAAAGTTCGAATTAGTTGAATGTGGAAATTCGAGAAAAATTGATGGAAAATCAATGAACGTACCAAGTCGTGAAGGTGTACATAAGATGTACAGTTAGTCTAGACTTGTTGAGAAATTTGATTTTGTTGAAAGTACAAAATAATGAAAATTCAATGAAAAAGTATGTACGTTAGATGTATAGATCGTATGAATTTGTTTAAAAATTTGAATTCGTTGAATGTACAAAACTGTGAAAACTCAAGGGAAAGATTGTGTACATTAGATGTACAGATAGTACGAATTTGTTGAAAAATTCGAATTTGTTGAGTGTGTAAAATCGTGAAAATTCAAATAAAAATTGAAGAACATACCAAATTGAGTAAACTTAATGGAAAATTAATTACATTAGATGTACAGATCATCCAAATTTGTTTCCAAATTTGAAGTCGTCAAATGTACAAAATAGTGAAAATTCAATTTAAAACTATGTACTAATGTACTAATCATCCTGATTTGATGAAAATTTCAAAATTGTCGAACGTACAAAATCATGAAATCTTAATGGAAAATCGAAATTGTTGAACGTACCAAATCGTGAAAATT
The DNA here is from genome assembly GCA_023621385.1 of Quercus gilva. Taxonomy (NCBI): domain Eukaryota; kingdom Viridiplantae; phylum Streptophyta; class Magnoliopsida; order Fagales; family Fagaceae; genus Quercus; species Quercus gilva. Next base: position 4,197,245 of record CM042477.1, on the reverse strand, counting down.
CAATGGAAAGTTGTGTACATTAGATGTACAAATATTCTGGACTTGTTGAGAAATTTGATTTTGTTGAAAGTACAAAATCGTAAAAATTCAAGAGAAAATTGTGTACATTAGATGTACAGATCGTTCAAATTTGTAAAAATCAAAATTTAGATGTACAGATCATTCGAATTTGTTAATTGTATAAAATCTTGAAAGTACAATATAAAATTGTGTAAATTAGATGTACAGATAATCTAAATTTGTTGAAAAGTTTGAATTCGTTAAATGTACAAAATCGTGAAAATTAATTGGAAAACTGTGTACTAATGTATTGATCATCTGAATTTGTTGAAAAATTCTAAATCGTTGAATGAACAAGATCATGTAAACTCAACAGTTAATGAACAGTTAATCTTTAGATTTGCAAAAGTTGAATGTACATAATCATCAGTTGTCAGACATTAGCAACAACATTTTGTATTGCACAGAACGTGTAGACATTAACAACAGCGTCTAATGTTTGTAGGTAGAAATTTTTGGAAATCATCATTACTTGAATCTGAGAAGTCTGAAATATCTCTTTCATCATCTAATGCGGTAACTTCATTAATAGACTTGATGGCTCGCTCTTGCGCCTTCCCCTTTAGATGCTTCTTAGCCTTTTGGATTGCATGAAAACGGTCTAATCGCCTTTGCATTTGATTGTTCTCTTGTTCAAGACGAGCAAGTATGTTGGCAAGTTCATCTCTAGGTAACTCAGCTGAGCGTGCCTTAGGAACTCGTAACCCATGCCATCGACAATACACCTCCAACTCACACCTCTTCTCGTATAGGGTTGACCATGGTGGTTCTGCTACGGTGAACTCTATTGCGGTGGTATCTATACTTAGTTTTGTAGGTTTGCTGACCATGATGTGCCCGACGCTTCCAACCCATTTCCCGCCATAGTGGTCTGTGTATGTCTGTAGTTGTTGATCTGCTGGAACTTAAGATAATCCATTTGTTGAAGTAGATCCAAACTTGGTTCGCATTGTACGATTTGATGTTGAGGCGTTGCGACTCATAGCTTAGTCAATCTACGAAGTTAGTGGGGGTAGAAATAAGATCATTATTGGGGTGCATTTATAACCTCAATTCATGTTCCAAGCATTATAATTTTAGTTATTAGGGCTTGTCATGTCAATACAGGCTGGAAAAACACTACATGAACAAGATTTTTAAATGTTCCCAATGTCACAGTGAGATTTGAAGATGTCAGCAGTAGTTGCAGTGCTCTTGAACAGAGTATCGTATTTAATTGACACAGTGCTATGTCCCTGGCACCAGGGTAAAATTATTCATATATTTAAGTAATCATGTGAATATGGATGATATGATTGGACAGTGTGTGAAATCATGCCGAGCTGTTGAGTAGCACGTGTGAAACAGTGGCGTCTGTTGGCGCATGTGGTTCGTATGACTAAAGTTGGTGCTATAGCAGCAGGCTGGTGACGTGTCTTCAAAAAACTACTCATGCCATAATTGGTGCTACATCATGTTTATTGTATATTCAAATCTGCTTACTGCATTTATAAAATCTATTTTCTGCATTAATTCAAACTGTTTTCTGCATGTGTTTCATATGACTACAATTGGCGTCTTCCTAAATTATTTTTTGTTCACTATTTAAAAAATTGTTCGATGTTTTCTCATAAAACACCTAGTGAAATCGTGTTTTCTAAATTTAAAAGCCAAATCTGAATGCTTTTTCATGTTTAAATTTCACAATAATCAAATTGGTTTTTTTGCATTAATAAAATTTGCTCTCTACACATCATGTTTACTGTATATTCAAATCTGCTTACTGCATTCATAAAATCTATTTTCTGCATTAATTAAAACTATTCACTATTTTCTCATAAAATTTTTTTACTGTTTTCTGCATAAACTATTTTTAGCATTCTGCATATAAGTATTTTCTCTTTAGCATTATTTGAAAAATTGTTCACTGCTTTTTCTGCATAAATTATTCAATGTTCATTAGGTGTTTTATGATCCGGATGCTCTAATACCAATGACTACCCAGGAGAAAGCACAACAGTAATATGGAAGCATAAACAATGATAAAATAGATAATAAAGAAGTAAATAACAAAATAGATATATTCAAAATAAGGTTAAAATGGAGTATGGAATATGAAAATAGAAACTAGTAAAATCTTACTTGAATAAAAACTTCAGTCTTTGATAAACTTGAAAACAAACTGCTGTCTTTGATATAAGCCTGAAAATAAAGCTGTCTAAAGAGAAAGGTTACAAGATTACAAGAGGGGAGAGAGTACAAAAGTCTTTCTGAGGGAGAAGGAAGGCTATTACAAAAGGCTTTCAAAAACTTTGAACTTAAAAGCTTAGAATCTTAGAAACTTAGAAACTTGTCTTCTGTCTTCATAGTCCGTCTCTTTTATAGGTGAAATGAACCATGGTAAAGTAACCTGAGTAGGTAAATTTAACTCAAGTTAATCTGTTGGTGGTATGGAAATTAGTACTGATGAGTAATAGTCTGTCTGCGTCTGTCAAAGAATCTTTCAAATCTCAGGAATCTATCAGATATCTTTTTACGCATGCTAGTAAACAGTAGTAACTTTTGAACATCTGTTTGTATTTGTTTGGACTGTCTTGATTTGTCTAGACAGTTTTACTTAATGCAAAAAATAGATTTTATGAATGCAGTAAGCAGATTCAAATATATAGTAAACATGATGTCCAGAGAGAAAATTTTATTAATGTAGAAAAACCAATTCGATTATTGTGAAATTTAAACATGAAAAAGCATTCAAATCTGGCTTTTAAATTTCGAAAACACGATTTCACTAGGTGTTTTATGAGAAAAATGCAAACAATTTTTAAATAGTGAACAGAAAATAATTTACGCAAACACCAACTGTAGTCATACGAACCACATGCAGAAATAAATTTGAAGTAATGCAAAAAACAGATTGTATGAATAGCTCGGCACGATTTCACACGAGCTGCTCAACAGCTCGGCAATAGTCTGATATTTGAGAGCTCAAATATCAGAGTATTGCAAGCGAAGAACACATTGTTTGGCATCAATTTCAACTTTTAGCTTTTAGTTTTTGTGTACAGCTTTTTAAAACCTCATTTTTTCCTGCATTATTTTTCACCTTTTCAAATTTTTTCAAGGTACAAATATAATTTAGCACACTTTCAGCAGAAAGTTTAGCAAACAGTTAAATAAACTATAAACGGACACTAAGCTTAAAAATAGTAGAATCTTAGAAATAGCTATTATATTACCATTTTGTTTCGGTAGTAACACCCAAAGTTTTACCCCGGGAATAATTTCAGGTCATTCCGATGTGTTTCCGCCATTTTGGATTCAGAGACGGAGATAGAAGTTTGATTTAGGGGATTAAAATATAAACAAAAAATGCGTATCATCTATTTAGTATTAAGAAACTATCAACAAATAAATAAAAAAATACAAAATAATTGTTTCTTAATATATTAAAGTACAATTTATCTATTAAAAGAGAAAACGACCGTCTTTTAAAAGACAGAAATCATCAATATTAAATTTGTACTAACTCATTTTCCATAGGTAAAGACAAATCACAAATAAACAAATAATTGTACAAACAAAAAGAGCCAAATACAGACAAAATACACACTATGCACACAAGTCAGTGCTACAATTCACACTATAATAAACTAATTTTATTAAATTTTAGCAACTGACCATTCAAAGTTTCAAACCAATTCCACTTTAAAAGGCTCCACACAATATATCCAGAATAATAAAAATAAAGACAGACAATCTACTACTGTAAGTTTCTAAACCAATTCCACTTTAACAGCAAATTATTTGTTTTATAATAAAAAAATACAACTATTTGGGTGACAAAATTAAAAAAATACAACTGTTTCACACGTGCTACTCAACAGCTCGGCACGATTTCACACACTGTCTAGTCATATCATCCACATTCACATGAATACTTAAATATATGAATAATCATACCCTGGTGCCAGGGACATAGCATTGTGTCAATTAAATATGATACTCTGTTCAAGAACACTGCAACTACTGCCGACATCTTCAAATCTCACTGTGACATTGGGAACATTTAAAATCCTGTTCATGTAGTTTTTTTCAGCCTGTATTAACATGACAAGCCCTAATAACTAAAATTATAATACTTGGAACATGAATTGAGGTTATAAATGCACCACAATAATGATCTTATTTCTACCCTGCTAACTTCGTAGATTAACTAAGCTATGAGTCGCAACGCCTCAACATCAAATCGTACAATGCGAAACAAGTTTGGATCTACTTCAACAAATGGATTATCTCAAGTTCCAGCAGATCAACAACTACAAACATACACAGAACACTAAGGAGGGAAATGGGTTGGAAAGAAGAGAGATTTCCTTAATATGCCAATATACATGTACGAGAGTCTTGGAAGCGTCAGGCACATCATGGTCGGCAAACCTACAAAACTAAGAATAGATATCACCGCAATAGAGTTCACCGTAGCAGAACCACCATGGTCAACCCTATACGAGAAGAGGTGTGAGTTGGAGGTGTATTGTCGATGGCATGGGTTACGAGTTCCTAAGGCACGCTCAGCCGAGTTACCTAGAGATAAACCTGCCAACATACTTGCTCGTCTTAAACAAGAGAACAATCAAATGCAAAGGCGATTAGACCGTTTTTATGCAATCCAAAAGGTTAAGAAGCATCTAAAGGGGAAGGCGCAAGAGCGAGCCATCAAGTCTATTAATGAAGTTACTGCATTAGATGATGAAAGAGATATTTCAGACTTCTCAAATTCAAGTAATGATGATTTCCAAAAATTTCTACCTACGAACATTAGATGCTGTTGTTAATGTCTACACGTTCTGTGCAATACAGAATGTTGTTGTTAATGTCTGACAACTGATGATTATATACATTCAACTTTTGCAAATCTAAAGATTAACTGTTCATTAACTGTTGAGTTTACATGATCTTGTTCATTCAACGATTTCAAATTTTTCAACAAATTCGGATGATCAATACATTAGTACACAGTTTTCCATTTAATTTTCACGATTTTGTACATTTAACGAATTCAAACTTTTCAACAAATTCAGACTATCTGTACATCTAATTTATACAATTTTATTTTGTACTTTCAAGATTTTATACAATCAACAAATTCGAATGATCTGCACATCTAAATTTTGTTTTTTACAAATTTGAACGATCTGTACATCTAATGTACACAATTTCCTCTTGAATTTTCACGATTTTGTACTTTCAACGAAATCAAATTTCTCAACAAGTCCAGAATATTTGTACATCTAATGTACATAACTTTCCATTGAATTTTCACGATTTGGTACATTCAACAATTTTGATTTTCCATTAAGATTTCACGATTTTGTACGTTCGACAATTTTGAAATTTTCATCCAATCAGGATGATTAGTACATTAGTACATAGTTTTAAATCAAATTTTCACTATTTTGTACATTTGACGACTTCAAATTTGGAAACAAATTTGGATGATCTGTACATTTAATCTAATTAATTTTCCATTTAGTTTACTCAATTTGGTATGTTCTTCAATTTTTATTTGAATTTTCACAATTTTACACACTCAACGAATTCGAATTTTTCAACAAATTTGTACTATCTGTACATCTAATGTACACAATCTTTCCCTTGAGTTTTCACAGTTTTGTACATTCAACGAATTCAAATTTTTAAATAAATTCATACGATCTATACATCTAATGTACATACTTTTCCATTGAATTTTCATTATTTTGTAGTTTCAACAAAATGAAATTTCTCAACAAGTCTAGACTAACTGTACATCTTATGTACACCTTCACGATTTGGTACATTCATTAATTTTCCATCAATTTTTCTCGAATTTCTACATTCAACTAATTCGAACTATTTTACAAATTCAAATTTTTCGAGGGATTTACCATTAGGTGATTTATATGAATCATTCATTTTTCTTTCATGGAGTTTGTCCATTATTCATATGGTTACATATTTAAAAAAAACACAAAAACCATTTAAGTGCAATAACTGCGCCAATGCTAAAAATAGTTTATGCAGAAAACAGTGAACAATTTTTACGAGAAAACCGTGAACAGTTTTACTTAATGCAAAAAACAGATTTTATGAATGCAGTAAGCAGATTCGAATATACAATAAATATGATGTGTAGAGAGAAAATTTTATTAATGTAGAAACAAATTTTATCAATGCAGAAAAATAGATTCGATTATTGTGAAATTCAAAAATGGAAAAGCATTTAGATTTGGCATTTAAATTTAGAAAACATGATTTCACTAGGTGTTTTATGAGAAAACAACAAACAATTTTTGAAAAAGTGAACAGAGAATACTTTATGCAGAAACGTATATAACAAATATAGATTCTATTCTCTCTCAGCCCCTAGACAGAGGGAAAGTATATAACAAATCTGATATTGAAAGGCTTTAAAGAAACAAAATATTTGGTCAAGAACCTGCTTCGAAGTTGTATGTGAAAACTGAAAACCCAACCTACCACCTTTATTTGATCAGGTGGATGTAGTTTCTGTGTTTTTTTTTTTTTTTTTTTTTTTTTTTGATTGGTAATTTATGCTGCTTATGACAACTTATTTAAGTATAGCAACAATGCCGCTCAATTTTTTATTTTGGCAGTTCTTTGGTCTTGATTTCCCGCAATGTATTTCGTGGCATAGATTTTTGGATAAACCCAAAAATGTTTAACTTTTTAGCTAAACTAAATAAGGAGTAATAATAATAATAAAATGTAATAAAGGGAAATTTTCAATACATTACGATTCATTGTATTCAAATCATCTCTAATTTCTACTCATTTTGTCGCACTTGTTCTATACTTCTACATGGTAGACTGTAGGTGAAGTAGAAAAAATAGTGAGTTTATTAGAAAGTGATAAACAACCAATCATAATCTATCATTGTTGGATAATTTTGACAAAGTGTGTATCAAAATAGATTTTATCAATGCAGAAAAACAAATTCGATTATTGTGAAATTTGAACATGAAAAAACATACAGATTTGGATTTTCAATTTAGAAAACACAATTTCACTAGGTCTTTTATGAGAAAACAGTGAACAATTTTTTTAAATAGTGAACAGGAAATAATTTATGCAGAAAAGAGAGTGAACAATTTGTTAAATATTGCTGAACATAAAATAATTTTATGCAAAATCGTAGAAATAGTTTATGCAGAAAACAGTGAACAATTTTTATGAGAAAATAATGAACAGTTTTAATTAATGCAGAAAACAGATTTTCTAAATGCAGTAATCAGATTCGAATATAGAGTAAACATGATATGCATAGAGCAAATTTTATTAACGTAGAAACAGACTCTATCAATGCAGAAAAACAAATTCAATTATTGTGAAATTTAAACATGAAAAAGCATTCAGATTTGACGTTTAAATTTAGAAAACACGATTTCACTAGGTGTTTCACGAGAAAACAGTGAACAATTTTTTTAAATAGTAAACAGGAAATAATTTACTCAGAAAAGAGAGTGAACAATTTTTTAAATAATGCTGACCAGAAAATAATTTTATGCAAAATCATAGAAATAGTTTATGCTGAAAACAGTGAACAATTTTTATGAGAAAACAATGAACAGTTTTAATTAATGCAGAAAACAGATTTTATGAATGCAGTAATCTGATTCGAATATAGAGTAAACATGATGTGCATAGAGCAAATTTTATTAACGTAGAAACAGATTTTATCAATGCAGAAAAACAAATTCAATTATTGTGAAATTTAAACTTGAAAAAGCATTCAGATTTGACGTTTCAATTTAGAAAACACGATTTCACTAGGTGTTTTACGAGGAAACAGTGAACAATTTTTTTAAATAGTGAACAGAAAATAATTTACGCAGAAAAGAGAGTGAACAATTTTTTAAATAATGCTGAACAGAAAATAATTTTATGCAAAATGCTAGAAATAGTTTATGCAGAAAACAGTGAACAATTTTTATGAGAAAATAATGAACAGTTTTAATTAATACAGAAAACAGATTTTATGAATGCAGTAATCAGATTCGAACATAGAGTAAACATGATGTGCATAGAGCAAATTTTATTAATGTAGAAACAAATTTTATCAATGCAGAAAAACAAATTCAATTATTGTGAAATTTAAACATGAAAAAGGATTCAGATTTGACGTTTAAATTTAGAAAACACGATCTCACTAGGTATTTTACGAGGAAACAGTGAACAATTTTTTTAAATAGTGAACAGAAAATAATTTACGCAGAAAAGAGAGTGAACAATTTTTTAAATAATGCTGAACAGAAAATAATTTTATGCAAAATGCTAGAAATAGTTTAGACAGAAAACAGTGAACAATTTTTATGAGAAAACAGTGAAGATGGTGTGCAGAGAGCAAATTTTATTAATGTAGAAACAGATTTTATCAATACAAAAAAATAGATGATCTGTACATCTAATGTAATTAATTTTCCATTAAGTTTACTCAATTTCTTATGCTCTTCAATTTTCATTTGAATTTTCACGATTTTACACACTCAACGAATTCAAATTTTTCAACATATTCGTACTATCTGTAGCTCTAATGTACACAATTTTTCCTTGAGTTTTCACAGTTTTGTACATTCAATGAATTCAAATTTTTAAACAAATTCATACGATCTATACATCTAACGCACATACTTTTCCTTTGAATTTTCATTATTTTGTACTTTCAATGAAATCAAATTTCTCAACAAGTCTAGACTATCTGTACATCTTATGTACACATTCACGATTTGCTACGTTCATTAATTTTCCATTGATTTTTCCCGAATTTCTACATTCAACTAATTCGAATTTTTCGAGGCAATTACCATGAGGTGATTTATACGAATCATTCATTTTTCTTTCACGGAGTTTGTCCATTATTCATATGGTTACAAATTTAGAAAAACACAAAAACCATTTAAGTGCAATAACTGCGCCAATGCTAGAAATAGTTAATGCAAAAAACAGTGAACAATTTTTATGACAAAACAGTGAACAGTTTTAATTAATGCAAAAAACAGATTTTATAAATGTAGTAAGCAGATTTGAATATACAGTAAATATGATGTGCAGAGAGAAAATTTCATAAATGTAGAAACAGATTTTATCAATGCAGAAAAATATATTCAATTATTGTGAAATTCAAACATGAAAAAGCATTCAGATTTGGCGTTTAAATTTAGAAAACACGATTTCACTAGGTGTTTTACGAGGAAACAGTGAACGATTTTTTTAAATAGTGAACAGAAAATAATTTACGCAGAAAAGAGAGTGAACAATTTTTTAAATAATGCTGAACAGAAAATAATTTTATGCAAAATGCTAGAAATAGTTTATGCAGAAAACAGTGAACAATTTTTATGAGAAAAATGTGAAGATGGTGTGCAGAGAGCAAATTTTATTAATGTAGAAACAGATTTTATCAATGCAAAAAAATAGATGATCTGTACATCTAATGTAATTAATTTTCCATTAAGTTTACTCAATTTCGTATGCTCTTCAATTTTCATTTGAATTTTCATGATTTTACACACTCAATGAATTCAAAATTTTCAACATATTCATACTATCTGTATCTCTAATGTACACAATTTTTCCTTGAGTTTTCACAATTTTGTACATTCAATGAATTCAAATTTTTAAACAAATTCATACGATCTATACATCTAACGTACATACTTTTCCTTTGAATTTTCATTATTTTGTACTTTCAACGAAATCAAATTTCTCAACAAGTCTAGACTATCTGTACATCTTATGTACACATTCACGATTTGCTACGTTCATTGATTTTCCATTGATTTTTCTCAAATTTCTACATTCAACTAATTCGAATTTTTTGAGGCAATTACCATTAGGTGATTTATACGAATCATTCATTTTTCTTTCACGGAGTTTGTCCATTATTCATATGGTTACAAATTTAGAAAAACACAAAAACCATTTAAGTGCAATAACTGCGCCAATGCTAGAAATAGTTAATGCAAAAAAAAGTGAACAATTTTTATGACAAAACAGCGAACAATTTTAATTAATACAAAAAACAGATTTTATGAATGTAGTAAGCAGATTTGAATATACAGTAAATATGATGTGAAGAGAGAAAATTTCATAAATGTAGAAACAGATTTTATCAATGCAGAAAAATATATTCGATTATTGTGAAATTCAAACATGAAAAAGCATTCAGATTTGGCGTTTAAATTTAGAAAACACGATTTCACTCTGTGTTTTATGAGAAAACAGTGAACAATTTTTTAAATAGTGAACATAAAATAATTTATGCAAAAAAGAGAGCGAACAATTTCTTAAATAATGCTGAACAGAAAATAATTTTATGTAAAATCGTAGAAATTGTTTATACAGAAAATAGTGAACAATTTTTATGAGAAAACAATGAACAATTTTAATCAATGTAGAAATTAAATTCATATTTCGAAATTAAAATCTTTATATCTTACAATGCTTCTATTTAAATAAATAAAAACATAGAAAATATGCTTATTTTTATCATTATGTTTATTAGTCAATTATCTTCAAGCAAAAAAAAATAAAATAAAATAAAATAAAATTTACACAGTACTCGAGTTTGGTAAACTCGAGTACTGTAGAAAAAAAATTTTCTGTATTTTTTTTATAAAAGGTACTTGAGCCTGGTATACTCGAGTATTGTGTTGCATGGTACTCGAGTTTACCAAGCTCGAGTACCATTTAATCTTTTTTAATCGCCAATTTCCAGCTCAGCAGCCACGATGGAACTATAAAATAGGGTACTCGAGTTCACCAAACTCGAGTACTTGAAAAAGTGGTAGATTCCTGTTTATTTCCGAAACAGTGTTTTTTTGCCAAATATTTCGAAAATTGATGGTAAAGGGCCATTTTGGCCTCGTTTATGACCCAAACTTGGTTCTAGACCAACCATATTTGTCTTGCACGGTTGCACCATGTATAAATTGTGTGTGTGTGTGTGTGCATCTTTTGAATTTATTCATGGAACTTCATAAGTTTTTTTTTTTTTTTTTTTTTTTTTTTTATACGGAACTTCATAAGTTGATGTGAATAAAAATCTTTAGAAGATTTAGTTGCCAATTCAAGTTTGTTTATAGTTCTTCGTAGTCTAAGCATGAACATTTTAATGGTATATAAGCAATATATTAGCATGTTTACTTTCTTACTGTGAAAATTCGCATAGGATTTCACTTTAGAAGGGTAAAGTGATCCAACATCTCTCATTTCTTCGCTAAAGATGGCCTAATAAGTTTTGTTGCTGATCGACGATTATAACATTGCATCACTAATATCACCACCACATGAATTTGCAAGGTGATTGGAAATTTTGTGTCACACTGTCACTTGAAAATTTCAACATAGGACCACTTGCACAATTTTACAAAAAAAAATTTTTATGTTTTTTTTTTTCCAACACAATTATACAAGAGTTAGTGTGCATTTGGATTTGGATTATAAATTAAAATTATTTCACTATTTAGCTTATTTTTTGCTAATATTTATGTGCCCAATTGCACTTTTTGGCACTATTCATAGACCCCATTGTATTATTTCAACTAACTTTTACATTTATCTACAATAGTTTCAGCAATAATTTTTCAGTTTCAGCAAAATAAACGGTGTCCAAACACACTCCTAGAAAGAGTACTAGAGTAGGTAACAGGTTAGAGGATTCATGGCTCATGCTCATCAAAAAAATTATACAACCAAATATTCTTTGCATTTTTCTCATCTCATTCCTCCTCCTCTCAATCAGGCCTCAAGAGTCATTGGCACTATAAATCTTGATGAGAATTCCTATGTAATCTCTAATAATTCAAATTTTTTTTAGGTAAAGCAGTAATTGTGAAAAAAATCCATCACTTTTTTATTTTCTAATTTTCTTTTCCACTATTGTATTCTTTTGTTATTTATTAAGCTAATACATCATTAGGGCATTGCTTCTTCATCCTTTATTTCTTTTTAGTTTCTAGTGGTTTATTTATGGTTGGCAATAAATACGTAAAAAGTATTTTCCTTTAGAGATTAAATTATGTAAGGATGTGATGTAAAACTTATATTTTACCCCTCCAATCCTAACATGCCACATCACCCTATTATATATTTAAGAATAAGTACAACCATACTTAATCAATTCTAATACCCATATATAAATCTAACTTAAATTGGGAGTTTATAGAGATATTATTAGATGTGGTGAGATTTATTAAATTTTAAGTAAAATGCTAATATAATAATCTTTTATTGTATGATAAAAAACATAGGTTTTACACTCTATCATTACCAAATTTAATCTTTTCTTTACTACGGTTATTATTTTTATAATCAAATTGGCAATTAATTGATTGGAGTAGTTCTTCTCAAAACACAAAAAAATTTGGAATAGTGTTTAGATTAATTTTGGGGGAAAAAATGATTCATACTCTTAATTGTTGGTTTTTGGAGAGTTAAATGGCCCAAAACAAATTTTCTAGTTGGGTCAAAACGTTGGTTAACCCATTAAAACCAGACGTCTTCAACTCTCATCTACCAAAGATGTTAATTTTTTGGGCTATTTACTTGCATGTATTTGGGTCAATCAAATGGTTTGGACTTGAAGCTTAAAACTATAGCCCATAGGTTTCACTCGCTTCTTACTCCTAAATTTTATGCATTTGTATTGTATGGCCACTAACCCAAATTTGGCATTTGGAAAGTACTTTGTTATACCATGTAGAAAAAAGGGAAAGATTGCTCAAATGGACAAGGCAAACCTTTGCTATTTCAGAGAAAACAAATATGGAAACCTAGTTCCAGATCATGCAAAAAAGCAATTAGATCTAAATCATAATCCATGTTGATTGGTGATTAGGAAAACAACTTAGAACAATTTTTTTTTTTTTTTTTTTTTTAAAGGATGAAAAAAAGTCACCTATCCATGTTGATTTGGGGCTTCTATAAAAATCCATACAAATCCACGTCTATAGTTTGTTAGCTCAAAAAGGAAGATTTGGTTTTGAAGGCCCAAATCAATTTCCCCTATGAAAACTTCCCAGACATGGCAGCAGAAAGAAAAAGGCCCAGATCCACACTATTATTCATAGAACTCAAACAAGTTTTGGAGGAAAAAGAAAAACAGAGCATGACTTGTGCTAAAACAATCAAAAAGCCAAAATAGTTCAAATTTTCATGACCCATTAAAAGAGGATTAAAAAGTACAACAGAGCATGGGTCATAGTATATTGGAGGCTCAGACAGCGTTGAAGTTCAGAGCAAGTTGGATATTGTCATGGTTGCCGCTGTTAATAAGGTGCTATCAACGGGGCCTTCAGGAAGAGTTTGGGTATCATTTCCAGTGTTGTTAGTTGTAAGCTTGCGAAATGCGAGAATGAGTGCGATGATGAGGACGAGCAGGCTAAGTATTCCTGCAGCAAGCTTAACGATTGAAAGCAACGAGGTTTGTTCCCTGCATCAACAAGAGGAAATTAATTATATGAATTACTTTACTGGAACCAACAAAAATAAAATTACAAAAAAAAATTGCTAATAAAAGAATATGTAGCTCTTGTCACCTGCTTGGAGGAGGAGACAAAGAGGACGATAGGGTTGTAGGAAGAGGAGCCATTGTCATGGTTGCCGCTGTTAGTAACGCCATCGGTGCTAGCAACGTTGCCTTCACGAAGAGTTTGGATAGCATTTCCAGTGTTCTTAGTTGTAAGCCTGCGACTGCATCAACAAGAGGAAATTAATTCTATGAATTACTGGAACCAACAAAGATAAAATTACAAAGTAAATTACTAATAAAAGAATATGTAGCTCTTGTCACCTGTTTGTATATAGCTCTCAAATTAGACTATAGTGATGTGATATTTGGTTTCGGTCTCTACTGCTTAGTGAAGTAATAGACTAATTAGCCACATAGTTTTGTTTGAATTTACGGCCGTACCATTTTGTTTTGTGGGCCAGGCAGTTTTGTGAATATTTTGGCTTTCTTATATTTCAAAATTACCTTTGTCAATGAGTTAGTGCTACAAAGATATATAAACCATTCATATGTGTTATTACTATCCGATATGGGACTTAAAAATTTATCTGATTAACTAGGTAACTTAACACTTAAATTTAAAAAATAGAACATTTATTTATGACATTTCTCTTCACCATTAAACCAAGACAATATATGAATATTCATATGTGTACTTTTTTGTATACATATTACCATACTAGTATCTATTTCAAAACATGCAAAACATTTTACATCAATTCAGAATTGTGCTTTGTCGTGTAAAGCAACATCAATATTTATCAACCATTTAGCTAAAATATAAATGATTATAATTGATCTATTTTTCAAAATTATACTTGATGTGCTTTAAGAGATTTAATGTACAACAAATTCTAAGAATTCACAGTAGATTAAAGAATTATAACTCTCTGTGAGTAAGGCCATATATTGTGGTTTTATAGGACCCTCTGCTGACTCAATGCATTTTGTGAATTCTGGCCTCCATCTGCTGCTGACTGAGCACGTGTTTGCCCTCCCTTTGTTGAGGGAATGCATTCTACTACCACTTTTTATTGGAGGACGTCTTTGCCCTCCCTCAACAAAAATAAAATGCTAATGAAAGAATTCACAGGACGTGTCGCACACCTATTGGTCTCATATTTGATTATTTGTCACCATTTTATTGGTAGGACACTTTTTCGAAGAAACAATTCGTTTTTCACTCTGAAACCCCCACCAAATTACGAATATGAAGACACCTGAAAAAGAATATAAAGCTAATGCCATTCATGGACGTCTTTCTCTATCTATTTGCATTTTAGGACCACCTTTCACCACTTTACCATTATAGGAAGCGCATACAAATGTCTTTAATGCGTTTCCAACAAATGGTACAATTTATGATTCTAATTTCACCTCCCCTTATATTGGTCTTGTGCAATGCTTAAATGTGATATTGAATTGATCTCTAAAATTTCACAACAATTTTTTTTTTTATGTTACATTTTTATTGTAACAAAAATTTGTTGTCCTGGACACTAACACTAGTCTATTAAAATCTTTTAAGAACACCTTCTTGAGGAACTATGTTTATGTTCATATAAATTAGGAAGAGAAGAATGTCTCAAATGCATTATCAATCAACAAAAAATTAGAAGATTTAGTTGATCAATAGTACGATTTTTAGACAAAATTGGCTGCCCATATATTGGTCTGATCATGTGCAATGCTTAAATTGTATATTGAATTGATCCTATTAATTTCATAGTATTTACAATTTTTTTAGACATATATTTCAAATGGAGGAAGATTTGAACACTGGATATTTGAAACACTCAGAGGTGCCAAGCAAATTGACCTAAAGGTCATTGGTATTTTGGTACAACATATTCAATTTAACATAGATTTTGTTGTTACACAATAAATGTTTTGAAATACTTTAACACATGCCAAAAGTCTTTAACTCACCCATCCCCAATTATTGAATAAAAAAAAAATTGACATAATAATTCTAACACATGTACACATATATATACAAAAATATAATTACACACACGATTTTAATTTTTATATAGAGATAAGCCAAAATTCAAGTAGATACGTTGGGTGAGGTTTATGACAACCCTTTGAAAAGCATGTTATCTTGCCTATGAGTTAAACCTTTGATACAATTCCTTAGGTGTGTTGTACATTATGTTTCTTATTTAAATTCAAACAACTAATTGCATTAAATGTAATTGTTTTAGGGAAAATAACATAATTTGTATTGTATTGGTCAATGCAATAATGTATTTGATTTTAATTAAGAAACCTAAAGTAAAACAAATAAAAAATAGTACATAAGTTTGTCATTATATATAAACAGACTCTAAAAAAAACACCAAATTAAATAAATATATAGTTACAACTTACTAGTAAAAATACATAATTAAATCAATATTGCATTATAATGATTAATTTTAATCCTTTTCTAAAATTAGCCTTGTTGGCTCATGTGAATAGATGTTAGTGAAGTCAAGCCCATCCTATTGAGTGTAGCCCTTGGCCACAAGTCTTAAACACAACTCTTAATCAAAATTTTATAATTTTTCTTTTTGTTTCCAAATAGTCTACACTTCATATGTTATGTCCACAATTTCTTCAACTTGCATATAGATAGAAGCATCAAATTGATACAATTAGAAATTTTAAAAGCTAAATTGTACCTATTTACATATGAAAACCCAAATTTTTAAGATAGTAAAATTAAACCTTTAATACATTTTGGTGACCAACACTTTTTTTCTTTTTCTATTTTTTGGGTAGTATAAGGAAAATCTTAAGGCCTGTTATTCTTCTTATTATTATTTTCAATGACAAGGGATCCAAACTCAGATTCTCCTAAAATTAAAAATAAAGAATGTCATTGAAGGAGAAAACTCTTTGTAAATCAAGATTCGAATAATAACAAGATGTTAAAAATAGAGAATGTCATTGAAGAAGAAAACTCTTTGTAAATCAAGATTTGAATAATAACACAATGTTATTGAGTCTATTGACACCCTCTATAATATTTGGTATTTGGGGTTTGAACCCTTTATCTATCGATCTATCATTAGGTCCTCTGCAACATGATCAGTACAAGCATTTAAAACCCAGCAAACTTGAAATCATTAGGCCTAATTACCAATCTCATCAACACCGAGAACAAAGAAAATCCCTCTTCCATAGTCCCATCCTTCAAATATCTATCTATCACTGCTGTCCAAGATACATCATCCCTTATCCACCATCTTGTCAAAAATTTTCCTAGTATCCTCTATACTCCTGCATTTCCCATACATGTCTGATAAACACTTCAAAACCGCCACATCCGTATCCAATGTCTTAATCTCATTCTGTTAAGCGAGCGAAATTGGCAAACGAAAATTGAAACTGGGTTCTGAGAAAAGAGTGGCCCAACCAAACAATTGACCCACTTTCTCGTCCACGGTCTTTTTTTCGGCCTAGCCCATTTTTATGTCAACTCGTTAATCCTATTCCATGACAAAGAAAAAAACGAACATACTGTGTAATGCAAAGGAGTTTCCAGTTTCCAAAGTCAACGGTGTCAGTCAACGCGTTGAGACTCAGAAACTTCCTACGTGGTTCGCAGGAGACTTTGATTGCTTTATTTATATATATATATATATATTTTTGTCTTTTACTGCCTTTTAATTGTCTTTCTTTTCTGCGAAAGAAGCATAAAGAAAATGTGAGAAGAAATTGAGGGGTTAATTTTTTTATTTTCGGTTCCGTTTCCTTATGAGCACAAAGAAATTGAGAAGAAATTGAAGGGGTTACTTTTACTTTGTATTTCCTGTTCCATTTCCTTATGAGCACAAAGAAACTGAGAAGAAATTGAAGGGCTTACATTTACGTACTTTGTATCTTCTGTTTCGTTTCCTCATTAGAGTTACAATGTTTTATAGTTATTGTAGTATATAGGTGTTTATTTTGGCTTTGTAATTTTCAGGCTGCACTGCAAGTTTAGTTTACTTGTGCCGTGTTGCGCTCTTTCATTTGTTTGAATGAAATTCTAATTCATCCCGAAAAAAATAAACAAAAAAAGAAAGCGAAGTTATGCCTTTGGTCGTTGCGTTTTCAACAGTATACTGATAGTACAATTTACAATTCTAATTTCACCTCCCCTTATATTGGTCTTGCACCATGCTTAAATGTGATATTGAATTAATCTCTAAAATTTCACAATAATTTTTTTTTTTTGATGTAATATTTTCATTGTAACAAAAATTTGTTGCGCTACACACTTACACTAGTATTTAATAAAATCTTTTATGAACACCTTGTTGAGGAGCTATGTTTATGTTCATATAAATTAGGATGAGAAGAATGTCTCAAATGCATTATCAATCAACAAACAGTTAGAAGATTTAGTTGATTAATTGTGCGATTTCTAAGTCAAAATTGGCTGCACATATATTGGTCTTGTCCATTTAACACATTTTAGTTCAATAAGTTTTTTACGTGGATTTGATCTAGATGCGGATCCACATTGAAGCTAGGGACGTCATAAGACCATTTTGACCTGGAAAAAAAAATAATTATTATATTTAAAATTTAAAATGTTTATGATTTTTTTTACCTTTAAAAAATATTTGTGACCACCATAAATATCTTTAGGTCAAACATAATTAAACTATGGACATAATAACCATCATGAAAAACATTTTTGGACCCACCACGGATCTAATCTGACCTAAATTGAATTAGATTGAACTCAGTGCAAGTTGAATGTGGTAAATTAAATGAACAATTTAGAACATTTTAAACTCAGCTTTACACAATTCATTTACAGCTTTGCGGCTGAATTGATTTTGTTAATAGATGAAGTAAGGTATGCTATCATTTTCTCAATGGGAAATAACTTCCTATCATTTACTTATTTCTAGTCGCTTATTTTTGCTAGACACAATAATATGTAAAAGTACATTACTAATGGATGTAATTTAAATGATTGAATTGACAATTACTTTATTAGAATTTATCAATTTTTGGATGTTTTTGTCAAAAAATGTTTTTAAAGTTTTAGGTTTCAAGTTCAAAATCCAAAATAAGCTTGCAATATGGAAATTGGGGTGGAGTGAACATTTAGTCATCAATTCTAGGATTCTTATCCTAGATACCATCACAATCATCATCATCATCATCTATATCACAAGGCTTTTTTGATAGTTTTTGTTCACATTTTTAACACTTTAATATTGTCTAGTGCCAACTGGGTCGTTTCTATCCATGGAATTGATTGGGCTTCTGTTTTTTCAAGCCAATCCCAAATAAATTTGGATTTTTGAAATAATTGTGAAGCTATGATGTTGTATAATTCCATTTACCATATCAACATTTTCCATCCATCATATCTTAGTAAGTAGCATTTTGAAAATATAGCAAAAAATAAAAGAAGATTGTTGGGTACTCTTAAATGTTAGGCTATGGAGACATTCAAATTTGGTGATAGTATATCCTCCCCCACCCATCCCCCCACCCCCCCCCCCCCCCCAAAAAAAATGGTGATAGTGGTTTTGCCCACATTCCTCATCATAAAAATGGTCCAAAGCAAAATGCTACGGGATGAACCAAAACCAAAAATAAATATGCTAGTTGCATTTATATATTAAAAGAGAGAGAGAGAGAGAGAGACTGTCAGACATGATAAAATATTGGGCTACTCATTTGTTCCTGTTTTTAGTTAAACAAAATATTTTGGATTGGATGCTATCTTTATAGGCAACACATTATATCTGCCACTCCCAACTTTTTTTGAACTTGTATTGGATGTCCATTGACCAAAATCTAGCATTTGGAAAGGACTCTTGTACCACATGAAGACTAGCGTAGATGCCAAATCAACAAGTTAATCATGACCAAAAGACAACCTGGTCCTTTGTTAGGGAAAAAAAAATGGAAACCTTGTTCCAGAATCCAAATCATGCAAAAGAGCAATTAGATCTGCATCAATCATAATTTTTCTTGGTAAATAGGAAAATTTTGCAATAAAGAGTTGAAAAAGGTAACCTCTCCATATTGATTTGGGCCTTCAATAAAAAACAATCCAAATCCACATCTATTTTGTGAGCCCATGAAGGAAGATTTGGTTTTGGAGGCCCAAATCATTTCCCCTATGAGAACTTCCCAAACTGCTCAGCAGAAAGAAAAAAGGCCAGATCCACACTATCATCAAGTTTTGGAGGAAAAAGAAACACAGAGCATGACTTTGTACTAAAACAACCAGAAAACCAAAGAAATACAAATTTTCATAGCCCCTTAACAAGTATTGGACTAAAACATTTTATTCACTGAAGACTATAGTACAACAGATCCACACCACATATATATAGGAAACCTTACAGGCTTATAGGAAGCCTACATATCTGTCTTGGAGGGTCAGACAGCGTTGATGACGTTCAGAGCTATCATTTGGACATTGTCTTGGCTGCTGTTGGTAACGCCATGTTTTAGTTTATTTAGTTTCAGGTAGCAGAGTAACATTACACTTTTTATTCATTCATTTCTACATTAGATTTTTTATTCATTCTGAAAATATTCTTAAACATTTTTTATTCGGTAACATCACACTTTTTATTCATTCATTTCTACATTAGATGAGCGTAAGACTAGAAACGTCCCCATCAAACGAAGGAATCTAACTTGACTTTCTTATATTCGGAAACTACATTGTCAATGCGTTAGTGTTACAAAATACAAAGATATTTTAATTATTCACTGGTTTTATTACTATTTTATGTGGGATTTAATCATTTAACTAACTAGGTAACTTACACTTAAATTTAAAATTTAGAGCATTAGAACATTCATTCATGATATTTCTCTTCATCATCAAACCAAGACAATATATGAATTTTTACATGTGTACTTTTGTATACTCATAGAGTAGTATTTATTTCAAAACATGCATAACATTTTACGTCAATTCTGGACTGTGCTTTGTTCCTATAAAGTGATATCAATATTTGTCAACCATTTAGCTAAAATATAAATGATTATAATTGATTTATTTCTCAAATTATACTTGATGTGCTTTAAGAGATTTATATACAACAAATTCTAAGAATTCATGGTAGATTAAATAAATATATAGCCACAGCTAATAGTGTATAACTCAATTAACTTCACCTCCCCTTATATTGGTCTTGTACCATGCTTAAACGTTGATATTGAATTGATATCTAAAACTTCATTATATATATATATATATATATAATGTAGAATTTTCATTGTAACAAAAATTTGTTGTGCTACACACTTATGCTAGTATTTTAAAAAAATCTTTTAAGAGCACCTTATTGAGGAACTATGTTAATGTTCATATAACTTAGGAAGAGATGAATGTCTCAAATTCATTATCAATCAAAAACAGTTAGAAGATTTAGATGATCAATAGTACGATTTCTGAGCCAAAATTGGTTACCCATATATCGGGCTGGTTGTGCGTCATGCTTAAATTGTATATTGAATTGATCTCATTAATTAAATTCATAGTATTTATGTTACACACACACATTTAAAATGGGAGAGGAAGATTTGAACACTAGATATTTGAAACACTCAAAGGTGCTAGGCAAATTGACCTAAAGGTCATTGGTAATTTGGTGCAACCTATTTAGTTTAACATAGATATTGTTGTTACACAATAAAATTTTTAAAATACTTTAATATATGCCAAAAGTCTTTAACTTAAGTAGCACTTCCTAATGTTAAAATCACCCATCCCCTAATTATTGAATCATAGAAAAAAAAAAAAAAAAAAAAAAAGATTGACACAATAATTCTAACACGTGTACACGTATATGTACAAACATATAATTAAACACATGATTTCAACTTTTATATAGAGATAGGCCAAAATCCAGGCAAATACCTTAGGTGAGGTTTATGATAACCCTTTATAAAGCATGTTATCTTGCCTATGAGTTAAACCTTTTTTTACAAATCCTTAGGTGTGTTGTATGTATATTATGTTTCTCATTTAAAGTCAAACAATTGATTACGTTAAATGTAATTGTTTTAGGGAAAATAACATAATTTTTATTTGAGGAATGATATGTCTACAACATTTTTACAACAAATCCTAAATGGCAGGTTGTTACTAATTGTTATTGTTGGGGCAAAAAAGTAATCTTAGTATTAGTTTCAAATTTGAACCAATAACAACTAACCACCTGTGATTTGTTGTAAAAATGATGTAAAATTGATGTAGACGTAGCATCTCTCTTTTTATTGTATTAGTCAATGCAATAATGTATTTAACTTTAATTAAGAAACCTAAAATAAAACAAATAAAAAATAGTGCCTAAGTTTTTTTTTTTAAATTTTGTATTTAGAAAAATAGTGCCTAAGTTTGTCATTATATATAAAGAGATTCTAAAAAAAAAAACACCAAATTAAATTAATATATAGTTAACACTTACTAGTAAAAATAAATAATTATATCAATATTGCGTTTTAAATTATTAATTTTGATCCTTTTCTAAAATTAGCCTTGTTGGCTTATGTGAAAAGATTTCAATGAAGTCAAGCCCATCCTGCTAAGTGTAGCTCTTAGCCACAAGTCTTGCTTTATATTTTTTTATAAAGAAAAGTGTTACGTACACAATATTTTCATAATAAATCTTAATTAGTAAGATGTTACAAACTTTTAATTTAAATTCACTACTGAAATTACTTTTTTGCATACTAGTAATAACAAGTAATAACCTGTCACATAAAATTTGTTATGAAAATGTTATGAAAATATTGTAAATATGGACTACATAGCATTTCTCTTCTACAAACTTAGTAGAACTATATTTTATTTATAGACCCATTTACAACTAATTGGTTGTTTCCAATAAGGTAAAGTCCAGTGCTTTACTTAAATAGTTAAACTTAAGGCGTTTTGTTTTAGGCGAAAACCACATTTTCATCCCTACATTTTCACACGATTCTCATTTTGGTCTCTAACTTTTTTTCCACCGCTTTTAGTTCCTATCCTGGAAAACGCGTCTTGTTTTGATCCTTGCCGTTACATCAGAGACGAAAAATACACACGTGACAAATGGCAGAATTAAAAAATATTAAAAATATAATAAAAAATGTTATTTAGCATTAAAAAATTAAAAAATTAAAAAAATAACTAAAAACCAAAAACCATATGAATCAAGATCTAAGTCAATCTAGAACAAGAACAATAAAAATACTAACCCAGATGATTCTCAAAAGAAAAGAAAAAAAAAAACCCAACCCAGATTTTTTTAGTTATCATTTAATTATTTAAATAATAATTATTTTTCATCCCTAAGATCATGGTTGCCCAAAAAATAAAAAATTCAAGATTTTCTTCTTTTTTTCTTGCATTTTCTTAGCATCCAAACAAGCAAAAACATATATAAATCCCAGAAAATTTGCAACGAATCAACAAACCCACTGCACCATCATCATGCCAATGTTCATCACCATAGACCATCCACAGTAACCATCAATATCATTTCCTCTGTTCCAAAACTTCACAATCCCACGCACACTCTCCAGTAATTTGAACGGGAATTCAAATTCCCAACCGAATCGGGAAAAGAAATTTCAAAATCCCTAAATGGCAGAATTCCTGGAACTAGAGAAATCAAGACAACTACGCCATCATTGACTTCGCCTCCAAGATTTGGATCTGCCATCGTCCTCAACCCCTTCGCCATTGTCGACTTCGCCACTAAGATCTAGATCTGCCCTTTCTGCTTCCAGCGCAACCACTTCCCTCCCAACTACGCCTCCATCTCCGACGACAACCTCCCTGTTGAGCTCTTCCCTCACTACACCACCATCGAGTACTCTCAAGACAACCAAATCGATCAGTCGCCGTTGCAACCGCTGCTTGTTTTCTTGTTCGTGATGTGGATTTGATTGTGTGGGTTTTAATGAAAATGAGAGGATGAAAGACTGAAAAGGGTTGGGTTTAAATCTGGGTTGGGTTGGGTTTTTTTAAATCTGGAGAAGATGAAAGATTGCCGAGCTCTTCCCTTTCTTGTTCTTGTTCTTGGACATTCTAGCCTTTTGCCCCTATTTTTTTTTTTTTTTATTTAGCAATTTGCCCCTATTTCGAAACTATATAGGGATATGCCCCTGTTTCAATACTTGATTACCCTAAAATCGAGTTTTAATGAAATATTCGATTCATAGAAAATTGAGTTATGCCCGATCAAACTTAAAAAAAAAAAAAAAAAAAAAAAAAAAAAAAAAAAAAAAAAAAAAATTTGCATGGAACTCAAGCTTCAGGAAATCGAGTTCCATGCAAAATTTTTTTACAAGTAAAATCACCCCATATTCAGGGAGACCTATAGCAGCATTTTTAAGCCATATAGTGACGTTTTTAAGTCCTATAGCAGTGTTTTCCAGAAAAAATTTTTTCGTAAGTCTGACTGCTAGTTTTAGGGGGCCCTATAGTGGCATTTTTAAGCCCTATAGTGGCGTTTTTATACTCGATTTTCATAAAATTGAGTTCCATGCAATTTTTTTTTTTTTTTTTTTTATAAGTTTGATCGGGCATACTTGATTTTCTACAAATCGAGTATTTCATTGAAACTCGATTTTAGGGTAATCGAGTATCGAAATAGGGGCATTTCCCTATATTGTTTCGAAATAGGGGCAAATTGCTAAATTAAAAAAAAAAAAAAAAATTAAGGGCAAAAGCCCATTTTGTCCCTTGTTCTTTGTATTTAAATCTGGGTTGGGTTACTTCTCAAAAAAAAAATCTGGGTTGGGTTTTTTTTTCTTTTCTTTTGAGAATCATCTAGGTTGGTATTTTTGTTGTTCTTGTTCTAGATTGACTTAGATCTTATTTCATATGGTTTTTGGTTTTTAGTTATGTTTATAGTTTTTTTTTTTTTTTTTTTAATGTCAAATAACATTTTTATTATTATTTTTAATATTTTTTAATTCTGCCGTTTGCCACATGTGCATTTTCCGTCTCTGATGTAACAGCAGGGACCAAAATGAGACGTATTTTTCAGGATAAGGACTAAAAACTATAAAATAAAAAAAAAGTTAGGGACTAAAGTAGAATCGGGTGAAAATGTAAGAACGAAAATATAAATTTCGCCTTCGTTTTATTCATTGAGAAGTGAAAAGGATTTCCACTCTAATGTTTTCAAAAAAAATTGGCAAGATTTGTTTTTTGGAGAATAGAGAAAATGTCGTACAGTACCGAGATCCAATTTAAAAAATGGCAAGATTTGTTTCTGAATCCTTGGCAGGAAAAAAAAAAATATATATATATATATATAAAATAAGGGCACATATGAGAAGAGCGCCGCAAAATTGAGCTGAAGCACAATGATTGATTTTGTTGGTTTTTTCTGTTCTGTTCCAAGTGGCGAGGGCTACGTCTTACGAGGCCCACATCCGAACTTCGAATAAGAAAAAGTACACAGGTGACTCTGGCATTTTGCTCATGGACCTTTGGGATTTGGTCTGTTTTGATTTTGGACTGACACTTCCTCCTCTCAATTTAGCTGTAGTTTCTGTACAGTATACAGGTCCCATACGCGTATTTAATCAGCTAGGCTGTAACATTTGTCAAGTAATCATTGGCGGAACAGGTCAGTCAGTTAGATATACTGCTAGTAGCCCTTACTTCATTGCCATGTCGTTTGAAATGTTCTTATTTTATATTTATTGTAAATACGGTAGATAAAGGTAAAAATTAGTTGAAATAGTATAGTGGGACTTATAAATAGTATTAAAAGGTATAGTGGGTCTATAAATAGTAGCAAAAATAAGCTAAATAGTAAAATAAACTAGTTTTTTAAGGGTCTGTTTGAGATTTGTTTATTTTGTTGAAACTGAAAATTTTTTACTGAAAGTAATGTAAATAAAGGTAAAGTTAGCTGCAATAGTACAGTAGGACCTATGAATAGTACTAAAAAGTGCAGTGGGACCCATGAATAGTAGCAAAAATAAGAAAAATAGTAAAATAAATTGGCAAAATTAATCATGTCAAACGGACACTAAGCTGGAGCCAAATACACACTTAGTTTTTTCTGTTTTAGTTCCTACTTCTTGAACATAAGAGCAGAGTAACGAAATGTTCATTCCTAATGAGAAAGTCTCTCACTTTTCTCTCATCTATGCTCCAATGTTGAGATCTTTTACTTCGTGTCATTCTCATTTTAATACTTATCATCATAAAGTCCACAACATTTAGGGCCAATCTTAGACATTTTGAGGCCTTAGGTGAGAACCAAAATGAGACTCTTTTTTATATTTATGATTTAATTAAATTAATATTTATTTAATATTTTTATATTATAATATATTCATTTAAGATCTATTTTTCTTGCCTTTTGAAATGCAAATTGACTAATTAAAATTTTGTATTCAAGTTCTTCTAAAATCTCATTTTCAATTGATAATATAGCTAATTCACTTAATCTTTCTTGGGACATTGTCGATCTTAGCTAGATATGATTTTATTAATTTTAATTTTGAAAACTTCTTTTTGCAAAAGCAACTGTAACATGTATTGTTAGTAAAATTCTATAAGTAATGCATGTATTCGGAAATGAATCTAACATTTTTATATAATTTAGTATGTCAATTGGAGTATATTCTTTTATTTGTAAATTTTATTTTAAAACTTTTAACTCTGATAACAAATCTAAGCTATCAATATCATAATAAACATCATGTTTGAGAAAAGAATCAAGTTTAAGATAGTATTTTTGCAAATTATCATCATCTAATGATTTCAATTCCGTGAAGTTAAATAGAAAACAAAAAATATCTTCATATATTTGAAATTGTTCAAACCTATTCACAATTGAACTAATGGCTTTATCTACTATATATAAGAAATAATCAATTTTAAAAGATTCTTTAACAGATCGTGTTGTCTCATTATGAACATTTTCATCAAGTTATTTCTTTCTATGAATTATACGTTTCTCACGAATATAGGTTCTATTTTCATTTCAGATGCAATTTTTTTAGATGAATTCATAGCAAATATAAATCAATTTTCTCTATATCCTTTAAAATAAGAAATGAAGCAATTTAATTGATCTATAGCCACATAAGTATTATTGACTTATTTGATAATACTCAACCCTAAAGTTTTGAATTTCATATCGGAGGCTGTTCTGGATTGGCCATGAGAATGAAATATTTTGGTATCGATGTGTGCTGGTTATTTATATATATATATATATATATATTAGAGTAATTAATAAAAAAATTGTAATTACTTTTTACTATAATAGATAATGTTTGTTTATTTAGACCCTTGAATACTTACATTGTTTAACCTAATATAATGGCCAAGTAGTTACTTAAGTTTATTATGTAGATCTAGGTTAAACATTGACAATCATATCATATGAAGCGGAATAGTAAAGAAGACAAGTGATATGATGACTTAGAAAAATCAATGAAATCTTTCAATTTCAAGGTAAAAAACTTGGAGAGGATTTAATCTAAAACAATCCACAAGGCAACAAATTCACTAAATAGAATGGAAGTATTTAAATAGATTTTTCCCTAAATCTAATGCTATCTCTTGTAGCACTTACTCGTGTGACCATATATAGCTCCAAATCTACAAACTCTTCTATATTAATTTGTTGCACACAAACACTCCAATTTGTGACTCTAAGATCCCACTCAAAGCCTTAGATCATCAGTAATAGTTAATCTTGTATGCAACAACTTATCTACACCGGTTCATTAAATATCAATCAAATCTCCAATAGATACTTGTTGAGTTAGAAGGTTACAGGTACTCATAAATCTCATAAGAGTAACTCACAAGACTTCACCAAACTTCTGAAATGTGAATTAGCGTTTTCTTTTTGTACCTAGTAGTGTTAGACTTAAACCTTAAACATTTCGTGGGCTTTCAAGCCTGATTTAAAATCTGCAAAATTCTCAATTTGATCAGTCGAAGGCCTCTCTTGATCGATCTAGTTTCTGAATTCTTCTTTCTACAACTTGACTATTCTTGAATCTTGACTTGAATTAACTTGAGTAATGTCTAAAACTGTTCTAAGACACAAATATCCTATACTAGACATGTTTTTGTACTCGGTTTGCCAACATACATAAAATTTGAACCTAAACATTTATTCCTAAATATTTAAAACCTAATAGATAAATTATATAGATTAATGAATATAATGTTTTAATTATATAAAAAAATAGTGTTTTAAAATATTCAAAATAAGTGGTCAAATTTATACTTTTAAAAGAACAAATTTGTTTATTCAGCAAATAAAACTACCTTCCTAAAACCTTCCTTTCAAATCATTTTTCTCATTCCCAAGTTCCCACCCTCATGGCCACCTCTACTTCTCAACTTTCCTATTGCATTTATTCTCTCATATATTTATTTATTACTTCTTTATAGTTTAGTAAGTTTACAATGCTTCTTTCTTTTCTGTTCTTCAGATTCTCAACTTTGTCTTTGTCTTCTTTCCTCTCAATTCTTCTTTCTTTAGAGGTTAAGGATGATATTTTCGAGATAATTGATTTTGTTTAGAACAAAGAATATTTTGGGGGTACCAATGTTTACAAAGATGTTCTAGATTTTTTGTTCTTTGGTCACAAGAATGTGTTAGATTTTTTGGAGTTTTATCTGAAATTAAAATCTTGTCAAGATCTTTAAAATGGTTTAATTTGAGCATGTTAAAAGTGAGAGCAATTGTTTAGCACATGCCCTTGAGTCCTTGACTCTACGATGGTTTAATTTTAATCTTGTCGAAATATTGCCTAGAAGAGCTGTTTCATCTGCAAGTTTAGATATCTATTCCAAAATGATTTAAGTTAATAAAGTATACTTAAATTTTTCCTATAAAAAAAAATAATAAATAAATAAATAAATAAAAGAGGAAGAAGAAGTAGGTAACACCGTAACAAGTTAGAGGATTTGGATTGGAAGCTTTTATGTTCTAGGCTACACTCACACTTCTTAGTTCATCCTTCTCACTTTTACGAACTTTGTATGTCCACTGAGGCCCAATTCTGGCATTTGGAAATTACTATGTTGTACTACAGAACAAGTAAAAAACAGCAAACCTCGTGGTGCAGTTGATTTATTTTTGTAATCAAACTAACCGACAAAGGCATGGACTCCACTCTACTTCATCTTTACTTATGAACGTGATTTTCTCCAAACATGCTCCAAATTACATTGTAAATAGTAGCAGCGCTATTATTGTGAGCGTGCGAAGTGCGAGAACTGTACTGTGAATGCGGGTAGCAGTTGGGGTCTTAAAATATTTTATATAAAAAGTTAGAGACAACTAACCATGTTAAAATTCTGTTTAAAATTCACTTATTTTACTGAAATTGAAAATTTTTTACTGAAAATACTATAGATAAAGGTAAAAGTTAGCTAAAATAATACAGTTGGATCCATAAATAGTAAAATAATCTGACAAAATTAATCATGCCAAACGGACACTAGTTAAGGAAATATTTTTATAAATTTTTTTAAAGAAAAATTAATATTTTTTGACAACTTTTTTTTTAAATTTTTTATAAAAATGGTATCAAAATTTTCTTAAAATAGTTAGTTAACAATTTTTTTAAGAATACTCATTAATCGGACCTATTAATCAGACCCTTATTTTATTTATTTACTTACTTTGGTGCATTCAAACGTACAATTGGAAAAAAGAAAAACTGAAAGATAATTAATACCTTGAAAAGTTTTACATTTTTATAGTATTTTTATAATATTCTTATAACAAATCATAAGTGGTAAGTTATTATTGGTTCTAATTGAATCCACTTCTTTAATAAATTTATTCCTTTTTATATTAAGCTTCATTGATACTCTATTTTGAAGGGAATTCAAAAGATGAGATCATGAGACCAATAATTTATTGTGTAAGTGGATTTTTTTTATATGAAGTGCAAGTGGACCTTATGCATGGCATGAACATCAATTCTTTCTAATTAGTTTGGACAAACAAAATTGCAACAATCTTACACGCTCATACAACTTTTCTCCAAGACATTTCTTCAAAAGATACATGTTAATCTTATAGTTATACCACTGCTTTCTCACAAACTCTCTCAGACTCACTTTATTATTGAGATCCATCACAGCATAAAAATTACATTATGAATGAGTGTGAAAATTTCGGTGATAAAATAGGTGCCATCAGACTTTTTTTTATGTAAAAGGTAAAAATTAAAAGAACCGTAGCCAGAATAGAGATAGAGGCACTTTGAGACACTCCTCCCCTTTTGTACTTTATTGAATATAAATAATTTTAAATTTGACAGCTTTGCCTAAGTTAAATTAGTCCAAAGAAGTTTATAAAAAGGATTTGCATGTGTGTAAAACTCCTCAAATGCCAAGGGGTTTCAGAATTTTCATTAAAAAGGGTCGCAAAACTCTATTGTACCACATAAACAAGGATATAATCGCTAGATGGCTCGCATGGACGAGGTAAACATGAACAATAATATCTGCTTAAATCATAATCATTACTTGGCGATTAGGAAAACAAGTGAACTATTTTGAAAAAAAGAGAGCCCAAAATGGAAGATTTGATTGTGGAGGCCTAAATCAATTCCAGCAGAAAGTAAAAGGGCCAGATCCACACTATTATTCATAAACCTCAGCAAGTTTTGGAGAAAAAAGAAAAACAGAGCGTGACTTGCATGAAAACAATCACAAAAACAAAGAAATCAAATTTTCCTAAGCCCTCACCTTATGCACGGAAGATTACAAAGCACAATAGATCAACAAATTAAAAAACAGAGTAGTGAATAGAGCTTGGAATCTCTATATGATCCACACAACAAGCCCTCACGTTGTCAATGATTCTTTTAAAAAAAAAAAAAAAAGGAAGGAAGATAAAAATAAGCAAAGTGCAAACCTCATACCACGGACAATTCAAGCTACGTAATTCAAACAAACCAACAAAAACAGAACAGTGCACTCTGTTTCAACTTATTTACATTGGAAGCTCCAAGTTATGAAAAATCTACGTAGTAGGTTATTGTCTTGGAGAGTCAGACAGGGTTGACGTTCAGAGCTATCATTTGAATATTGTCTTGGCTGCTGCTGTTGGTAACGCCATCAGTGCCAGCAAGGTTACCGCTAGGAAGAATTTGGGCATTAGTAGCAGTACTGTTGATAGTTAATAACCTGTGATGATGAGGATGACCAGGCTAAGTATTTGAGCAGCGAGTTTAACGTCTGAAATAAACGACATTTGATCCCTACAGTAACAGGAGAAAATTAGTAGTAAGTTTTATACTTAAGGCAGCAATAGGATTCAACTTATGGCGTTCACTCCTAATAATAGTTTTTTATTATCAGACCCAGACACTAATTAGTTTTTGGTGTAGGTGATCTTTCAATACTACATATATAAATATATATATATATATATATATTAAAAAGCTTTCCATTTCTTGTTCCTTTCCCTTTAGGGTGGAAATAATAAAATGAGTTTTTAAAAAATAAGACATTCAATTAGTAGTCTCTCCAATAGTAAAGTAAATTTTTTATTTGGAATTATGATATATATCTATATATAAAATATTAACGAGGATTCATCATTTTCATATATATTTTTCTTCTCTATTTGCTTTTCTTCCTTTTCATGAACATCATCGGGTCATCTTCCTAAACTTTAATTAGTGTATAAATATTTTTTAGTTTATTCTGAACATGTGCAAAAACTAATATCTACAAAAGAATATATAAATATTCATCTACCATTTTTTTTTCATTAGATTAACTCCATTTTTTTTGGGCTCAAATTTTTGATGCCCAAATATTAAATTCTTTAATATGTATATAAAATAAAGAAATAAAATCAAAATTTTGGGTCCGTGAATAATTAGGTTTCTTTTCCCTACCTTTCATATATATGATTCCTTTCTCGATTAAAAAAAGAAAAAAAAAAAAAGTAAGAGATTAAATTTGAAAGCTTGGAGGGAGAGGGGATAAGAGGGGAGGGATGGAGGGATAGGACATGAGAGAAATAGATATTAGTGTAAATATACATCTCCTTTGTTTAGATGCCCCTTAAAGACCCTATTTTTTATTTGGTTCTAAAGTGAAAATGAGGGGAGATGATAATTAATAAGAAAATAGCAAACGTGAATTTTTTTTTTATTAAATCCTATACTTAAATATATTAATGAGAAAGTGGAAAATACATTAAATTTTATTAAAATAAACCATTTTCTTCTAAAATCCCTAATTGGGGAAATTTAAAAAAAAAAAAAAAAAAAAAGGTTGGTTTTGGAGGGGTTAACTCCCTTCAAATCCCCCTCAAAGTATTCCCACTCTCCTTTAAAAAATTATGAATAAAGGAGTTAAATTTTCATCCTTTTATCCTCTCTAATTATTCCATTTGGTTTAGTAAATCAATGATATTGAGTCATTGACAATAGAAATGTTGCATCTGAATTTCTTTGTTATGGCTCTTAGCTACATCTCCTTTGTTTAGATGCCCCTTAAAGACCCTATTTTTTATTTGGTTCTAAAGTGAAAATGAGGGGAGATGATAATTAATAAGAAAATAGCAAATGTGAATTTTTTTTTATTAAATCCTATACTTAAATATATTAATGAAAAAGTGGAAAATACATTAAATTTTATAAAAATAAACCATTTTCTTCTAAAATCCCTAATTGGGGAAATTAAAAAAAAAAAAAAAAAAAAAAAGGTTGGTTTTGGAGGGGTTAACTCCCTTCAAATCCCCCTCAAAGTATTCCCACTCTCCTTTAAAAAATTATGAATAAAGGAGTTAAATTTTCATCCTTATCTCCTCTCTAATTATTCCATTTGGTTTAGTAAATCAATGATATTGAGTCATTCTGCTCACGACAATTTTGGGAAGGGAAAGAAACAGCCCGCAAACTTCGGCTATAAATGCTGCATAAAATCAAAGCCCAAATGCCAAAATTAGAGCAAAAACCATAAGAGCTTGCAGATCAATGCCTTAAGAACAGATAAAAGCACAAGAAAAATTTAAGCCCTTTGCTATGTATATACAATTATACATGTATGTCCATAATCCAAATGCCAAAATTATATGTGTATATATATATATATATGTAGGGTCAATTTTTGTTGGGCCAAGTATGGACTTTGTAGATTCGGCCCAATGAGACCCTTGACAATGAATTTGTAGAGAGTGGGTTGAACAACTGAGTTAAAAATGGATTCAACAAGGATCCAAACAGAAAAAACCAAGAACAAAAATAAAGTCTTAACTAATATTTAGTAAGGATCTGCTTCAGTCCGAAGAGGATTCCCCTTTTCTTTTTCCCCCATCCCTGTAAGACCTATTTCCCTTATATATACACTTTTCTCCTCATCTTCACCGTACACTTGTTCTTCATCTAAGCGTCCACTTGAGTACTAATCACATCAGAAGTGTGCTTTAGCCTGCAGTGAGTGATAGTGGTTGAGGTTGCACTGTTCAGGTGTCTTTTCTACATAAATGCGGCCAGGAAAGCTGCTGCAGTGCATTGAATGCGGTGGTAGCAGCTTTATTTCTTAGATACTCTATGATCTTCTCGCACGTAGGCGCGTCCAGAACTCGCTTCTTACTGTGGAATCTTCAGTATATCTACTTGATCAAGTTCTCATGAGACCCGGCGAGTGGAACCTCTTCGGATCAGCTCTATTGTCTTCGGAGGGAACATTCGTCCCCTTATAGTTGCATTTCCGCCTAGGTAGCAAAGAGCTGGCCACCTTAACATCTTCGAGAATAAAGTAATACCAAAATTGGGCCTCAGGCCCAACATACGATGCTGGGCTTGCCCACCCACAATAGCCCCTCAAAATTCCAATTTTTCCCTTGTATCCGAGGAGAAAAAGTGGGGTTTTGACCTTTTGCTAAGTGAATGCGTTGAATTTTTGACTCCACACGTGTGTGCTCGCATGCATCTAGGCGCCTTCTTTATTATTATTGCTGTTACGTCGTTTCCGAGGCGTCATTAATTGCTTCAGGCGGCGTCTTGTCCATCAAATCTGGTGACACGTCGCAAATTCGACGGACAAGATCCCCTTATAAATTTTTGGGCAGGATAAATCTCACTACTTTGCCCACCCCTATATAAAGTCTCATAAGGGGTAGTTTTCTCACTCTACAAGTTTCAGACCCTCCAGCGAACTCAAGCGTTCAGACTCCCAGAGCCTTTCCAGTCGTCTATTTCAATTCGTCTCAGAATCCACTACAACTTTCCCGCGAGGCCAAATAACATCTCCCGATTCGACTCTGCGTAAGTTCTTTGCCCGAGATTTTCGAAACCTATTCAGATTGCCTCTTCGGCGTTTGGTAGATTTTCTTCAGTTGCCATTTCGCATTTCCCTCCCTCTAACCTGATTCAGAAATGGGTAGATTCAAATACCTAGTGGACAGCCCCTCCAAGATAAAGAAGTTTAGGGCGAAACATCGCATTCCCCAGGAAGTGGGCTTGAGGTATTGCCCCACGGAGGGCTTACTTTTGGACCGAGAAGTGGGTGAGATTATAATCCCCATT
Organism: Quercus gilva; assembly: GCA_023621385.1. NCBI lineage: Eukaryota > Viridiplantae > Streptophyta > Magnoliopsida > Fagales > Fagaceae > Quercus > Quercus gilva. The sequence continues at coordinate 4,163,130 of CM042477.1, read as the reverse complement.
ATCGCTTTCTTGGAAGGGGGAATGACCATCCCCATGGGTCCAGTTACTAGAAGTTACCTTACCGCCCATAGGCTTAGCCCTGACCAGTGCGCACCTAACACATTTAGGATTTTAGGGGCAGTTGACGACTTAAACCATCACTTAGGGCTGGGACTAACCTGGCATGATGTGGTACACATGTATGAGTGTCGTACCAAAGAGGGAGCGGGATACTATCTAAGGTCCCGATCTAATGTCGTCAGACTTCTCTCCTGTCTCCCCAAGTCTAACAAAGGGATGAAGGACGATTTTCTGATCGTCTCGGGCGCATGGCATGATGGAATTCATTGCCCAACCCAGCCAAGAGAGCCAGGTGGAACATCCCCCATTGAGATTCTCTAACATTTTTTGTTTTCAGCTATTCGGAATTCCGTTCGTCCTATTTCCATCTTTTTTTTTACAGTTCTATTGTAATGTTTTACAGATAGACGTCACGTAAGTCCTCGGCTGAGTCATACAAATACCGCGGCTCTGAACTACCTTCTTCGGTCGGAGATTTTTGTAAGTGAAGACGAACAACTCAGGTCTGTTCCCCTCATCCTCGGCTATACTCCAACAACCGAACTTCAGCCGATCGGTAACGCAATAACACTTAGGGATCGCCGCATCAACCGAATTGACGTGGCTCGGAAGACCTTCTTGGCTCCCTTCGACCTCGCCCCGGTGCCCCATCCTAATCCGCAGGGTATACCACAGCTCGCTCAGCCCATTCAAGAAGCTCCCCTTGGACCAGTAGCAGAAGAGGAGAGAGTTGCTTCTTCTACGCCTTCTCTTGACGAGCAGATCGACCAGTTCAGATTTGAGAGTGAGGCTTCGGAAAAGATTCAAATTATAGACGTCGAGGAAACAGATAGGCAATCGGCTGTCCACCCAGAGAGACTAATAGTGTCTGCCTACTCTTCGAACGAAGACATGCAGAGTTTATCAGAGTTGATGAAGAACAAAAAATCGAGGGCCGCCTCCAAAGGCGCTGGTCCATCTCAGCCAGCCGTGAATCTCCCTCCTCTCCCTCCTCAAGCCCCTTCAGATCCCACCCTGAAGTCGCTGCCGGATCCAACTAAGAAAAGGGTTGCGACCGACGCTGAAGTTACTGAGATAGTGCCTAAAAAGGGGCACAAGCAACAGAAGGTGGCCCATAATACTAGGGGAAAGAGGGCTTCATCCACGGAAAGCAGGGACGATCCTTCAGCCGCCAACGTGCGCCGAGGCCCTCGGACATGGCCTCCGAAGGTGACATTGGATGGTGCGGACATCCCCTATGATGCCTCCATCAGAAATTATGGTGGAGGCAAGGCCAGTTACATTGCGGACGCTTTGGAGCAGCCCTTGCTTCTTCCAAGGAACATGGAGTCCTATAGGCGCTTCAGCCAACAGGAGCTTTTCTTATCCCTTAAGAGGGACTTAGGCATGGTAAAGGAATTGACCTTCTTATCCTCTTTCTACTGTCTAATAACAAACAATAAGAAATGTTCTTCCGTCGTGCAGATTGCCCAGCAGATATTTGTCGCTGAGGAGTGGAATGCAAAGAAAGAGGTTGAAGTGCAAGCTGAGATGCAATCAAGGCAGGAGGCCGAGAAAGCACTGGGCGTTGCAAAAGACGAGTGCGCCCGCATCTTCGAGCAGCTGAAGGAGGAGACGAAGTCGAAGAAAAGTGCGGAGGCAGGTCTGAAGAACGTTGAAAAGCAAGCCGAAGACCAACGCCAGAAGTTATATACCACCGAAATCAATCTAGAAACAGAGAGGGCGTTGGTGAAAGAATTTCGGGCTGAGTTAGACAAAGCCCGGGACGCTGCACAGATGGCCAAGGAGGATGCTCAGTTGGCCAAGGAAGCAGTCGAGACTGAGAAACAGGCTGCCTACCTGCTGGGGGTGCAAGAGACCCAGATGAGGCTGACCGAGGAATTCGCTAAGGTCTGCAGGCGGTACTGCGAAATAACCTGGGGCAAGTGCCTTGATGCAGCCGGAGTTCCCCCAGAGTCTGCCCTGAGGCAGCCTGGGAGCGTTTACTACGATCCTGATATCAGTGACTTGCCAGATACCGTGGAGGCCTCCTCGGCCGGTCAGAATCTCGCAGTCTCAGCCGAGACGAGCCAAACACCTCTTCAGACCAGAGATGCGGGTGATCTACCAAAGGATGATCTAGTGCCTCAGGATAAGGCTGAGGATGTTTAAAGCTATGTAACAGTTAGGGCCCTTTATCACCTATTTTGTAATGATACTGCCTTTTTAATGAAAGAAGTAGCTTATTTCTTGTTCATAATTGCTTTTTAATGATACTGTCGCTATGGTTAACCATGATCGTTTAATAACCAAGAACCAATCAAAACCACGGCAATGTTTTAGATATGGCTAAACAAGGCGTTGTGACAATGACAGTCGACGTAATTTAAACTTAAGTTTGCGTATTTCGCCAAGTACCAGATAAAACTAATAACGTGAAAGCGTCAACTAATCCGAATCCTCCAGTCCGAAGACAACTGGTACAATTTGATTTAATTTTAGACACTTAAGAATCGTAAAGGAGTGCTAACTAACCCAAATCATCTGGTCCGAGGACTACAGGCATGATCGAATTTAAGTTTAAACACTTAAGAATTTATCGTAAAGGAGTGCTAACTAACCCAAATCATCTGGTCCGAGGACTACAGGCATGATTGAATTTAAGTTTAAACACTTGAGAATCGTAAAGGAGTGCTAACTAACCCAAATCATCTGGTCTGAGGACTACAGGCATGATTGAATTTGAGTTTAAACACTTGAGAATTGTAAAGGAGTGCTAACTAACCCAAATCATCTGGTCCGAGGACTACAGGCATGATTGAATTTGAGTTTAAACACTTGAGAATCGTAAAGGAGTGCTAACTAACCCAAATCATCTGGTCCGAGGACTACAGGCATGATTGAATTTAAGTTTAAACACTTGAGAATCGTAAAAGAGTGCTAACTAACCCAAATCATCTGGTCCGAGGACTACAGGCATGATTGAATTTAAGTTTAAACACTTGAGAATTTATCATAACAGAATGGTATCATGACTGAAGGGAGAACTCTTTTAAAAGTAGTACCTTTTAAGGTTATTTACATTCCATGGCCGGGGAATTACATGATCATCCAAGTCTTCAAGGAAGTATGCTCCAACGCCAGCCGTCGAAGTGATGCGATACGGCCCCTCCCAGTTCGGTCCCAACTTTCCCCAGGCTGGATTCTTTGCAGTGCCTACTACCTTTCTTAGGACCAGATCACCAGGCTCCAGGGGTCTCAGCCTCACATTGGCATCATAGCCCTGCTTTAGTTTTTGCTGATAATGTGCCAGTCGGACCATTGCATTTTCCCTTCACTCCTCAATTAGATCCAAACTTTTTTCCAGCTGCCCATCGTTACTAATCGGATCAAAAGAGCTTGTCCTGTATGTTGGGAACCCAGTCTCTAGGGGTATCACGGCCTCAGCCCCATAGGTCATTGAAAAGGGGGTTTCTCCAATAGACCTGCGAGGCGTAGTTTTATATGCCCACAACACGTGAGACAACTCTTCCACCCATCTACCCTTGGCTTCGTCTAACCTTTTCTTCAAACCGTTAACGATGACTTTGTTGACAACTTCTGCTTGCCCATTGCCCTGGGGGTATGCAGGGGTGGAATATCTGTTCGTGATTCCCAGCTCACTACAGTAATTCCTGAACGCTTTGCTGTCGAACTGAAGCCCATTGTCCGATATGAGGGTACGGGGGACCCCAAATCGCGTGACAATATTTTTCCAGATAAATTTTTTCACATCTACATCCCTGATGTTTGCTAGGGGTTCGGCTTCGATCCACTTGGTGAAATAGTCCGTGTCGACTAGGAGGTACTTTTTGTTTCCCGCTGCCTTAGGGAATGGGCCTACAATATCGAGTCCCCATTGAGCGAAAGGCCATGGGCTGGTCAGCGGATTAAGGACGCCTCCGGGCTGATGTATGTTCGGCGCGAACCGCTGGCATTGATCACACTTTTTGACGTACTCTTGGGCCTCTCTCTGCATATTCGACCACCAATAACCTTGAGTAATGGCTCGGTGAGCCAAAGACCTTCCACCGGTATGGCCTCCGCAGACCCCTTCATGCAACTCCTCTAGTATGGGTTCAGTTGCCTCTGGGTTCACGCATAATAAGTATGGGCCTGAATAGGAGCGTTTATAAATTTTGTGATCTTCGGATAGCCAGAAACGAGTGGCTTTCCTCCGTACTTTATCTGCCTCCCATTTTTCTTTGGGCAATTCATCATCCTTCAGGAACTTGATAATAGGATCCATCCAGCTCAGGGCTGCCCCGATGTGATGAACCTGGACTGCCTCTCTTCTTAATTCCGTCGGTCTTTGCATGTCCTTAACGAGGATAACCCTAGGCAACCCATTCGCCGAAGAGATAGCAAGTGTGGCCAAAGAATCCGCATGCGTGTTGCCATTTCTGGGGATGTGCCGCAGGTTAAAAGTTTCAAACTCTGTCTGCAGTGATCTCACTCGACTCAGGTACCCTTGCATTCTTTCGTCCTTCGCTTCGAACTCCCCTTGTACTTGTCCGACAATCAATCTTGAGTCCGAGAACATCTGTATCGACTCTCCTCCCATCCTTCGTACCATCGTCATCCCTATTAAGAGAGCTTCATACTCTGCCTCGTTATTCGTCGCGGAGAAATTCAGCCTTAACGCTTTTTCAATAACAATCTTTTCTGGGGATATCAGCACTAGCCCCATTCCTGAACCCCTCTGATTCGATGCGCCGTCTACGTACACTTCCCAAAGCAAGGGGCCCTGTAGAGAAACCATGCCAACGGCCTTCTCATCCGAACCTGGTATTAGTGTTACCTCCTCAAGAAGGGGCTCTGTGAACTCGGCGACTAGGTCGGCGAGAACCTGGCCTTTCACTGATGTGCGAGGCATGTATTTGATATCGAAAGCCCCTAGGATCGTGCCCCATTTGGCAATCCTTCCAGTGTAGTCGGCGCTTCGGAGTATGGACCTTAGCGGCAGTTGTGTGAGGACTATAACGATGTGAGCTTGGAAATAATGGGGTAGTTTCTTCGTCCCTAGCACTACTGCCAAGATGGCTTTTTCCAATGGCAAGCAACGTATTTCGGCTTCATGCAGCGACTTGCTTACGTAGTAGACAGGCTTTTGAATACCTGAGTCTATGCGGATCAGCACTAGGCTTACCGCACTAGGGGCTACAGCGATGTATGCGAACAGTACCTCATCAGGCTCCGGACTGGACATAACTGGTGGTCGAGCTAAGTAGTCCTTAAGTTGCTGGAAGGCAATATCACATTCCTCAGTCCATTCGAACCCCTTCCATTTGTTGATCAGAGAGAAAAAGGGTCTGCACCTGTCGGCCGATCTGAAAATGAACCTATTGAGGGCAGCGGTCATTCCGGTCAGTTTCTGGATCTCCTTTGGGTTCCGAGGAGCTCGTAGGTTGTTGATGGCTTTTATCTGGTCGGGGTTAACTTCAATCCCCCTATGAGTCACCATATATCCCAAGAACTTGCCTGACCCCACACCAAATGAACACTTGGACGCGTTCAAACGTAATCTGTGTTCTCTCAGAATTCCAAAAACGTTTCTGAGGTCCCCAATGTGCTCTACGATAATCTTGCTTTTTACCACCATATCATCAATATAAACTTCCATGCTCTTACCCAACTGGGGTTCAAACATTCTGGTCATCATCCTCTGGTAGGTAGCCCCTGCGTTTTTTAGGCCGAACGGCATTACTTTGTAGTGATAATTTCCTACAGGGGTAACAAAAGCTGTTTTCTCCTGATCGCCGGGGGCTAGTGGTATTTGATGGTAACCTTGAAAGGCGTCCAGGAAACTCATCCGAGGGTGCTCGACGGTTGCATCAACCAGTTGGTCTATCTTCGGCATTGGAAACGGATCCTTCGGACAAGCCCTGTTGAGGTCCGTGAAATCTACGCATACCTGCCATTTTCCGCTTTTCTTATTTACCACCACTGTGTTGGCCAACCACTCAGGATAAAAAATTTCCTTAATAGCCCCCGCCTACTTGAGTTTCATCACTTCTTCCCTAACCGCGTCCGCGTGTTCTCTCGACGGGCGCCGGAGCGGTTGTTTCTTAGGGGTGATAGCTGGATTAACGTTCAGATGGTGGCAGATGAACTCTGGACTTACCCCTGGGGATTCTGCTGAGTCCCACGCGAACACATCAACGTTGGTTCTGAGGAACTCTATCAACTCTTCCTTCTCTTGAGGGGGTAGCATGGATCCGACTTGAAAGAATTTTTCGGGATTGTTATCTATAACTATCTTCACAAGGCTTTCACACTCTGCACCTTCGGCTGAAGTTTCAGTGCCCAACACCGAAGGTTTTAACTGCTATAAGCCTTCATCGTTACGATATGAGGATTCGGCCTGACGTTCATGTTGAATGGCCGCCACTAGACATTGCCTGGACGTCGATTGATCTCCTCGAATTTCCTCTACTCGCCCTTCGGACGAATATTTGACCTTTTGATAAAGTGTGGAGGAGACCGCCCCGAGGGTATGAAGCCAAGGTCTTGCTACAATCGCAGTGTAGGGTGAGTAGGTGTCCACTACTATAAAGTCAACCTCTACCGTCTCAGAGCCGGTCTGCACAGGGAGCCTGATCTGGCCCTTCGGGATGACTACTTTACCATCAAAACTTACCAGAGGGGAACTGTATGGTGTTAAATCCTCGGGAGTCAAATTCAACCCCTTGAAGAGGTCGGGATACATTATTTCTGCAACGCTGCCCTGATCCACCATTACCCTCCTCACGTCGTATCCCCCTATTCTGAGAGTTACCACTAGAGCATCTTCATGAGGCTGAATAGTTCCGATCTTATCATCGTCCGAAAATCCCAAGATTGGTTGAGACCACTTCCTTAGTCTCTTTGGCTCCCTACTATTACTCTCCGAGGGCAGCCGAGCGACTGATAAAACTCTAGATAGGCAAGACCCTATTCTCCTTAGCGCAGCGAAGATGACATTTATTGTGCCCAAAGGGGGTTTCATAGGGTCCTCCCTTCGTGGCCCCGCATTCCCCTGGCCATATGAATGGTGCAAAAGTTGTTTCAGCTTGCCCTCGCTGACAAGTTGATCCAAATGGTTCCACAAATTCCTACAATCTTCAGTAGTGTGCCCGTAGTCAAGATGATATTGGCAGTAAAGATTGTGGTTGCGCCTTTCAGGGTTTCCAGCCATCTTGTTTGGCCTCTTAAAGAAAGGTTCATTTTTTATTTTTTCCAAAACTTGGTGCACGGGCTCGCGAAATACAGCATTGACTGCTTGAAAACTTGCTGAACCGTGTTCGACCCAATCCTTTCTCTACCGGTTATGGCCCTGTCGGTCCGACCTGAAATCCATTCTCTCCTGAGGGATAACCTTATCCTTGCCTTTACTCTGCTGTCGGTCTTCTTCAACTCTTTTGAATTTGTCAATTCTGTCCATCAACTGGCGCACACTGGTAGCAGGTTTTGCCGTTAGGGACGTCCTTAAGAGATGTTCCGTGGGCAGGCCTAGCTTAAAAGAGCTGATGGCCACCACATCACAGTCTTCTTCCATCTCGTTGTACGTTTCCCAGAATCTATCTGAATATGACTTCAAAGTCTCACCTTCCCTCATGCTTACGGATAACAAGGAGGCCATGGACTGAGGAACTCTGCGACATGTGACAAAACGGGACCCAAATGCCTTAGTTAGCTCCTGGAAAGAGCTGATAGAGTTGGCCTTCAGATTATCAAACCATCTCATGGCTATTGGTCCGAGATTGGAGGGGAAAATCTTGCACATTAGGGCTTCGTCCCTGGAGTGAACAGCCATCCGTTGGTTGAAATGACTCACGTGTTCCACTGGGTCGATCCGGCCATTATAGATGGTGAATGTAGGCTAGTGGAAACGTCGAGGAAGTTTGGCGTTCTCGATGTTACGCGTAAAAGGAGACCTGGAGATTTGATCCAAAGCTTTACTCATAGCATCGTTTCCTGCACCCCTTGGGAGGGGGCTCCGAGGGTTCCTCTCATGATGGTGCATTTCCTCATAGGGGTCGGGTTCACTGACTGGCGTTCGAGATCTCCGCCTATAGTTATCGTCTCGTCCGTCCTCAGAATCTTCGTCAGAGTAAGAGGAAGTGCACTTCCTCTTTGCATGGCGCAACTCTCTTCTTAGCCTTCGAATCTCCAACTGCATGCTTTGGTTTTTCTCTGCATGGGACATGTGGCTCTCTCCATGTGACTGATTCTGATCGCGATGTGTGGTGTGGACGCTGTCTTGGCGATCCCGTCTCCGTTCCAGGTGAACGAAAGGATCAGTGTGCTGAGACAGTCTGGACTCCATTGGTTGTTTCCTTCGTTCAGCCGCTTCTGAAGTGTTGCTCCCACCTTTTCTCGAGCTGTCCCCACAGACGGCGCCAATTGTAGGGTCAATTTTTGTTGGTCCAAGTATGGACTTTGTAGATTCGGCCCAATGAAACCCTTGACAATGAATTTGTAGAGAGTGGGTTGAACAACTGAGTTAAAAATGGATTCAACAAGGATCCAAACAGAAAAAACCAAGAACAAAAATAAAGTCTTGACTAATATTTAGTAAGGATCTGCTTCAGTTCGAAGAGGATTCCCCTTTTCTTTTTCCCCCATCCTTGTAAGACCTATTTCCCTTATATATACACTTTTCTCCTCATCTTCACCGTACACTTGTTCTTCATCTAAGCGTCCACTTGAGTACTAAGCACATCAGAAGTGTACTTTAGCCTGCAGTGAGTGATAGTGGTTGAGGTTGCACTGTTCAGGTGTCTTCTCCACATAAATGCGGCCAGGAAAGCTGCTGCAGTGCATTGAATGCGGTGGTAGCAGCTTTATTTCTTAGATACTCTATGATCTTCTCGCACGTAGGCGCGTCCAGAACTCGCTTCTTACTGTGGAATCTTCAGTATATCTACTTGATCAAGTTCTCATGAGACCCGGCGAGTGGAACCTCTTCGGATCAGCCCTATTGTCTTCGGAGGGAGCATTCGTCCCCTTATAGTTGCATTTCCGCCTAGGTAGCAAAGAGCTGGCCACCTTAACGTCTTCGGGAAGAAAGTGATACCAAAATTGGGCCTCAGGCCCAACATACGATGCTGGGCTTGCCCACCCACAATATATATATGTTTTGATAAGGTACCTGGCACGCCATTGAAGGGAGGCACAGTTCCTGGCCGTCCAAATGATCTCCTCCACGGCAACAACCTTGGTTGCTAGCTAAGGCTATTTAATTCGTTCCTTATTCTCTGAATTCTCCCATACAAAGTTGGGGAAAGGTAATATTTGATTTCGAAATTCCAATTCTAACAAAATCATATGTAAAACAACAATGAACTCAATTCAAAACAGAACCGAAGAAACAAAATCAAACAAAACAATGAAACAAATATAATAAAAACTCAACTTCGAGGCTTTGAAACTATTTAAACCAATTTTAATCTCAATTTCAATCCATATCAACTAAAGAAAATTGAAACTTGAAAAAGATCACATGGGAATTTGTGTTTGCGGTTTGGGAGAGAGATTTTTTTTTTTTTTTTTTTAAATATTGATGATGTGGAAATTTTGAGAACTTCAAATCCTATGTAGCTAGCTCTCGGGAAGTTAAAAAAAAAAAAAGGTACTTTAGTTATATAGTATTTATAGGTTGGATATTAAACTTTGACTTTTTTTTTTTGATAAGTGGATATTAAACTTTGACCATATGTAACAACAAACCCTCCACACACACACACACACACACATATATATATATATATATATATTTACTTTTGTGTACTCAAGCAGAACACCCAGTATTCATCAAAAAAAAAAAAAACAGAACACCCAGTTTGCAAGATATTTTGAATCAATTTTAGAGAGTGTTAAGCTGGTTAGCATACGGTGAGATTTTTAAAAAGTGAGAAAAAAAAAATTTTAAAACCCTAAACACCTTTGTTAAAAAAAAAAAAAAAAAAAAAAAAAAAAAAAAAAAAAAACCCCAAAAGTATCATTTGATCAACTTAAATTCATGGGCACGGTGGGCTTAAAATTGATGGAATGCCCTTGAGTCCTTGATAATTGATATAGGATTTCCAATCCTTGATGTATGAGAGGACATGTCACGTGCTGGACATAAAGTGGGGTATGATGTGTGATGAGAGACGAGATCTTGATCTTCTATTCTGACTCCCTTTTTCAAGTTAAAGCCAGTACTGTTTTCCATTGTCAAACTGGGAGGCTGTGGGCCTAGCCACTAGCCAATAATTAATCAAGAGATCACATTCCACACCGTCCGAAGTTGTTTGATTACTTGTTAAGCAATAGCCACCATTTGAAGTTGCTCTTCATATATGGGCTATGATGGTAAGATATCGGGTAGGGGTGTGCATGGGTCGGGTTGGATCGGGTTGAAGAAATTTTTTGACCCGATCCATCATGATGGGTCAAAAAAATTCGACTCAACCCAACCCATCACATAAATTCAACCCAACCCAACCCGACCCATGCGGGTCGGGTTGGGTCGGGTTGAACCCATGGGTTTGAAAATTTTATTATTATTATTATTAAATTGAGTAGAAAAAAAATATAAATATTAATATATTAAAAAAACCCAAAGATTAGTATCGATGTAATTCCTTAAGGGCAAACAACACCAATAACTAAACAACAATAATAATTTACTAGAGTTTGTGTGAACTAATTGGCTTTATATAGGATAGGAAGAGTTGGTTATTTTAAAAATTTTATTAATTATATAATACATATTATATATATAATTAGTATTAGTAGGAGGAACTGAGGAAGTATTGCTCTACAGCTGGTTTTTTTTTTAATTATTAAATATAATATAATATATATATATATATATATATTTAAATATATATAAGTGCCCTAGTTTCAAAAAAAAATTAATATATAATATATTTTAAATGTATATTAAATATGGGTGGGTCGGTGGGTCGGGTCGGGTTTGGCGGGTTTGTAATTTTATGACCCAAACCCAACCCGACCTGTTATAAAAAAAAATTTTGTAACCCAACCCAACCCACCAAGGCCTAAAAACCGACCCAACCAGGTGGGTCGGGTTGGGTCGGGTCGATGGGTTTTCTGCACACCCCTAATATCGGGAACCTCTTGGGAAGTCATTTTTGTTCGTTTCTTCCTTCTCGTTGGGCTAGTCTAGGTTGGTGAGTCTAGTGGTCTGTTACTTTGTTTCCGAGTCTTTTGACAATGAAGTTTTAGTTTCGGCTATTCTAACTAAATTAATCGATGTATTTTCTTGATTTGTGTCTGTTTAGGATAGTTTAAATTTATTGGCTTAAATATAACTTGAATAAAATACAATTGCAATTTGCAGTTTAAAATACAATAATTAGCTTAAAGCTATAAAAAAAAATACATTAATTAGCTTAAAAGAAGTTTGCTTATAAGCTTAAATATTAATGTGCTCTTAATGGAATTTGATCAGAATGGAAACATGAAACTAGAGGCAAAGAAAGAAATTGACATTAGTCAAGGGTAACAAGTGAAAGAGCCTTAAAGAAATTTTTAGGAGAGTGAGGAGATGGAAGACAAATTGGAAATTTGGAAATGACCAAGATCCTATGATGCTGAATTACCAAAGCTCAAATTTGAAGTAATTTTAATCCTGATACATAAGCTGTTTAAGCAACTACAGCCTTATAGTCTCTGTATCTGGTTGTGGACAGAGCCTGAGTTGTCCAAAACAGTTTTCTAATTGCAACTATTGATTATTATGGTGAGCAAATGGGCAATTTTTATTTGGTTTCTAAGGTTCTTTTTGCTCGTGTCATTGGTGGACTACCAGAACAAATAGTATAAGAGAGGTCAAGATCGGTAGTGTAAGCTATGTGAACATGGCTAGCTGGGTATCTTATGTATTGTTGAGTATTTAAGAAGATGGTTTTAACTTTTAAATGGTGTTTGTTTCATTGATTTGTGATGTGGACATCTAAGGGCCAAGGCTCAAGTATAGTTAGGTGGCAAAGTGACAGTTCATTTGGGGTTACACAACAAATGAAGGGATATGACGGTTATGAACTTATGAATAAAAATAATCATAAAATTGGGGGAACATATTTGATCATTCCCTGAATATTGAAAATTATTCTACTAAAGAGTTTGAGCCTATGATTTCTCTTAGGCGCACTAAAGTTCTTTCCAAGGCTAGCCCAAGAATGTACACACCCATTAATATAAGTCCCCTTTGCTAATGATTTATAAACAAACCCCGCGTATCCAAACACCCATATAATAAGCATCCATGACTTGATAAAAATTAAAATATTGAAATATGATCAGTATAAACTTTGAAGTTTGTACTTTGTACCTACAAATATTGGCTAAAACAAGCAAATTTTTACTACACTTAGATTAAACATGTCACATTTCGTACACACTCTCTTGTCTCGTGTGGTATCACTAGCAGAGGCAATTTTTATCCATATTCATAAACCCACCCATAACTCATCTAATTTGAATAAGCCTTGACCCAAGACACAATTAAACACTTGGATTAAATGAGTAAATATCTATTGGGTAGACTAATTAATAAGTCTTAATAGTTAAACCTATTGAGTAAATTTAAATGCCTGAAATTAATAAATTTCAGTCAAACTTTTTTTTTAGGGAAAAGATAATGAACTTTAATTAAGAAAAACTTACTATATCAGCCTGAAGTACAAAATAAAATTATTGTGGAACATCCTTTATTTACAGAAAAAATTCTAGCACATTAATAGAATATCTACCCAGAGCATGAGAGCATTAGCATTGGAAAATTCTAATTCTACTTTATTTTAACATTCTAAAAAGCCACTTTATCATTATACCATACCATTTTACAATACCTCCAGCATCCCAAAACTCTATTTTTATTAAAATATTATCTTTTAATCTTTCTTTATTATTTCTTTCTAATTGTAACTTTTTTTCAAACTTGGTTTTCTTGGGCTTTTCAATAGTCATTTTTTTTCCCTCTCTTTCTTCCTCAACCTCTAGCACCGGTTCAACACACAAAGCCACACACACACAAAGACACACAGAGACCCATATTAAAAAAAAAAAAAAAAAAAGGCCATCGGAAAGGCAGAACCCAGAAGAACTAGTCAACCATGTGGTGACGCACGCCGATCTCCACCAAACCCATCACCGTGACCCATGCCGATCTCACCATGACCTCGCCGAACCCAAACACTAGCAATCTCCGACGACCAACAACCCACTTCAGCCACAACCCAACCACCGGACCCAACCACGACCCACAACCCACTTCAGCCATACCCATCTCTTCCTTTAAGCACCAATCACAGCAAAAAAAAAAAAAAAAAAAAAAAAAAAGCAACCACAAAACCCGTCGGATCGCAACCAATCAGAAAAAAATGAGCCAATGTGATGTTGATGTTGAGAGGAGGATAATGTTTGGGTCTAAAGAGAGGAGAGAGCAGATGAGAAAGAGAGAAGAGAACAGAGAAAATGAGAGAGAGGAGAGAGAAAGTTCGCATAAGTGAGAATAAAATATTATTATTGTTTTTACAATACTACTACAGTGTAATTCCAGAAGTAGAATTGCACTATAGCAGTATTGCAAAAAAATTTACAATACTTACTTTTAGCATTCCCTAATGTAACACATTTTGGGGCTTGAAATGCCAAATACACCTTACATATGTCATTAGCATCCCCTAATACTAATGCTCTGAGCAACTTTATTGCCTTGTCTCCAAGTGTGAGTAAATTGAGAAAAAGACTGAGACACTGTCTTTGCATCTTGTATCAAAGGGGCATGGGAAGCCAAGAAAAAAACTTCATCAGCCAGAGCTTTAACAATCATCCCCAAATCACCTTCCAAAACAGCGTGGGTAATACCAAGTTCTGTCACAAGTTCAATGGCACAGGCTGCAGCTAAAGCTTCAATATCCATTGCTTAGTAAACTTGGGGTAATTTTTGGGATAGAGCTTCAATGACCTGACCTTGGCTATTCGAATGACCAAACCAAGTCCAGATTTGTATCTTCTTTAATAACTGCTCCGTCGAAGTTGTAAATTGCATTTTAGCTAATTTAATTTAATAAAAAAAATTTGCTTGAACAATAATTAATTAATTATAAAAGTCGTACAATTATGGTATTATATGGGGGTACGTGTTAATTATTAAATATATATTTTCACATTGCTAAGCATTAATTTTTCATTTATAGTTAATCCATAGTCTTCAAATGATATTTAGAAAACATATACGAATGTTTGTTGGGCACAATTTTTTCTTGGGAAAGAGAGAGAGAGAGAGAGAGGCAGCACTGAAAAGAAAAAAAAAAAATATATATATATATATATATAGATTAATATGTGTACTGTAAATTTGAGAACAAAAAATTATGAGAGAAAATACTGTTATATAAAAACAGAGAGAGAGAGAGAGAGAGAGCTTCTCATTTCCTCACGTGGGCCGCCTACATTCTTAGACTTCGTGACAAATTGTACAATTGAATAATCATCAATCATGCAAGAAATTGAACAAGTGGATGAATTTTTCCATACCCCTAGCAGCACTCCAAGAAAAGGTGTGAACAGGTTATAAAGTGTGGAAATTAAAGACAAACCTTCGATCTCTTTTCTTATGTGTTAAGATAGGCCCAGGTCAGGTGTGCCTAGTCGTCTAGGTGTAAAAAAGACTAAAAAGCCGACTAATTTTTTTATTGCACTCCATCTAAAAAACAGGTAGCATTCTAAAACATTTTACAAAATCTTCAATTGCTCAAACAGGGGTTAAAGGTTAGTAGTATCCTATTGTTGTAGGCATTTTACTAAAATGCTCAATCTTTTTTTCTTTTTTTTCTTGCTGAGCTACCGTGCATAACCATCTCTTATTTTTTTGCTGCTAGCTAAGAGGGTAAAAGAAAAAATAATATTTTATTAATATATATATTATTTTATTGTGTTGATGATGATGATTATAATTTATTATAGTAAATATATTATTTTATTTTGTTTATATTATTTTATTGTGTTGAATGTTGAAATAAAACCACTGATATTGAGTATTTTGTAAAATAAGATGACAAAATAGATAAAATCACTTTTTATAGTGTTAAATTGCTAAATTTTTTACACAACCAGTAGTGACGCTTTTTCAAGCTCTTTTTACTTCAAGGCTACTTTTTGAAGAATCTGTTTACAAGAAGCTTAAATTTTTTAATATGTAGATGGCATGAAATTAAATAAAGCAGGTAAGTGATTCTCAAAAAGTAGTGACATATTTTTTTCTAGCCTAACCCAAATTTAATTCTCTCAAAATAACAAAGCCAAATTTCATGTAATAATTAAATCAGTGATGTATAGTTCATTTTGAAATTAAATAAAGCAGATAAGTGATTCTCAAAATAATAATAGTAAAGCAGATAAGATGCAGAAGTCAGCCCAATGTCCAGTGAGTGCCTCTATCCGCTCGACGGAGGCCTCAACCAATAATAAGATGCACTTTCACACCTAGTAGCTAACGAGTGATATACAGTTCCTTTTGAAATCAAATCAAGCATATGAGATTTTAAAAATGAACATGTAACACACTCCAAAATAGTACCCAAAAATCAAATGATTTAACTTAGAGGTGACGAAAAGAGCACCCCACACCTGAAAATAGATTTCCAGGATCAAAAGCACAGCTATATCTGATGCCCAACCTCACAAACCGCATGGTAGTAATGCTCAAATAAGACTGGTATAACCAAACGAAAAGGCTCTAAAGCAAAAAATACAGTTAGCTCAAGTATAAGCGAAAGCCCAATTTATGCCAACAATATGAAAGTATGAAACTAACAAGAATTAAAATGAAGAGTGCGGATTGAAGAATGGGGGCGCCACAAGGAGGATGCAGAGTTGTTAGCATCCTAGCCAATTTAAAATATCTTGCAAATATAGGTCTCAAATTCATAATGCAAATATACAGAAATACACCAACACTGCAAAACATGAGCAACAAGTAAAATGCAAAACCCTACAAGAAATTTAATGTTAGAAGAAAACCATGTCTGACAATCAGAAAGAGAGTTTTCTTTTGTTTTTTTGAAAGTTTAAAAGAGAACCCCCAAAGAGAGATGGTCACCAATGTTTTAGAAACATTTCAACCCACCATTGATTTCCTTGCATTCAAATTATATCATTGTAATTTGAAAGTAATTAAACACATCAATGTCAGGGATATGATTGTGAATAGAAATTTGTGAAAAAAACCAAACTCAATAGTAAACTCATCACCTTAAGTCCACAACACCAAGTCACCCTAAAATGAACTGTCCCACTGCCATCAAACTACACTAATGGATTAGATGTCCACATCACATATCAAAGCAACAACACTTAAAACCAGTTGTTAAAATACTTATCTATCGCATAGTAGAATTAGCCACGTTCACTAAGCTAAACAGGTTTTACCTGAAATTCAAAAGCAAATATCACAACACTCATAAAGCCACTCATTGCTATCCACTAAACACCATAACATGGACAGGCCAATGACCTTTATATCAATTGGCACTTCTTGGTATTTCCAAGAGGGATGTCTAAGGTTCAAATCTTCCTCTCTCACTTAAGATGAAAAAGAAAAACCCCAATAATGAACAGAGCTGCTCATATATTCATTGACTTATCTTGACCTTTTGTATGCTGCTCTTCCAGCCGTCCAAACTGCAAAGTTCAGAACTTTGTTTACCATTTCTAAACAACCAAACATAAGATAAGGCTTTAAATGTGTGTGTTTGATCACATAAGGAAGATGTTTTACCCTGTATGAGCCAAGAAACACATATCAATTAGTTTTACCAAAAGATTAAAACAACTCAAAACATTTCATACTGCCCAAAAGTACAAAAGCTCTTGAACAGCAAAATTCAACATCTTAAAACAAAGCAAAGCCACCTTTGATTCTTGACTAGTCTTCAAATGACAAAAGCAAAAGAAACTGGGGAACTAAACTACACTTGCCCAGTTGCCCACCAAAACGGTCAAAACTTTTTTTTAGAGAAACCATATGGGAGACTCTAATTATGCTACATCAGTAACCAGATACACAGACTACTAAAGGCTGCAGCTGTTTAAATTATTAAAAGCTGTAATTAAATCAGCAACATATATTACCTCCAAAAATCAAATGAAGTATATGAGAATGAATATCTGGTTATAATCATAAAAACACTCAGAAAATCAAATAGTATAATTTAGAGCTGAGAAAAAGGAATAAATAAATAATTTAAGATAATATAACTCTCGCGCCCAACACAGATAAAAAAGATAAAACAAATAAAATAAAATAAACAAAAAACAAAACACAAAAACAAAGAAACACAGCTATAATGATGATAAACAAACCCAAAGAGCTGCAAGACAGAAAATTTGGCATCCAAAAACGATACAAAATCCAAATATAAACATGTTAAGCTGCAAATATGATGCACATAAAACGTGTTTTCTGAAGATTTAAAGAATGGATTCTAAAAGGTGGAATGGCACCAGATTTAGCAAGGAAAATGCTTGATCTGATGAGTGCAACTCCAACTATTTCTGCGACAACAATAAATAGTTGTGATTTCTAACGTGAGGGTTGAGGAAAGAGTGATAAGAGAACTTCATTGAGCAATCTATATAAGCGAATCTGAAGGAGGTCAGCTTTGTTAAAGGGGACACGGATTGCGGACACGTATAAACTGGATCCGTTGGATCCGTTAGGATGTTGACACCTGTTCGTCTTGGTATCACTGACCTTGTTAATCACTTTGTTTAGTTTTGGACTTTTGCAAAACTTTTCCTTTTTTTTTTTTTTAAGCTGTTATTGTAATTCTCATGATATAGAAAATACTGTAGCAATTGAATAAAAAAATAAAAAAAAAATTTCTTTAGTCTTTCCTCCCTTTCTCCTTTTTCTTCACTTCCTCTCTCTCTCTCTACAGATCAGAGAACGAATGGAAGCAACTCTTCTCTCATAAGTAAAATTATTGCATACAATCTGAACAAAAACACAAAACAAAAAATGCAATAAAACTACAAAATACAATCTTTCTCATAAACTAACAAATCAGTACCAAAAAAAAAAAAAAAAAAAATCCAGCCTTTATCTCAACGGCTACTAACTGCAACTAAATACAACCCGAACAAAACACAAACAAAAAATGCAATGAAATTAGAAAATACAATCTTTCTCATAAACTAATGAAATCAGAACAAACCAAAAAAAACGATCAAACCCATGTCGTTGGCAGTGGGGAAGAGGACGAGCGGCCGTAACAGCAGAGCAGACGACGGAGGACGAAGATGACGCGATTCTCTCTCTCGCCCGGACGAAGATTGGCCCTCTCTCTCTCTCTCTCTCTCTCTCTCTCTGTCTCTGTTTTATGAGAAGAAATCAAATCCAGACGGTGGACCGTGTGGATGGTGTGTGGCCCTTTGATTTTTTAACAGGTGTTTTGATGGGAGAAATAAACGTGGCCTTCAGCCTTCCAGCTCTTCTTTTTATTTTTATTTTTTTTTAATAATACGAAGTTTATACTAAAAAAAAACTAATGCTAAGTTTATTTATTTATTTTATGGAAATTAATTAGAAGTTAATGAACATGAATAATAATTTCTTTAATTAAGATTAGATATAATTTTTTAATTGAAAAAAGGGATAATGGTAAGTTAATGGATATTAATAATTAAAATTTGAGAAATGATATTTTTACAACAAATTCTAAGTGGCAGGTTGTTATTAGTTGTTATTGTTGGGGTAAAAAAGTAATCTCAGTGTTAATTTCAAATTTGAACCAATAACAACTAACCACTTGTAATTTATTGTAAAAATATTGTAGACGTAGCATCTCTATTAAAATTTAGGAGACAATTTAAGGGATGATCTCTTAAATTAAAAGTAGACTATTAATAAATAAAACTCTTGAAAATTTTGAAGATTAAAAATTTAACTGGGAAAAGTAAGATTAAAAAATGAAGATTAAGGATCCATTTATTTTATTGAAATTGAAATTTTTTTTGCTGAAAGTACTATAAATGAAAGTATAAGTTAGGTGAAATAATACAGTAGAACTCATAAATAGTATCAAAAAATGCAGTAAAACCCATAAATAATAACAAAAATAAACTAAATAGTAAAATAAAAGAAATTAAAAAGTAACTATTAACAAATTGAAGATTAAAAAGTAATAAAGGAGAATTAGAGAAAGAATAAAGAATGAATGAAGAAATAATATTTAAATGAGATAGAGTAAAGATAGAGAATCTGTTAAAAATTGTATTTGAAAAAATAGGTAAGTAAAAGCTAAAAGGAATTGTTCACCATCCAAATAGTATAAAAATTTAGGGTCATTCTAACGAGTGCCCTAAGGGCACTCATTAATAATCCATTTTAGGAAAGTTTTGATACCACTTTTATAGGAAATGAAAAAAACTATCAAAATATTAATTACTTTTTTTTCATTTCGTATAAAAATTTTCTTTAAATGGATTATTAACCAGTACTCTAAAGGTACTTGTTAGCATTTCTAAAAAATTTAAAGAGATTGCTAGAAATACTCTTATAATGCGGATTGTCTATAAGAGCGTTGACAGTAAAATTGAAAAGCAACCCATTTTGCATTGATTGTAAATTAGAAAAAGCAATCTATTTTCTGTCTAAAATCCATCAATGATAAGGGTGGTAATTCATGTTCACGGGTTGGGTTCGTGTCTTGTCGAGCCATGACTATTCAGCTATATGAGTGGACTCGAACCTGACCTATTTAGTAAATGTGTCAGAAATCCTTAATTTGAATACGACCTGATTATTAAACAGGTCGACCCAACTCGACATATTTAACTTTTTTTAATTAACAAGTCATGTAAAGGTCAATACAAATGACCCGTTTAATTATCTATTTGATTAATAGGTCATACCGAACGTATATAATTTTTTATCAATTCCCATACATCTAAAATTAAAGTACAATTACAACTATAAATATAGTAATAAACCTATAAAAACAACTATAAATAAAGCAATAATATCAAAATAAATAATAACTTTATAAGCTAAACAGGTCAAATGGGTTAACCGAGTTCACATATTGAATATGAACACGACTCGTTTATAAAAGAAGTTAGCTGTGTTAACCCGAATACAATTCGAACCCGTTTAGCTTCAACCCATGACATGTTTATAAACAAGTTACTCTTGTCGAGTTCGTGGGTCATGTCAAATTTTGCCACCCCTAATCCACGATACAGTTGAGCATTCATATCCCTTTACTTCCGAAGTCCATCAAATTAGGGGAATTTCAAATGGTGGGGTTTTCCTCCCCATCTCCTTCCCTTTTCCTCTACACCATCCATATCCTAAACTTGGTTGAGAATTCTCATCTTAGACAACAGTCTCATAAAGACTTTCTTTCCATTCTACTCCTTGCTTAGGGATGGTCTAATGTTGTGTATTAGTTTAAATCTTTTGGTAGTTGAGATAGAGCTCAATGCAAATACTATGCATGGTTGGGTTACTGAAGAATTTAATAGTAACTTACAAATGTGTAGACACCTTAGCAAGAAAGGCTTGGATTGAAGTCAAAGATTATGCTTTTTTTATAGTCTGCCTATGGACTTAAGTATGCTGTTATTTTTTGATAATTCTAGTTTGTATTGTGGCCTTTAAAGATAGTGACAGTTTAAAACAACACGTTTGAGTTGCTTAATTGCTTTTGTTACCAATGAAGGAGGGAGGGTAGGCCATCTTAGATTAAGATTCATTCCTTCAATAGGGCGTAACTTCCCACCATTTATTTATTTATGGTTGTTTATTTTTGGTTGACACTAAAAAATTGAAAAAAAAAATTTATTTAAACATTTTTACTATGGATGTAATTTTAATGATCAAATTTTGTATTTACTTTTTCTAACTATTATTTTAAAAAAATGGCAACTATTTGATTGGAATTGTCAACTTTTGGATAATTTTGGTAAAAGACCATTTGTTAAATACATATTCATTTCTTAACCTTTGGTTTTTGTTTCAAAATTATTATTATACTTTAAAATATTTCAAAAATATCTTAAAAAATATCTAGTGAATATAAAATGTTAATGTATAAAACAAAATTCATTTACTTGAGGCGTCTTCAATGACATGAAGCCCATGATGTGATATAAATTTAGTTTATCATATCAACATTTTTCATCATCATATGTTAATAACTAGCTTTTTGAAATAATTTTAAAAATATAGGAACTAAAGTGAAATCTAAAAACAATAAATAAAATAAGAGTTTGTTTGGTACTCTTACATGTTAGTCTCTAGGAGTTGACAGTACACTCGAATCGGTGAGAGTGAGTTTGCCCACATTCCTTATCAGAAAAGTAGCCCAAAGCAAACCAAAAATAATTATACTAGTTGGATTAAAAAGGATTGTGAGACATGATCAAATCTTGAGCTACTTATTGATCTTGTTTTTGTTTTTGTTTTTGTTTTTGGTTAAACCGAATATTTTGGATTGGATGCTATATTTATACTTTTATAGGTCACACATTAACATTATATCTGTCAGCCCCAAATTTTTTGAACTTGTATTGTATACCCATTTACTAAACGATAGGGTGGAAGGAAGTGGAGGCCATGTTTTCTTCTGGGAGACTGGTACTCAAAAAATGACCGAAGAGAGTAATTCTGAGTTGATTATATCGTGATAAATAACTCTAGTGTGTGAGGCCGTATTTTATAGGACCTGATGGCCTTATGGCCTTAATCCTTATAACCTTATGACTATTTGTTTGGACATGATAGAGATGGAAATTGGTGTTTCATGGGACCTTGTTCATATGTTTTGGATTCATGAATGTTTCATAATCTAATAGAGGGACCTTTTCAAATGTTTGTTTGTATCCATAAATGTTTTTATATATACCTTCTGAGTAATGTCTTGTGGACCTTACGAATTATGTTTTATGATAGGGATACATAAAGTGTTTCATAGAGGCCTTTTGTTCATTTACCTTGTGGACCTTATGATATATAGATATTCAAAAGTAGGGACAAAAGGGGCTTTTGCCCTTTTTGGACAAATTAAATAGAAAAATACCCCCATTCCCAAACTAAATAGGGAAATGCCCCTCTTTTGAAAATCGAGTTTCTTAAAATCGATTTAGGCCCTATAGCAGCGTTTTTAAGGAGCCTATAGTGACGTTTTAAGGACCTATAATGACGTTTTTTAACTCGACTTTAAAGAAATCGAGTTATAGGTGTAAAAAGACCACTATAGGTTGATTTCATTGCCTATAACTCGATTTTATTGAAATCGAGTTAAAAAACGTCACTATAGGTCTTTAAAACGTCACTATAGGCTCCTTAAAAACGCCGCTATAGGACCTAAATCGATTTTAAGAAACTCGATTTTCAAAAAAGGGGCATTTCCCTAATTAGTTTGAGAAGTGGGGCATTTTCCTATTTAATTTTTTTGAAAAGGGCAAAAGCCCCTTTTGTCCTCAAAAGTAGTGTTTCATAGAGGGACCTTTTGGACCTTTTTAAGTGTTTGATGAGAGTCATAAAACAAAGTTTCTCTCCCAACTTATTTGAAAAAGATACTCTTTAAACTTTTCATACATTTATTTTTTGGAGGTGAATTTTGAAAATCTAACCATCGAATTTTATTTTCCTTATATTCTTAATATGCATATCAAATTTCATTCAAATCGGATATTATTTACTATTCAATTAATAAACTTATTTGTTATATACTATTTTAGATCACAAAAACTTGAAATTTTAATATTTGTTTGATGACATAGCAATTGATATTTGATCTTTTTGAAATTTTGCAAGTATGAAAGATATAACAAGAACATTTAATCCAGCAGTTAGAAAGCACTCAATGCATCTCTATCACTTAACGTATCCTAAGTCAATATGACCATGGGTTTTATAAATTTAATATTTATTTTAATGGAAAAATTAATAGATGCTCTAAGGGTAATAGGTCTAGAAAATGTTTTTAAAAAAAATTTTATGAGTAAAAAAAAAGAAACTTTTTGACAATTTTTTATATTTATCATGAAAGTAGTATCAAAACTTTTCTAACATGATCAATTAACAAATGCTTTAAGGGCATTCATTAACTGAATTTGTATTCTAAAACTGCCCTATCAATGTGTAAGTTTATCAAAGATCTATTAACTTCTCACCTTAATTTTTCCTATGTAGGAGTTATTCATTCAACTAACACGACAATTTAAATGTGAATATTCTTCTTTTTATTATTATTTATTTTTATAAATATGATAAAATTTGAAAACTACAACATTTTAATTTATGATAATTGTCTTTTATCGTCAAATCAAATTACATATAAATACTTATAGGGTTCGATTAACGGGTGCCCTTAGAGTATTTGTTAATTAACAATTTTAGGAAAGTTTTGATACAATTTTCGTGAAAAATATAAAAAGCTGTCAAAAAAAGAAAAAAGTTTAACTACAAAATTGATTATAACCTTAAACTACAACCTTATTCAATATCATTTTATTGAAGGTGAATTTTGAAAAACCCATCATTGAATTATATCTTCTTCTTATATCTTCTATGCTTGCAAAATTTTTAAAAAATTAAATATTAATAACTATGTTATCAATAAATTGTTTAAATTGCAAGTTTTTGTAGTTTAAAATTATGTATAAAATATGAGCTTATAGATCATGTAAGGGCTCGATTTGTAAAGAACCCTTAACAATAAAACCTGTAGAGAAGTGGGTACACGGACTTGGCATCACCGAAGTGAACAACGATTAATTTGGTATTTTTGATAGATAATAGATGACAAGAAATTAATAAGAATCCCATCAAATGAAATTGGTCAAGTATTTTTTGTAGGGAATGATCACCACTTTGGCTGTGTAACTAAAGTGCCTGTTGGTCCTCGGTCTAGGCCGAGGATCCATTTTTCTTCTAATTTTTTCCTCTTCTTATTTGGCGGGGGTCCTCTTGGTTATATAGTGTTCCTCTAGTTAATCTCAGTCGTCCATTTGTTGCTTATTCGGTCACTCTAGATGAGGGATTGTCCCATCATCTGTTTTTGCAGACTTTACGTGAGTTCTCAGCCATCTTTGCAGGCTTTTCTATTAGTCGGGGTAATCGAGGCAACTGGGTTCGTTGGTTGCATCATCATTAAAGTGGTCAGAATGTTGGTGGGATATTTTCGGTGGATGTGGGATATTTCCCATTTTAGTGATGTCGGTGCGCCGAGGACAGGTCATCCTCGGCGCGGCCTTTCGGACGTTCTGGGTTCTTTCCCATTGTCCTCGGCCTCAGTACTATCCTCGGCGCGGGCCTTGGGCCGCATGTGATGGGCCGGCGCGGTTAATGTAATAGGGCCCCACAATAGCCCCTCAAAATTCTGCTGCACGTCCCCTTGGGCGGGGAGGAGGATTTTGACTACCTCGGCATGTTTTCTCGGCCTGGTGGATTCTATCTTATCGTCAGCATTTATCTTTACTTCGGTTGTTTTTTCAGCTTTCTTTTTGAGCAAAGTGCCGTCCGGGGATGGTTAGGCTTGAGTTGTTTGTGCTATAACATTCAATTTCTCATGGTTTTTGTCCCTGATGGGGCTCGTTTATTTAGTGCCTGAAAGGGAATTGGCTTTGCCTCAGTTTTTAGCTCATGGCCCGTACAAGAGCCCTGGTTTCGACCACCGTTTGCATGGCTTCATAATGACTGATTCTCATAGGGGTTTGGACCCATTTGTTCGTACACGACCCTGATTTTTCTTAGCGTTTAGTTTTTACGGGGAGATTTTCTTCCTGCTGACCTGAGGTTTTTGACCATGCAATGCTTTAAGCTTTATTTAGTGCCCGGTTTTCTCATTTTATGCTTGGTTTTCCCTGAGGCTTGGGTCCGAGGACCATTCAATGCCTTGGTTTTGCTTTAACGTTTAGCTTTCGTGATGACATGTTCTTCTTGCTGGGAGTATCGAGTTTCTCAATCTCATTTAGCTATCTGAAGTATCTGGTTTCCCCATAAGGCTTGGGTCTGAGGACCATGCAAGGCTTTGGTTCTGTCCAGTACCTAGTTTTCTCTTTTAATAATCATCTGAAGTATCTGGTTTCGCCTTGAGGCTTGGGTCCGAGGACCATGCAAGGCCTTGGTTCTGTCCAATACCTAGTTTTCTCATTTTTTGATCATCTGAAGTATCTGGTTTCACCTTGAGGCTTGGGTCCGAGGACCATGCAAGGCCTTGGTTCTGTCCAGTACCTAGTTTTCTCATTTTTTGATCATCTAAAGTATCTGGTTTCACCTTGAGGCTTGGGTCCGAGGACTATGCAAGGCCTTGGTTCTGTCCAGTACCTAGTTTTTTCATTTTTTGATCATCTGAAGTATTTGGTTTCACCTTGAGGCTTGGGTCCGAGGACCATGCAAGGCCTTGGTTCTGTCCAGTACCTAGTTTTCTCATTTTTTGATCATCTGAAGTATCTGGTTTCACCTTGAGGCTTGGGTCCGAGGACCATGCAAGGCCTTGGTTCTGTCCAGTACCTAGTTTTCTCATTTTTTGATCATCTGAAGTATCTGGTTTCACCTTGAGGCTTGGGTCCGAGGACTATGCAAGGCCTTGGTTCTGTCCAGTACCTAGTTTTCTCATTTTTTGATCATCTGAAGTATCTGGTTTCACCTTGAGGCTTGGGTCCGAGGACCATGCAAGGCCTTGGTTCTGTCCAGTACCTAGTTTTCTCATTTTTTGATCATCTGAAGTATCTGGTTTCACCTTGAGGCTTGGGTCCGAGGACCATGCAAGGCCTTGGTTCTGTCCAGTACCTAGTTTTCTCATTTTTTGATCATCTGAAGTATCTGGTTTCACCTTGAGGCTTGGGTCCGAGGACCATGCAAGGCCTTGGTTCTGTCCAGTACCTAGTTTTCTCATTTTTTGATCATCTGAAGTATCTGGTTTCACCTTGAGGCTTGGGTCCGAGGACTATGCAAGGCCTTGGTTCTGTCCAGTACCTAGTTTTCTCATTTTTTGAGTTTATTTTAGCTATTTATCCGGAGCCGTTTGGTTCTTTATTGCTATAGTTTACAATAAGCCATAGATAATTACACTTTTCAAGCAGAAATAATAATAAATACAAGTTGGGGTTGGTGAAGGATGAGACCCTGCCGTGTTCTGCCTCTTCGTTTTGATGGAACCCTTCTGATTACGAGGCGTCTCTTGGGTTGTCCAGGTAACGCGCGCTGACGCTTCGGTGCCTTCCCATTTAATGGGGCGCCTCCCCATTAATGCTAGCCGTGGATCTACGAGGATCTAACGGTTGTTAGGCGCTTTGGAATTTGGGGCGGAATAAAGGTCTCCGGAAATCGCTCCCTGGTATTTATTGTGGATTTGGCCCTCATTAATGTCCCACCCTCTATAAAAGGCACTCCTAGGGCATCCTTCCCCTTCACACCTGATAATCGTTCGTTCTAAATTTCTCCTAAAAACACACCGTCAAGACACAATCACCTGAGCCTCTTCGAATGAGTTGGCCCTGAAAAAGGGGACTCCTAAGAATGCACAGCCCCTGTCAGGAGCCTAGGATGTCACCCCAACCCTTGGCGTCACGCTGGGGTGGGTGTAGTGGAGGTCTGAAGATTCTCCTTCTTTTCAACCTAACCGGAGACAGAGCCCTTCTCACCACCAGGAGGAGTATCCGGAGAGAACGTAACCTCCCTCTCTTGGGTCTGGGTTCTTGACCCCCCAAGCCGGCTACCTAGAGGGCGGGAGGGGAACCAGGCGGAACCTAAAAGCGGAACCGTCCTGTGCCTCGGCCTCTTCCTCCTTAAAGGTTGCCTTTCTTCCTTCTAATCCTTCTTCTCTCTTCTCTTTCCTCTTCTCTTGCTTCACTTCTTTTCCATCTTCTAATCTTCAGTCAGCTTTTCTCTCTACTTATCCGTTCTTCATCTCTTCTTCCGTTTCTTTTTCTTTCTTTTCTTTTGCTCCTCAACCAGCTTTGCCGAGCGTCTGCCTTTATAGCTAGCTTTTAGAACAAGCCCCTTGGGCTTTGCTTGTAAAAGATGTAATTTTTCTTCAAGTATGAATAAAAGAAGTAGATCTATTTTGTATTATTTATTTCCTTGTTTTCTTTTTATATTTTCGTTTATGGTGGTTATATATCTTCGAATGAATATTGCTACTACAGACCGTATTAGTTTTGACTGATGATTTTTCATTTACACTAACCACTGCACTTGCTAGCGCACAACTCCGCCCCACGGTGGGCGCCAATTGTAAGGGCTCGATTTGTAAAGAACCCTTAACAATAAAACCTGTAGAGAAGTGGGTACACGGACTTGGCATCACCGAAGTGAACAACGATTAATTTGGTATTTTTGATAGATAATAGATGACAAGAAATTAATAAGAATCCCATCAAATGAAATTGGTCAAGTATTTTTTGTAGGGAATGATCACCACTTTGGCTGTGTAACTAAAGTGCCTGTTGGTCCTCGGTCTAGGCCGAGGATCCATTTTTCTTCTAATTTTTTCCTCTTCTTATTTGGCGGGGGTCCTCTTGGTTATATAGTGTTCCTCTAGTTAATCTCAGTCGTCCATTTGTTGCTTATTCGGTCACTCTAGATGAGGGATTGTCCCATCATCTGTTTTTGCAGACTTTACGTGAGTTCTCAGCCATCTTTGCAGGCTTTTCTATTAGTCGGGGTAATCGAGGCAACTGGGTTCGTTGGTCGCATCATCATTAAAGTGGTCAGAATGTTGGTGGGATATTTTCGGTGGATGTGGGATATTTCCCATTTTAGTGATGTCGGTGCGCCGAGGACAGGTCATCCTCGGCGCGGCCTTTCGGACGTTCTGGGTTCTTTCCCATTGTCCTCGGCCTCAGTACTATCCTCGGCGCGGGCCTTGGGCCGCATGTGATGGGCCGGCACGGTTAATGTAATAGGGCCCCACAGATCATATAATAAAAAATATCATATTGATACAAAATTTGACATGTATATTAAAAACTTAGAGAATATGCAATTCAACAGTTAGATTTTCAAAATATGTAATAATGTATATTTTATTGATTGGTTGTAGCCTTAGGTTACAACCAATTTTGTACCCAAACTTTGTCCTAAAAAAATGAGCTACTTTTTTCTTTTTTCAAAAAGAGTTTTTAAAAATATTTTTCCCACGTTTTATTCATGGAAAGTTTTAGCAATATTGCGTTTTGGCCTTTCTAATTCCTTATTCATTGGACTAAAAAAAAAAAACCCCCTCTTGTCTCATTACAAGATACCTAACAATTGGATGTTTTAGTTGATCAATGATATTGATACCATTTATGACCCAAAGTTGGCTCCTGCCCAGCCATATTTGTCTTGCATCATGTATAAATTGTGTGTGTGTATATATATATATATGTTTTGAATTTATCCATGGTACTTCATAAATTGATGTGAATAACTTCAAAAGATTTAGTTGCCAATTCAAGTTTGTTTATTGTTCTTCGTAGTCTAAGCATGAACATTTTAATGGTATAGATCACCCATATATATTAATTTGGATCTTTTGCTGTATAACATGAAATATATAAGCAATATATTAGCATGTTTTCTTTCTTATTGTGAAAATTCGCATAGGATTTCACTTTAGAAGGGTAAAGTGATCCAACATTGCTCCTCAAACAATCCATTTCTTCGCTAGAGATGGCCTAATAAGTTTTGTTGTTGATCCACGATCAGAACATTGCATCATTAATATCACCACTACACAAAATTGCAAGGTGATTAGAAATTTTATGTGTCACATTGTCACTTGAAAATTTCAACATAGGACCACTTGCACAATTTTACAAATTTTTGTTTTTTTTTTTTCAACACAATTATACAAGAGTTAGAAAGAGCACTAGAGTAGGTAACAGGTTAGAGGATTCACTTTCTCGCAAAAAAAAAAAAAAAAAGATAGAGGATTCATGGCTCATGCTCATCAAAAAAATTATACAAACAAATATTCTTTGCATTCTTCCCATCTCATTCCTCCCCCTCTCAATCAGGCCTCAAGAGTCACCGACACTATAAATCTTGATGCAAATTCCTATGTAATCTCTAATAATTCAATTTTGTTAGGTAAAGTAGTAATAGTGAAAGAAACAATCCATCAATTTTTTTTTTTTTTTTTTCTAATCTTCTTTACCATTATTGTATTCTTTTGTTATTTATTAAGCTAACCCATCATCAGGGCATTGATTTTTCATCATTAATTTCTTTCTAGTTTCTAGTGGTTTATTTATGGTTGGCAATAAATCCATAAAAAGTATTTTCCTTTAGAGATTAAATTTTATCCCTCCAATCCTAATATGCCACATCACCTTATCACATATTTAAGAATAAGCGCAAATATACTCCATCAATTCTAATACTCATATAAATCCAACCAAATTGGAAGTTTATAAAAATATTATTAAATGTGGTGAGATGTATTGAATTTTAAGTAAAAGGTTGATGTAGCAATATTTTATTGGATGGTGTAAAACATGAGTTTTACACCTTATTCTTACCAAATTCAGACTCTTTTCTTTACTATGGTTATTATTTTTATGATCATATTGACAATTAATTGATTGGAATAGTTCTTCTAAAAAAAAAAAGGAATAGCGTTTAGATTAATTTTTGGGGGAAAAAAAATGATTCCTACTCTTAATTGTTGGTTTTTGGAGAGTTAAATGGCTCAAAACAAATTTTCTAGTTAGGTTAAAATGTTAGTCAACCCATTAAAACTAAACGTCTTCAACACTCGTCTACCAAAGATGTTAAATTTTTGGGCTAAATTTTATGAATTTGTATTGTACTATTCTATGTCCACTATCCCAAATTTGGCATTTGGAAAGTACTTTGTTATACCACGTAAGAAAATGGAAAGATAGCTTAAATGGACAAGGCAAACTCATCTTTAAAAAAAAACCCTTATTTGGTTTGTTAGAGAAAACAAAAATGGGAACTTAGTTCCAGATCATACAAAAAAGCAATTAGATCTAAATCATAATCCATGTTGATTGGTGATTAGGAAAACAACCTAGAACCATTTAAAAGATAAAAAAAAAATGAAAGCTCGAAAACGTGTTGAAAACACACGAGCGGTTTAGACCCCTAAATTAAAATTACGGCTTGGTTGATTTTACACTAACTTAATGATAAGTGCGGAATAGTATAAACACAAGCGTATTAGCAAGATACCTACTCTAATCCATATTTAAAGCAACACAGCAGTAAAAATGAAATAAACAAGAGTAGGGAAGAAAGATGCAAACACAGATAACACCGAGACGTGTTATCGAAGAGGAAACCGAAGACCTCGGCGAAAAACCTCTCCGCCGCCCTCCAAGCGGTAATCGATCTACTAGACAATCAGTTGGGATACATGGGTTAGCAAAAGACCCTCCAAGCCTAGTCTACCCGCTGTACTTAAGCCCTCCAAGCTCCTACTCCAACAAGGCTTCTCAGAACCGTGTCTTGTCCTAGTTATCCGGATCCCGCAACAAGCTCCATGTTGCATCTGCCATTCAAGGCTTCTTCCAATGCTTCCCAGCAGCACCAAAACGTCACACAGCACTCATAAGGTGTGGTAAGTGTTTGGGCTATCAACCTCTCAAAGATATGGATAATGGAGAGGGAAGGGTTGAGGAAATACCACAAGCAAATGTATAGAGAAAGATGGGGAAGACAATCTCTAATTACCAATGTGTTTGGCTAGGGTTTTCTCTCTGAAGCATTCCTCAACAATTGTGGGTAATGATGGTATATATAGGAGAGGTGCAAAAGGTGTGACTCAAAAAGTACAGGCTGGCAGAACAGATAGCCTCGCGGGTGTCTCGCGGGAAGGCCTTACCCGCGAGATACTCGCGAGACATAGTTGTCTCCACCTGGCCTGACCTTTCGCATTCCAGCATGTGCCTGGCACATGATTCACTTTGCGGGATGCTAAGTCGCGAGACACCCGCGAGAATTCTTCATTCTTCAAATGCTTGAGTCTTCAAACACTCTCTCTATCACACAACCCTTACAACAAGTCCCACAACAAATACAGGGTTTAAACGATTGAACATAATTACAATCAAATTTGGCACGGAATAAAAGCCAACATAAATACAGTTGTAAATTACAACTTTACAAAAAAAGTGACCTATCGTTGTTGATTTGGGGCTTCTACAAAAATCCATACAAATCCACATCTATAGCTTGTTAGCTCAAAAAGGAAGATTTGGTTTTGGAGGCCCAAACCAATTTCTCGTATGAAAACTTCCCAGACATGCCAGCAGAAAAAAAAAAAGGCCCAGATCCACACTATTATTCATAGAACTCTACAGGTTTTGGAGGAAAAAGAAAAACAGAGCATGACTTGTGCTAAAACAATCTAAAAGCCAAACAGTTCAAATTTGAAGTAGAATGCATGACATTGAACAACAAGCAAACATGCATGAAGGTTGCATAGGCAAGGTATTACAAATGCATGGCACAAACCACAAAGACCTACAAACCAATGCATGAAACAAACCCTAAAGCTTACATAAGCAATCATGGGTACAAATTAAAAATGCCACATAGCACATATGCCACAAAGCATAGAAATAAACACACAGTTCTGAAAATATACTGAAATTAATACTGGAGTTAAAGCATAAGTGTCAGAACTATAAACCAAAAAACAGTAAGACATTAACTATAAACCGAAAAAAAAAAACTTAGTAAACCCGTTTGTAAAACCAATAACCAATAGTTAATGTAACTATGTATCTAAGCTACGCTCCCCCTAAGGCTGTGCAAGCTCTTCTTCATCAGCTCCCCCTCAAAATTTTCTCCCCCTTTTTGACCGGAATGGCCAAAGGGCTAGAATTGGTCGGATTCGGAGTCTGAACCATGTGTAGGAGATAAGCTCTGAATCTGGGCTGATAATGTGGTGATCTGCTCCTGGAGGTATGCAAACTGATCCGCTGTGTGCTGTACGTGAGTGTCAAGCACTGTAGACATGTGATCCATCTTAGCTAGGATCTGATCAAGCTTGCTGAGACCTTGTGTTTGTGCTGGAGCAGAAGACGATGGCTGTGCAGTCTCTGGATGTGCAGTCTCTGGAGCAGAAGTAAACCTGTCAATCTCCTCCTCTGTATCCCCACCCTCATCTGGCGCATCCTGAGGCACAACCCGAGGCGGTGGAATGAGATGAGCACCAATCTTGGGGCCTTTAATGTGTGCAGTGCTCCGAGTCAGAGTATTTGCACCAATGGGGTAATCCCTCTGAACAACCGTAAGGCCACTAGGGAATTTCAGCTTCGTCTTGGCAATGAATCCCATTATCAGTGAGGGAAAAGGCATTATGGTTCGTAAATTTTGCTTTGTAATGCTCTTTTTCAGGACATGGAAGATGTGGCTGCAGATATCAATTTCCTTGTGAGTGAAGAGGTCGTAGAGAAATCTCGTCCTTGGAGCAGATAAAGTGGTGAGGTTGGTGACCGGATACAGGTTATGGATCATGACATAGCTCAGAGTCCTCATCTCTGGAGAAAACTTAAGAGTATCCATTGAGGATTTCTTTGGAACCCCACCAAGAGTTGATATCATCTCTGTGATAGACCCCAATCTCTCATCATATTGAACCGTCATCGGCTGTGAGGTAGGATGTATCTCCAGAAGGTCTTGAATACTGTCCCTTGTGATCTCAAATTCTTTGTGCCTCACCCAGCAGATTATCTTGTCATCTTCTACAGCAGCATTGGAGAAGAACTCTCTGATTATTTCGGAGTACACGGTTCCAATTGGATTCAACAGTTTGGTCCAAGTTCTTTCTTTGAATGCATCTGGAATGCATGTGTGCTCAAGTTCCTCCAATTGGACCACCCTTTCCATGACAATGGTTGCTTTCTTGTAGCAATCATTGTACTTCATATCTGCTTCCGCGGATTTGAAGTGATTAGATTCAGTGCGAGCACGCTTAGGAGCCTTCTTCTTTGAGGCAGCATGCTTGGTGGGAGACATCTGCACAAGTGGACACAACACACATAGCACAAGTGCACAAAACATAAGAGCAAAGACTTGATTAGATTCAGGTTAGTTTGCACCTATTGAGATAATCCCAAAACAGAGTAGATTGAAAAAAAACAGAGCATGACCAATTCACACAAGCATGCTTCAATACATACATCACAAAATCAAAAACAAGAATGCATGAAAACAAGACATTATGCATGAAATGAAATAACTGTGCAAGTGTGTGTGTCTGTGTGTATGCATGTGTGTGCAACAAGTGATGCATGAGGGTGTGCCTAGGAGTTTGGTTGTGCTCCAAGTAGCAACATATTCAAAATGCAATATACACAAGATCAAAGATCGATTCTAGACCAAACCATGGTAAGACACATGCAAACCTTGAAATTGGGACTCACTTGAGACCAATTAGGCACAACAATATCACTTAGACATTTAATCAAACACCTAGTATGCATAAGAACATTTTAAGTATGAGCAATGCATGAACATGGTAAAATTATGCCTAAATACATGATAAAATGCCACAAGGGACCAACACAGATGCATCAAGATCAAAAGAAACAAAACCCAATCAAAAATTTAACAAAAACTTCACCCAATTTTGAAAACCAATCAAAGTTTCGAAAAATCCCCAATTTTGAAAGCCCTAACAAAAAATCTGCATAATCTAAGTAAAAACTTAAAAAGAAATGGTTAATAAACATACCTTGAAGAAGAAAATGCAGAAAAAGTCTTGATTTGGAAAGGGATTTGATGGAATAGTGTTTTGGGTTGAGAGAGGTTCGAAGAAAAATGAGGGAGGGAGTTTTTGTGTTTTTGAAAAACTGTCACATCAGCCCCTTTAAAAACTGAAAACACGCGTTTTTCGCGGGTTAGAGAGGGGCGAGACAGTCGCGAGACAGTCGCGAGAAGTGCCACTGAAGCAAAAAATTTTCGCAAGAAGCGCTAAGTCGCGATATAGTCGCGAAACAGTCGCGAGATTCTCTGTCTGATTTTGAGAAAATTCCAGTTTTTGCCAAACAGCATTTCGCAAGAAGCTGTTGGTCGCGAGACAGTCGCGAAAGTCTCTGTGTGACAAGATGAAAAAAATATTTCCCTCAAATCTTTTTGCGGGAAGCAGCTTAGTCGCGAGCTTCTCGCGAAAGAACCCCTGAACCAGTTTTTTGATGAAAAACACACAAAAAGCATTTTGACCAAAATGTAACACAAGAAAGTATAAAATCACTTTCAAAAACTAATAAAACTCACAAAAATCTTTTTGGATTTGATCAACAAGTTTATGGGCATTCACATCACATTTGGACATATACAATCACACAAATGAGATAGGCATTGATTGAATCAAAAACTTGTGTGTTGTGTGTGAGTATCAAATGTGAAATAGTCCTTAGACCAGAGCGAAGCTTCAATGATCAATTCACACGAGTCATACACAACTGATACGAAGTCATGTGGACTATCTCCATTATAGAAATGAGTATATATGACCTCCCACACATTAAAAACATAACTTAGAAGCTTTTCATTTGGCTTCTTATAACTCATAACAATTGGTCCATTTTCATTTTGATTGGACAAATACATCTCTTTTTGAGAATGGTGCTTGAAATTTGTGATATTTCAACGTTGATGATAAGCCTTTGGCTTTTTGAGCACCATAAAATTTACATTAGAAGAGTCGCTTTCCCTTTTTCCTAGTCAAATACTAGTATGTGCGACAGGCTTTTGTAGCTCAATATCTCTTTTCATTTGGAGATTTACAATTGAAGAGCTCTTTTTACAAAAACATAAAAATAAAGTGGGAAGAGATATAGACACAAGTCTATGCAAGTATCAAGACCAACAAGACTATTGACCAATCATTCATGACAGGCTTGAAGATCTATTTACAACAGTCACACATAGTTTTCAGGGTTTCTTCTACACAGAAAAGAGTGCATACGAACAAGCGAAGATCGTAAATGCACTATGCCATAAGTACGAAGGTACTAGGCCAAACTCACATGAGATATACACATAACAAGTGATCAAACTTTTTGAGATTTTTCAATTTTTATGGGTTTCTGAATTTTTTTGAAACACACCCAAAACAAAACAAAAGAAGTAAGATCAACAAAAACCAGGTTTAAACCTAAACAAAAAAAAATGCATGAAATGATGCAACAACAAATGTCCCTACACATGGAAAGAATTGATGCATGGACATATTATAATGCTTATGCATGAGTACCCCTCTTCACCCACACGTCACGTGCGTTTGGGGTGATATCCTTGACGGATTGGGTACGAGAGTTGGGACTTTCAAACCTCCTTGTGAAACTCTCCATGCAAGTGGTGAAGGCACCTATCATCTTCATCATGTCTGTCACTCCAGGATCACGATTTTGGCTTCTTGAGTTCTCACCGCTCCAAGCTCTATTGTCATTTCTTCTTCCTCGTGACCGCGGTGCGCTTGCATTGTTGTCTGCTCTCAACTTTTGGCAGTTTGGTCTAGTATGTCCTCGCAGTCCGTAATAGTGACATACATAATCTGTTCTAAGACCCCATTGAGGTCTTGAAAGAAATCTTGCTCTGGTTTCATGTCTTCCTACAGATTGATTTCGGGGCTTATTCACCATCCGTTGCTCAATTACATTCTTCTTTTCAACCTTAACATTCTCAGGAACGGCCTCCTCTACAATTTGCTCTACGGCCTTCACAAATTTTACTTCTTTGGTAGCTTTGACTGATGAGCTACTCACTCCGGCATATCCCAATCCGGACTTGTCTGAGGAATGTTTTTGGGATGAGATAACATCATTCAACTTTCTGGAGGAGACCCTATCTACCCTGGCTTGCGCTTGAACCACCTCTTGTTCAAGAAATCTGATCTTTAAGTAAGCTTCTGACAGCTCACCATTCATCTTTTCTATCTTACATTTTGCCTCCCTATGTCTGACCATGAGGCTCCGGTAATCTTCTTCAGCCTTCTTCATTTTTCTGACGGCCTTGGCCACCCTTGCATATTCTCCCGACTTCTCAAGGAGTAATGAGTAGTTTTCTTGAAGATTAGCTGCACTCTCATCCTTTTCTTCATCTGATTCTTCTACAATTCCAATGGACTCTGAATCAGAATGCTCAACAAGTTCCTTCACAAGTGCACCCAAGTCATCCGAGGAGTCTACATGATCAATGGTCATGAATGCGGAGTAGTTTCCCTCACCGTCACAGCTCTCTTCCGAGTCAGTATCAGAAGAGTCAGAATCACTAAGCGTTGTAGCATAAGCTTTCCCTTTTCCCCTCAAAAAATTCGGACACTCCTTCTTTAAATGTCCATGGCCATTGCACTCATAGCACACAATGTCTGAAGAAGGTTGATAATCCTTCCCTTCTTTTCCTTTAAACTCTTTCTTGTCACCTCTTGATGGAGAGAACTTTCCTCTGTTGAACGGTTTTCCACTGTTCTTCATTTTCAGAAACTTGTGGAAGTTCTTTGCAAGATATGCTACTTCCTTCTCCATTCCATCTTCTTCGGAGGAATCATTTATTCTTTCGGTGATGGTTTTAAGAGCAAGCGATTTGCTCGTCTTATGGGAAGGCAGTCCCAGCTCATACATTTGGAGAGACCCAATCAGTTCTTGAATCTTAATCTCATCCAAGTCTTTGCTTTCTTCTATGGCTGTAACCTTTGCTCTAAAACTTTCAGGTAAGGACCTCAAAATTTTTCTCACCACCTTAGTGTCTCCAATCTTCTCCCCAAGATTGAGTTTAGCAATGACAATTTCATTGAGCTTCCCATAGAATGAATCAAATGGTTCATCATCACCCATCTTGAGTTCTTCAAATTTGGTGGTAAGCATCTGAAGCTTCGTGTCCTTAACTTTCTTTGTACCCTCATAGGTAGTCTCCAAAATCTCCCAAGCTTCCTTGGTTACTGTCATATGAGAGATCCTGTGGAATTCATCAGGGGACACACCACAAAAGATGGCATTTAAAGCCTTACTGTTAGCATTGGCTGCCGCTAGAGCTGCCTTATCCCAAGTGGACTTAGGAGCCTCCGGCTTAGTCCAACCTATCTCAACCGCATCCCAAACGGTATCATCAATAGAGCATAAAAATGCTCTCATTCTAACTTTCCAGAATGCATAATTATTTCCATCAAAAAATGGTGGAACATTGAGCGATTGAGACCGGTCCATCTCAACAAGGGTCAAGGATCACACTTAGGTAATTAAACCTCAGCAAGTGTACCCGCTCTGATACCAATTGAAAGCTCGAAAACGTGTTGAAAACACACGAGCGGTTTAGACCCCTAAATTAAAATTACGGCTTGGTTGATTTTACACTAACTTAATGATAAGTGCGGAATAGTGTAAACACAAGCGTATTAGCAAGATACCTACTCTAATCCATATTTAAAGCAACACAGCAGTAAAAATGAAATAAACAAGAGTAGGGAAGAAAGATGCAAACACAGATAACACCGAGACGTGTTATCGAAGAGGAAACCGAAGACCTCGGCGAAAAACCTCTCCGCCGCCCTCCAAGCGGTAATCGATCTACTAGACAATCAGTTGGGATACATGGGTTAGCAAAAGACCCTCCAAGCCTAGTCTACCCGCTGTACCTAAGCCCTCCAAGCTCCTACTCCAACAAGGCTTCTCGGAACCGTGTCTTATCCTAGTTATCCGGATCCCACAACAAGCTCCATGTTGCATCTGCCATTCAAGGCTTCTTCCAATGCTTCCTAGCAGCACCAAAACGTCACACAGCACTCACAAGGTGTGGTAAGTGTTTGGGCTATCAACCTCTCAAAGATATGGATAATGGAGAGGGAAGGGTTGAGGAAATACTACAAGCAAATGTATAGAGAAAGATGGGGAAGACAATCTCTAATTACCAATGTGTTTGGCTAGGGTTTTCTCTCTGAAGCATTCCTCAACAATTGTGGGTAATGATGGTATATATAGGAGAGGTGCAAAAGGTGTGACTCAAAAAGTACAGGCTGGCAGAACAGATAGCCTCGCGGGTGTCTCGCGGGAAGGCCTTACCCGCGAGATACTCGCGAGACATAGCTGTCTCCACCTGGCCTGACCTTTCGCATTCCAGCATATGCCTGGCACATGATTCACTTCGCGGGATGCTAAGTCGCGAGACACCCGCGAGAATTCTTCATTCTTCAAATGCTTGAGTCTTCAAACACTCTCTCTATCACACAACCCTTACAACAAGTCCCACAACAAATACAGGGTTTAAACGATTGAACATAATTACAATCAAATTTGGCACGGAATAAAAGCCAACATAAATACAGTTGTAAATTACAACTTTACAAAAAAAGTGACCTATCGTTGTTGATTTGGGGCTTCTACAAAAATCCGTACAAATCCACATCTATAGTTTGTTAGCTCAAAAAGGAAGATTTGGTTTTGGAGGCCCAAACCAATTTCCCGTATGAAAACTTCCCAGACATGCCAGCAGAAAAAAAAAAAAGGCCCAGATCCACACTATTATTCATAGAACTCTACAGGTTTTGGAGGAAAAAGAAAAACAGAGCATGACTTGTGCTAAAACAATCTAAAAGCCAAACAGTTCAAATTTTCATGACCCATTAAAAGAGGATTATAAAGTACAACAGATTCACACAACATATATTCCGCAAATGGGAAAAATAGTACATAAGTAAATTGCAAACCTCACACCACTGGAAAATTCAATTCAAGCTACGTAATTTAAACCAACCAACGAAAACAGAGCATGGATCATAGTATATTGGAGGCTCAGACAAGGTTCAGAGCTATAAGCTGGATATTGTCATTGTTGTTGCTGTTAGTAACGCCATCGGTGCTAGCAACGTTGCCCTCAGGAAGAGTTTGGATAGCATTTCCAGTGTTGTTAGTCGTAAGCCTGCGACTGCATCAACAAGAGGAAATTAATTCTATGAATTACTGGAACCAACAAAAATAAAATTACAAAATAAATTGCTAATAACAGAATATGTAGCTGCTCTTGTCACCTGTTTGTATATCGTGGTTCGTTACAAATTGAATGGTATGTATAGTGATTTATGTGGCTCTCAAATTAGTCTATAGTGATGTGATATTTGGTTTCGTACAAATATAGTGGGTCTTGGTTTCGTGGGTCTCTCTACTGCATAGTGATGTGATATTTGGTTTCGTTACAAATTGAATTTTGTGGTAGATGTGATATTTGGTTTCGCGGGTCTCTACTACATAGTGATGTGATATTTGGTTACGGTCTCTACTACATAGTGATGTGATATTTGTTTTGTGGGCCAGGCAGTTTTGTGAATATTCCGGCTTTCTTATATTTCGAAATAACCTTTGTCAATAAGTTAGTGTTACAAAGATATATTAACCATTCATATGTGTTATTACTATCTGATGTGGGATTTAATAATTTAACTAATTAGCTAGGTAACTTACACTTAAATTTAAAAATTAAAACATTTATTTATGATATTTCTCTTCACCATTAAACCAAGACAATATATGAACATTTATATGTGTACATTTTTGTATACTCATATATTACCATACTAGTATCTATTTCAAAACATGCAAAACATTTTACATCAATTTAGAATTGTGCTTTGTTCCTGTAAAGCAATATCTATATTTATCAACCATTTAGCTAAAATATAAATGATTATAATTGATCTATTTTTCAAAATTATAATTGATGTGCTTTAAGAGATTTTAATGTACAACAAATTCTAAGAATTCACAGTAGATTAAAGAATTATAACTCTCTGTGAGTGAGGCCATATATTGTGGTTTTATAGGACCCTCTGCTAACTCAATGCATTTTGTGAATTCTGCCCTCCATCTGTTGCTGACTCAACACGTTTTTCCCTCCCTTTGCTGAGGGAATGCATTCTACTACCACTTTTTATTGGAAGACATTTTTGCTCTCCCCCAACACGTTTTTGCCCTCCCTCAACAAAATAACATGCTAATGAAAGAATTCATAGGACGTGTCGCACGCCTATTGGTCTCATATCTGATTATCTGTCACCATTTTATTGGTAGGCGCTTTTTCGAAGAAACGATTCGTTTTTCACTCTGAAACCCCCACCAAATTACAAATATGAAGACACCTGAAAAAGAATATAAAACTAGTGCCATTCATGGACATCTTTTTCTATCTATTTGCATTTTAGGACCACCTTTCACCACTTTACCATTATAGGAAGCGTATACAAATGTCTTTAATGCGTTTCCAACAAATGGTACAATTTATGATTCTAATTTCATCTCCCCTTATATTGGTCTTGTGCCATGCTTAAATGTGATATTGAATTGATCTCTAAAATTTCACAACATTTTTTTTTTTGATGTAACATTTTTATTGTAACAAAAATTTGTTGTCCTCCACACTTACACTAGTATATTAAAATCTTTTAAGAACACCTTCTTGAGGAACTATGTTTATGTTCATATAAAGTATGAAGAGAAGAATGTCTCAAATGCATTATCAATTAACAAACAATTAGAAGATTTAGTTGATCAATAGTACGATTTTTGAGACAAAATTGGCTGCCCATATATTGGTTTGATCGTGCACAATGCTTAAATTGTATATTGAATTGATCCCATTAATTTCATAGCATTTACATTTTTTTTAGAAATATATTTCAAATGGAGAAGGAAGATTTGAACACTGGATATTTGAAACACCCAGAGGTGCCAAGCAAATTGACCTAAAGGTCATTGGTATTTTGGTGCAACATATTTGATTTAACATAGATTTTGTTGTTACACAATAAATGTTTTGAAATACTTTAACACATGCCAAAAGTCTTTAACTCAACCATCCCCCAATTATTGAATCATAAAAATAAAAATAAAAAATTGACACAATAATTCTAACACATGTACACATATATATACAAACATATAATTACACACATGATTTTAATTTTTATATAGAGATAAGCCAAAATTCAAGTAGATACCTTGGGTGAGGTTTATGACAAACCTTTGAAAAGCATGTTATCTTGCCTATGAGTTAAACCTTTGATACAATTCCTTAGGTGTGTTGTACATTATGTTTCTTATTTAAATTCAAACAACTGATTGCATTAAATGTAATTTTTTTAGGGAAAATAACATAATTTGTATTGTATTGGTCAATGCAATAATGTATTTGATTTTAATTAAGAAACCTAAAGTAAAACAAATAAAAATAGTACATAAGTTTGTCATTATATATAAACAGATTCTAAAAAAAAACACCAAATTAAATAAATATATAGTTACTACTTACTAGTAAAAATACATAATTAAATCAATATTGCATTATAATGATTAATTTTAATCATTTTCTAAAATTAGCCCTGTTGGCTCATGTGAATAGATGTTAGTGAAGTCAAGCCCATCCTACTGAGTGTAGCCCTTGGCCACACGTCTTAACCACAACTCTTAATCAAAATTTTATAATTTTTCTTTTTGTTTCCAAATAGTCTACACTTCATATGTTATGTCCACAATTTCTTCAACTTGCATATAGATATAAGCATCAAATTGATACAATTAGAAATTTTAAAAGCTAAATTGTACCTATTTACATATGAAAACCCAAAATTTTAAGATAATAAAATTAAACCTTTAATACATTTTGGTGACCAACACTTTTTTTCTTTTTCTATTTTTTGGGTAGTATAAGGAAAATCTAAAGGCCTGTTATTCTTCTTATTATTATTTTCAATGACAAGGGATCCAAATTCAAATTCTCCTAAAATTAAAAATAAAGAATGTCATTGAAGGAGAAAACTCTTTGTAAATCAAGATTCGAATAATAACAAGATGTTAAAAATAGAGAATGTCATTGAAGAAGAAAACTCTTTGTAAATCAAGATTTGAATAATAACACAATGTTATTGAGTCTATTGACACCCTCTATAATATTTGGTATTTGGGGTTTGAACCCTTTATCTATCGATCTATCATTAGGTCCTCTGCAACATGATCAGTACAAGCATTTAAAGCCCAGCAAACTTGAAATCATTAGGCCTAATTACCAATCTCATCAACACCGAGAACAAAGAAAATCCCTCATCCATAGTCCCATCCTTCAAATATCTATCTATCACTGCTGTCCAAGATACATCATCCCTTATCCACCATCTTGTCAAAATTTTTCCTAGTATCCTCTACACTCCTGCATTTCCCATACATGTCTGATAAACACTCCAAAACCGCCACATCCATATCCAATGTCTTAATCTCATTCTGTAGAATTCCAAAGCCTCCTTAGGCCAGTCATGGTGAACGCACCATGATATCATTGCCATCCACGAAAAATTATCTCCTTGCAGCATTTCATCAACCAACTTACTACCCTCTTTAAGCTTCCCAACATTTGCATAGCCAAATATCATTGTGTTCCAAGAACAAATCCTTGTTCCCCCATTTCATCAAACATGTTCTAGGCATCCATAATACCCTCACAATTGACATAGATATTAAGGAAACGATTATAAATGAAACCCCGGGCACGAACCCGGACGCTTTTGGCGTGAGCATGAACTTTCTCACCCTCTTAAAGTGCTGCCTGCCGGGGACGTAAACTTGTATTGAAGCAGAGGAGAGGGTCGGTGAACTTGGTTAAGCGAGCGAATTGGCGGTCGAAAATTGAAACTGGGTTCTGAGAAAAGAGTGGCCCAACCAAACACCTAACCCACTTTCTCGTCCACGGTCTCTTTTTCGGCCTAGCCCATTTTTATGTCAACTCGTTAATCCTATTCCATGACAAAGAAAAAAACGAACATACTGTGTAATGCAAAGGAGTTTCCCGTTTCCAAAGTCAAAGGTGTAGGTCAACGCGCTGAGACTCGGAAACTTCCTACGTGGTTCGCGGGAGCCTTTGATTGCTTTATTTTTATATATATTTTTTGTCTTTTACTGCCTTTTAATTGTCATTCTTTTCCGCGGAAGAAGCATAAAGAAAATGTGAGAAGAAATTGTGGGGTTAATTTTTTTTATTTGAAGAAATTGAAGGGCTTACATTTACGTATTTTGTATCTTCTGTTTCGTTTCCTCATCAGAGTTACAATGTTTTATAGTTATTGTAGTATATAGGTTTTTATTTTGGCTTTGTAATTTTCAGGCTGCACTGCAAGTTTAGTTTACTTGTGCCGTGTTGCGCTCTTTCACTTGTTTGAATAAAATTCTAATTCATCCTGAAAAAAATAAACAAAAAAAGAAAGCAGAGTTATGCCTTTGGACGTTGCGTTTTTAACAGTATACTGATAGTACAATTTACAATTCTAATTTCACCTTCCCTTATATTGGTCTTGCACCATGCTTAAATGTGATATTG
This sequence comes from Quercus gilva, assembly GCA_023621385.1. Lineage (NCBI taxonomy): Eukaryota > Viridiplantae > Streptophyta > Magnoliopsida > Fagales > Fagaceae > Quercus > Quercus gilva. The sequence goes on along the minus strand of CM042477.1, from coordinate 4,119,731 downwards.
AATTAATCTCTAAAATTTCACAATAATTTTTTTTTTTTTTTTTTTTTATGTAATATTTTCATTGTAACAAAAATTTGTTGTGCTACACACTTACACTAGTATTTAATAAAATCTTTTAAGAACACCTTGTTGAGGAACTATGTTTTTGTTCATATAAATTAGGATGAGAATAATGTCTCAAATGCATTATCAATCAACAAACAGTTAGAAGATTTAGTTGATTAATAATACGATTTCTAAGTCAAAATTGGCTGCACATGTATTGGTCTAGTCCATTTAACACATTTTAGTTCAATAAGTTTTTTTCGTGGATTTAATCTAGAGGCGGCTCCACATTGAAGCCAGAGAAGTCACAAGACCATCCTGACCTGGAAAAAAAGATAATTATTATATTAAAATTTTAAAATGTTTATGATTTTTTTTACCTTTAAAAAATATTTGTGACCACCATAAATATCTTTAGGTCAAACGTAATTAAACTATGGACATAATAACCATCATGAAAAACATTTTTGGAACCGCCACTAATCTAATCTGACCTAAATTGAATTAGATTGAACTCAATGCAAGTTGAATGTGGTAAATTAAATGAACAATTTAGAACATTTTAAAATCAGCTTTACACAATTCATTTACAGCTTTGCGGCTGAATTGATTTTGTTAATAGATGAAGTAAGGTAAGCTATCATTTTCTCCATGGGAAATAACTTCCTATCATTTACTTATTTCTAGTCGCTTATTTTTGCTAGACACAAAAATATGTAAAAGTACATTACCAATGGATGTAATTTTAATGATCGAATTGACAATTACTTTATTAGAATTTATCAATTTTTGGATGTTTTTGTCAAAAAAATGTTTTTAAAGTTTTCAATTTCAAGTTCAAAATCCAAAATAAGCTTGCAATATGGAAATTGGGGTGGAGTGAACATTTAGTCATCAATTCTAGGATTCTTGTCCTAGCTACCATCATAACCATCATCATCATCATCTATTTCACAAGGCTTTTTTGATAGTTTTTGTTCACATTTTTAACACTTTGATATTGTCTAGTGCCAATTGGGTCGTTTCTATCCATGGAATTGATTGGGCTTCTGTTTTTTCAAGCCAATCCCAAATAAATTTGGATTTTTGAAATAATTGTGAAGCTATGAAGTTGTATAATTCCATTTACCATATCAACATTTTCCATCCATCATATCTTAGTAAGTAGCATTTTGAAAATATAGCAAAAATAAAAGAAGATTGTTGGGTACTCTTAAATGTTAGGCTATGGAGACATTCAAATTTGATGATAGTATATCCCCCCCTCCCCAAAAAAAAAATGGTGATAGTGGTTTTGCCCACATTCCTCATCATAAAAATGGTCCAAAGCAAATGCTACGGGATGAACCAAAACAAAAAATAAATATGCTAGTTGCATTTATATATTAAAAAAAAAAAAAAAAAAAAGAGACTGTCAGACATGATAAAATATTGGGCTACTTATCTGTTCCTGTTTTAAGTTAAACCTAATATTTTGGATTGGGTGCTGTCTTTATAGGCAACACGTTATATCTGTCACTCCCAACTTTTTTTGAACTTGTATTGGATGTCCATTGACCAAAATCTAGCATTTGGAAAGGACTCTTGTACCACATGAAGACTAGCGTAGATGCCAACTCAACAAGTCGATCATGACCAAAAGACAACCTGGTCCTTTGTTAGGGAAAAAAAATGGAAACCTTGTTCCAGAATCCAAATCATGCAAAAAAGCAATTAGATCTGCATCCATTATAATCTTTTTTGGTAAATAGGAAAATTTTGCAATAAAGAGTTGAAAAAGGTAACCTCTCAATGTTGATTTGGGCCTTCGATAAAAAAACCATCCAAATCCACATCTATTTTGTGAGCCCATAAAGGAAGATTTGGTTTTGGAGGCCCAAATCATTTCCCCTATGAAAACTTCCCAAACTGATCAGCAGAAAGAAAAACGCCCAGATCCACACTATCATCAAGTTTTGGAGGAAAAAGAAACACAGAGCATGACTTTGTACTAAAAACAACCAGAAAACCAGAGAAATACAAATTTTCATAGCCCCTTAACAAGTATCAATTGGACTAAAACATTTTATTCACTGAAGACTATAGTACAACAGATGCACACCACATATATATAGGAAACCTTACAGGCTTATAGGAAGCCTACGTATCTGTCTTGGAGGGTCAGACAGCGTTGATGATGTTCAGAGCTATCATTTGGACATTGTCTTGGCTGCTGTTGGTAACACCATGTTTTAGATTTTTTATTCATTCTGAAAATATTCTTAAACATTTTTTATTCAGTAACATCACACTTCTTATTCATTCATTTCTACATTAGATGAGCGTAAGACTAGAAACGTCCCCATCAACGAAGGAATCTAACTTGACTTTCTTATATTCGGAAACTACCTTGTCAATGCGTTAGTGTTACAAAATACAAAGATATTTTAATCATTTACCGGTTTTATTACTATTCTATGTGGAATTTAATCATTTAACTAACTAGATAACTTACACTTAAATTTAAAAATTAGAACATTAGAACATTCATTTATGATGTTTCTCTTCATCATCAAACCAAGACAATATATGAATTTTTACATGTGTACTTTTGTATACTCATATAGTAGTATCTATTTGAAAACACGCATAACATTTTACATCAATTCAGGGCTGTGCTTTGTTCCTATAAAGTGATATCAATATTTGTCAACCATTTAGCTAATATATAAATGATTAAACTTAATTTCACTTTAAAATTAAAAAAATAAGAAGGAGAGAGACTCAACTAAAATTAAAAAAAAAAACGTAGGTTTTGTCTTTTTTATTTGCTTTCATATGTGCCTAAAATTTTCATTCTATCTTATTGTTTTGTTATGTTTAGAATTTATTTTCTTCTAAGTGTTTGGGTTAATCTCTATATTTTGATAGTGTTTTTGTGGGTTTGGTTTTTGGGTTAAAATTTCTAATAATAATTTTATATTGTATACGGCAGATGAAGTATCTCTATTTTTTGGAGAAAAATCAAAGTTGCAATCTATGTCTTCCAACCCAAGGTGTGGTAAATTTTTATTTGGTATATTATATATGAATTTTTTGAATTTGAAGGTTTTTGTTTGGTTTTGAAGTAGAATTTGGGGATTCTATAAAATTTGGAAGGTTTAAGTTTTGGGGTTTTTGGTATTTGCGTCTTAGTAGGTTGATCTTAATTCTTTATCTTATATGTTTTTTATTTATTGAGAATTTTTATTTTGAGTTCATGTGATTTTTGTTTTTTTAATTAAAACTTTGATTTTTGGTTGATTAATTATTTGTTTGGATTAATTTCAATTAATTATTTGTTTAGATTCAACGTAAAAGATAATGGAATTATGTGTTATAAATTTGATAATGTTCCATATTTTGAATTGTTTATAATGTTATTAATACGATTAAATAAGATTTGTTTTTATCTTTGTAATTTATATCAGTTTTGAGTGTGTGTATATATATAACTTTTGGGAATTTTGCTTTATTAATTTAAGAATTGTAAATTACTTTGTAGGTTTCAGTAACTATGTACCTGCAGTGAGACATTGATAATATAAACATATATATATATATATGGTATTAACATTTTATAAAAATATTTCTTACAATTCAATAACATTCTACGTTAGACAACACTTCTAAACTATAGAAAAGCATAGAAGTTAAATATTTATTCCCATTGTATTTTATTTAATTATGACAGATCCATTTTTTTTAAACGCTAACTAGCAAAATGTCTATAATATGTATATTATTAACCTAATTTCTATTTCTAAATTTCTTAGATTTTATTATATCAATCTTTTTTTCTTTTAAATTCGTGGTGGGCAAATCAGTCTCTCACTAATTCTTTTAACTTAACGTGATGTTATTTAATGGTCCTTTTATTTAACTATTACGTGCATCACACGGGTTAGCGACTAGTTATATCAATATTGCATTTGAAATTATTAATTTTGATCCTTTTCTAAAATTAGCCTTGTTGGCTTATGTGAAAAGATTTCAGTGAAGTCAAGCCCATCCTGTTGAGTGTAGCTCTTAGCCACAAGTCTTGCTTTATATCTTTCTATAAAGAAAAATGTTACGTCCATAACATTTTTATAACAAATCTTAATTAGCAAAATGTTACAGATTTTTAATTTGAATTCATTATTGAAATTACTTTTAAAAATATTGTTAACGTAGACTACATAGCATTTCTCTTCTACAAACTTAGTAAAACTATATTTTATTTATAGACACATTTACAACTAATTAGTTGTTTCTTATAAGGTAAAGTCCAGTGCTTTACTTAAACAGCTAAACTTAAGGCGTTTTGTTTTATTCATTGAGAAGTGAAAAGCATTTCCCACTCTAATGTTTTCAAAAAAAATTGGCAAGATTTGTTTTTTGGAGAATAGAAAAAATGTCGTACATTACCGGGATCCAATTTAAAAAATGGTAAGATTTGTTTCTGAATCCTTGGCAGTTAAATAAAAATAAAAATAAAAATCTAGGCACATATGACAAGAGCGCCGCAAAATTGAGCTGAAGCACAATGATTGATTTTGTTGGTTTTATCTGTTCTGTTCCAAGTGGCGAGGGTAACGTCTTACGAGGCCCACATCCGAACTTAGAATAAGAAAAGGTAAACACGTGACTCTGACATTTTGCTCATGGACCTTTGGGATTTGGTCTGTTTTGATTTTGGACTGACACTTCCTCTCTCAATTTAGCTGTGGTTGCTGTACAGTATACAGGTCCTAGGGACATTCTAACCTTTTGTTCCTATTTTTTTTTTTTTTTTTTTTAATTTAGCAATTTGTCCCTATTTCGAAATTATATAAAAAAATGTCTTTGTTTCGATACTCGATTACCCTAAAATCGAGTTTCAATGAAATATTCGATTTGTAGAAAATCGAGTTATGCCCGATCAAACTTATAAAATAAAAAAATAAAAAAAAATTTGCATGGAACTCGAGCTTCAGGAAATCGAGTTCCATGCAAAAATTTTTTACAAGTGTAATTGGGCCATATTCAGTGAGACCTATAGCGGCGTTTTTAAGCCCTATAGCGACGTTTTCTTTGGAAAGATTTTTTTCGTAAGTTTGATTGCCAGTTTTAGGGGGCCCTATAGTGGCGTTTTTAAGTCTTATAGTGACGTTTTTAAGCCCTATAGCGACGTTTTCTTTGGAAAAATTTTTTTCGTAAGTCTGATTGCCATTTTTAGGGGGCCCTATAGTGACGTTTTTAAGTCTTATGGTGACGTTTTTAAGCCCTATAGTGGCGTTTTTATACTCGATTTCCATAATATCGAGTTCCATGCATTTTTTTTTTTTTTTAAATTTTAAGTTTGATCGGGCATACTCGATTTTCTACAGATCGAGTATTTCATTGAAACTCGATTTTAGGGTAATCGAGTATCGAAACAGGGGCATTTCCCTATATAATTTCGAAATAGGGGCAAATTGTTAAATAAAAAAAAAATTAAGGGCAAAAGCCCATTTTGTCCCCGGTCCTAGACTCATTGTATTTAATCAGCTAGGTTGCGACATTTGTCAAGTAATCATTGGTGGACCAAGTCAGTCAGTCAGATATACTGCTAGTAGTTATTTCTTTATTGTCTATTTGAAATCTGTTTATTTTATTAAAATTGAAAACTTTTTATTTAAAGTATTATATATAAAACTAAAAGTTAGTTGAAACAGTATAGTAAGACCTATAAATAGCACCAAAAAATACAGTGGGTTTATAAATAGTAGCAAAAATAAGCTGAATAGTAAAATAAACTAGTTTTTTAAGGGTCTGTTTGGGATCCGTTTATTTTGCTGAAACTGAAAATTTTTTACTGAAAGTGCTATAGATAAATGTAAAAGTTAGTTAAAATAGTACAATAAGACCCATGAATAATAGCAAAAATAAGCAAAATAGTAAAATAAGTTGGCAAAATTAATCATGTCAAACAGACACTAAGTTGGAGCCAAACGCACAATTAGTTTTTTCTATTTTAGTTCCTACTTCTTGAACATAAGAGCAGAGTAACGAAATGTTCATTCCTAATGAGAAAGTCTATCACTTTTCTCTCATTTATGTTCCATTGTTGAGATCTTTTACTTCATGTCATTCTCATTTTAATACTTATCACCATAAAGTCCACAACATTTAGGGCCAATTCTAGATATTTTGGGCCTTAGGTGAGAACCAAAATGAGACACTTTTTATATTTATGATTTAATTAAATTAATATTTATTTAATATTTTTATATTATAATATATTTCATTTAAAATCTATTTTTCTTGCCTTTTGAAATGCAAATTGACTAATTAAAATTTTGTATTCAAGTTATTCTAAAATCTCATTTTCAATCGATAATATAGCTAATCCACTTAATCTTTCTTGGGACATTGTCGACCTTAGCTAGATATGATTTTATTAATTTTAATTTTGAAAACTTCTTTCTGCAAAAGCAACTGTAACATATATTGTTAGTAAAATTCTACAAGTAATGCATGTATTCGGAAATGAATCTAACATTTTTTATATAATTTAGTTATAATTTAGTATGTCAATTGGAGTATATTCTTTTATTTGTAAATTTTATTTTAAAACTTTTAACTCTGATAATAAATCTAAGCTATCAATATCATAATAAACATCATGTTTGAGAAAAGAATCAAGTTTAAGATAGTATTTTTGCAAACTATCATCATCTAATGATTTCAATTCCGTGAAGTTAAATATAAAACAAAAAATATCTTCATATATTTGAAATTGTTCAAACCTATTCACAAATGAACTAATTGCTTTATCTACTATATATAAGAAATAATCAATTCTAAAAGATTCTTTAGCAGATCGTGTTATCTCATTATGAACATTTTCATCAAGTTATTTCTTTCTATGAATTATACGTTTCTCACGAATATGGGTTCTATTTTCATTTCAGATGCAATTTTTTTAGATGAATTCATAGCATATATAAATCAATTTTCTCTATATCCTTTAAAATAAGAAATGAAGCAATTTAATTGATCTATAGCCACATAAGTATTATTGACTTATTTGATAATACTCAATCCTAAAGTTTTGAATTTCGTATCGGAGGTCGTTCCGAATTGGCCATGAGAACGAAATATTCTGGTATCGATGTGTACTAGTTCTTTATATATATATATATATATATTAAAGTAATTAATAAAAAAAATTGTTATTACTTTTTACTATAATAGATAATGTTTGTTTCTTAGGGCTTTCAAGAGCATGACTCTTCTTTTTGAAGAAAGTCTTTCCTTTCATTTACAACATATTTGATTGTCATTCTGAGCCACAGTGGTGGTTTCTACACCATGCCACCCATACTTAAAAGTATCTGGTCAGCACACTAAGAATGAAGTAGTGCGATTGGCGGGCGTTGGAAAGAGAGCTTCAGTATAATTCTCGCGTGAGGTACAAAGCACCTCACTGCTCTTTGCTTTGCGTATGCTGGTTCGAAATCCACTTCTTTCGCTAGATTGTGTATTAAGGAGCAACTACTGGTGGTATTTAGAATTTCCCTTCGCTTCTTTATTTCTTGAATCTTGAATGTTGTCTGCTAGAATGAGGTGTCTCTACCCTGGACGCTCTGTCTCCTTTTATGACTTCCCTACAGCTATGAGAGGTTTTCGGTCAGCCAAAGTAGAACCCCCTCATTCCGATCATCCATGAGGCCCTTTTTAGGGGGAATCCAGATCTTTCATCATCCCCTCTGAAACAACCATGAAATGGCTAGTAGGAAGGCGGGAAATGCTTATGGGGAGGATTTAATCTAAAACAATCCACAAGGCAACAAATTCACTAAATAGAATGGAAGTGTTTACAATAGATTTTTCCCTAAATCTAATGCTATCTCTTGATTCTACAAAATTTCAAAAAGTTGATGTTCAAAGCAATGTGTAACTCACACTAACACCTGTACTTAAGGAAAATAAAAGGACATATTTAGTGACCACTACAAAGCAACAAAGAAAGGAGATACAAAAAACACTTTAAAGTTGTCTTTCAATTTATTTGAAATATTGATTAAGTAGTTCTTTAAATTTGTGTTTCATACATTTTATGGATAGTTGAGGATGTTAAAGATTTAATTCTTCATTTTATTTTAAAGTTAAGTTTGATTTCTATTTTTTATGATGTAATTTAATGTTTCATATCAAGATTAATATTTCATATCTAGGATAAGAAACTATAAAACTGAAATCCTAATGTACAATCAAAGAGGAAGAGAAAAAAAAAATAGTTTATATTTTTATACACAATAGCTTTCCTGTGCATCGCATGGGTTAGTGACTAGTTATTGATAGTTAGATGATGCGCATATGGCACAGTATTGCCACGTCTTTCTTTATTTTCTATCTCATATATCCTTTTATATATGGTTTTGCTCTTACTTAGTTTTGCTCTTGATGACAGTGCTCCAATGAAATTAAAGACAAAATTTAGATACAAAATTAGTTGTAACTTAAGATTATAACTCTACTCAATATCTTTTTATTTGCAGTAAATTTTGACAAATCCATCATTGGATTATATTTTCTTCTTATATCCTTTATGCTTGCAAAATTTATAAAAAATTAAAAATCAATAGCTATGTCATCAATAAATTATTTAAATTGCAAGTATCTGTAGTTTAAAATTATGCATAAGATACAAGCTTATAGATCATATAATAAATAATATTTTATCGACACAAAATTTTATGTGTATTAAGAGAGTAAAGAATATGTCATCCAAATATGAAATAATGTTAATTTTTTTCAAAAAAAAGTTATAATTTTAAGCTACAACCAATTTTTTAACTAAATTTTGTCCTTAAATTAATGGCCCTCGAGTACGAGTGAGCTCGGCGAGAAATATGATTACTAATTAGGGTGACGGAAAATTTTATTCTCTCTTTCTTCAGGAGGACCATTCCCTATTAGAAAGGGAATCCAAGCGAGCCAGATTGGATGTTGGTTCCGCATCATCCAATCAAGTTGCTCCTAAGATCCTTTCTAGTAAGCGTGTGACCCTTAATGCGATAAAGAAAATTGAAACTCTTTATTAACTTCTTTCAAATTCTAAGAATATCTGAGGTAGGTAGAAATCATGGGCGAAGCTAAGGATTTTCCATCATCGTATTGAATCTCTGTTTAGTTTGATTAAAGAATCGCATTAAAAAAATAAAAAAAGCAGCTAAGGAATTCCTTTCATCGCCATCATCGCGTTATTATTATTATTATTATGCGGTAATATCTTTTCATAAGAAAGATGCCCAAGGGAAGATAACCACAACTGAATAGGTCCAAACACCAAATAGGCCTTTAAAAAACCTTTTTTTTTTTTTTTCAACATCAGTTATTCTTAGAACTTGAAACTTGAAAGGCTGGCTTGAATCTCAATTTTCGTGACAAAAATATTAACCACATGCAAGTAATATCAAGCGTTTTTGTTGTAATTTCTATGCAAAGCACTTGTGAAGTTGAAATAAGTTGAGTTTTGTCCAAGTTACATTATTCAAAAATGACCAAAAAGAGGGATTTAGAGACCTCAAATGAAGAAATGGAAGCCAAAACCGGAATCTGCATAAAAAACTGAGCAAGATAGGCCCTATTAAAAAATTTTGACTTTTTGTCAAAAGTCAACTATCAACTGCAAAAAGTCAATGGCTAACGTGTGCTAACGTAAGCTAATGACACGAGGTGCTGATGACGTGGAGTGACGCTAATAGGCTCAGGCGCGTGGAGCATGTGGAGGTGCGTGGCAGCGCAGTGACCAGCGCTGGTGGCACGTGGAGTGCGTGTGGGCTCGTGTTCGGTCTTTTCTGGCTGTTCTAGGTTGGTTTTTGCTCGGGATTGGTTGTTCTGTCATGCTATGCCTTTGTTTTGGCAGTTTGATGAACAAAATGATGAGATTCAAGAGTTGCAGGGATTGTAGATGTGATAGCAGTAACTCACTTCTGACAATGGCTACTAGATGAAGGTGAGGGCAATGGAAGAGCGCCGAAGATGACCACAGGAACTAGAATTTCAGAACAATGACTCTGATACCATGTTAAGAATATAAAGTGAGAGAGAGAAAGACTGAATAGTCTAAATAACACTGTACAATAAAGAGCCTTATATAGACTAAGTATGTGTGAAGTACAAGTAATATGAGTGTTCTACAAGTACAGTATGCCTGGCTAAGTCCGATGAGCTAGACTAAACTAAGCTATATATTAACAGGGTATATGCATAGCTTTTATTTATTTGTATTGAAATTTTGTTTTGTTTTATTTTTACATTGTGATATTGATACCATTTTTCCTCTTGTACCAGGGTAGACATGTTGGTCTGGATCAAGGTTGCTACTGCCGCAGTTGGCCTAGGGATCGCTCTTATCTCTCTATATATTGCTATACATAAGTGTAGATCCAACAACACTAGACCGATAGTTGGAATGTCATCATGTCAACTGACCTAAGGCTCATTGGAAATTTCCTCCATCATATTGATACCTTTTTGTTTAGTTAAAAACTGGTTCTTTTGATTGAGGCCAGCAAGTCTGAAATCAGATTTCATTATTATTTTTGAACAGCTAGTTAAAATGTCCCTCTTTATAATTGCATTTTTATGCTCCTCTTAATAATATTAAAACCAAGTATTCCGAATCATTTTGAAACATACACGCATTTCTTAAACAGACTATTTAAAGACCACTTTTTGAAGAATATGGTCGAAATTTTACAAGAAGTCTGAAATTAGATTTCATTTATTAAAAAAAAAAAAATCAGAAATTGGATTTGAAAAAAAAAATGTATAAATTATTTTAATAATTTCAAAATTATCTAAAATGATTCCAGAATTAGATGCAGTCAAAAATTTCAAAATTAATTTCTATTAATCTCTCTTAAGTCTTAACCTCCATTTTATTTATTTTTGAACGGAAACCATCATTTTATTGAATTAGTTAATAGAATAAAACATTAAAACGAAATGAGAAACATCCTCATTTAGCAGATCGTTTAACCAAACTGGGTGCTCTTCTATTCATATGTTTAGCCTAATAAATTCTTTACTCATTCTAGCATGCTTAGAGCACCCACAGCAAATGTGGGATATGTGCCAAATATTTACAACAACCACAAAAAAGAGCTCCTCATCAGATATTGCATATGTTGTAAAATTATACCACATATGTCCGTACCGTTGCAAATTTGCAATGATACGGACATATGTGGTAAACCAAAAATTATTATTTTATTTGACTTTTCTCTCTCCTCTCATTTTTTTATTTAATTTTCTCCCTCCCTTCTCAGAATCTATCTCTTGCTCTCTCTCCCAAGTTCCCAACCCATTCTTCCTCTTCTCACAATCGGACGCGAGCAAGAAGAAGGTGGCGCACAAGAAGGCGACGGCGGCGGCCAATCATCGTCATCCTCCACAACCACCACCTCAGCCAACCACAACCACCATCGCAACAACAAACCCAAATCCAAAAAAACCCAACAAACCCACCACGGCACCACCATATCTTAACCCACAACCATCGGAATCCACCACTCCATCGGAACCCATTACTCCATCGAAACCCACAAACCAAAACCATAAACCACCGTAGACCCACACTCTATGGAGACCGTCGCCGACCACCGCGTAGACCATCGCCTACCATTGCCTTCAAGAACGTCGCTACGGCGTTAGGCTCGGTGGAGATGGGTTTAGCCGGTGATAGGTTTGGGTTTGGCAGGTGATCTCACCCAGGGGCCGCCGTCAATCTCACCTTCTTCCCTGTGTTTGCCTTTTACTCTGCCTCTCTCTAGTTGTGGGGTTTTTTTTTTTTTTTTTTGGGTTGCAATTTGGGTTGATTTGATATTGGTAATTATGGTGGTTGGTTTGCAGTAGAGGTGTTGTTGTAGTAGTGGATATTGGTGGCCGGTGGTTGTGCCGTTGATGGTGTGACTGTTGTTGATGATAATGGGAATGAGATAATATATTATTTTAATGTGTAGTAAATATTATTTTAATGTATAGAATTGAAGGATAAAACATCTGATAAATGGGATATTGTAAAATGATATGGTAAAATGATAAAGTAGGTGTTTGATGTTGTAAAATGGCATAATTTTTGGAACATCTGCTACGGATGCTCTGCAATAGCGTTTCCTTCCCTCTTTTTGTGACTCAGCTGAAAATGTAGGAATCGAGACAACTCCTCCTTAGCTTCTTGAACCAAATGTCCACAAACATTGCTTCTTCGAAATTTACTGATCACTGCGTTTCTTTGCTACTAAACAAGTTTTAATCCACAAAGAAAAATTAAATATCACTCATTGCTTAGTCTTTCTCTTTAAATGCAAATTCATATTACCTTTTTACTAAATTTTTTTTTTAAAGAAAAAGTTGAAAGGAACACAATTATACATTTTTTTTTTCGTATTTAAAAGAAAAATAAATTGTACATAAATTACTAAGTTGAAAAAAAAAAAAAAAAAAAAAAAAAAAAAAAAAAAAAAAGCCCGTAATCCAACTGCTCAAAGATGGTGTTCATTGCTTTTAGACATGGCAAAACGGGTCAGAATTTTTTGACCCGACCCGACCCGACCCGAACCCAATTTTTTTTGACCCGAAGCAAAAACGGGTTGACTCGTGACCCGACCCGTGTTTTTTGCGGGTCAACCCGACCAGACCCATGACCCGACCCGAACCCGAACCATTTTTTTAAAACTTTTTTTTTTTGGGGTAAAAAAATAGTAAAACTAAGACAATATTGGTTTAATTGTTTATTGTGAACTTTAAGGAAACAATTGATACATTTACATAACTGCATGCAAATTAATTAAAAGACAAATGACTGAATAATCTGTAATGAGTAAAGATTTTTAGATATCAAATAGCAAAGTACATACCAAGATAATTTGGTTACAACAGAGTTAAAAACATAGATTTAAAATTGTAAACACGTGTGAGAAACATTCACAAGTGTGAAAATAGTGAAACTAAAGTATCAACCTAGCATAAATTATGAAAACTTAGACCTATTTTTTAATAATTTATGTCCAAAATAAACGGTTTTTCAAAATAAATTATGATATTTTCTAGAGTGTGTGTTACTTAATAATAATATGATATTCATAAAAGATACCATGTATAAATAAGTAAGCATCAAATTTTAAAGTATATCTCAAATTGAAATAGAGTGTCAACCACAATTGATAATAGATTATAAAATTAATTTTCAAGATTGTAAATTTCTTATATGTTTTTATTCTTTATCAAATGAGTTATCCAATGAGTCATTTGTAATTTTGTTTTATATTTTGGAATGTTGATACTATATAAAAATAAAACTTGTGTATTTGTTTTACTTATCTTTGTGTTATTTTGTTTTAGATAGCAATGTTAGGCTTTGTATAATTTTAAAATTATTGAATAAGTATTAATAAGTTTAACTGAGTTCATTCTTGATATAAGTAGTGAATTCAAAATAATGCATTTCACATCAAGTAATTTGTTGCATAACTTTCCAAATGGCAAATACATGTTGTTTTCTTTATCAAAAAAAAAAAAAAAAATTTCATGTGAAAAATACGGGTCAACCCGACCTGACCCGCAACCCGATTGACCCGAACCCGATTTTAACCCGTTTAAAATGACCCGTTTTTGACCTGTGACCCGTTTGACCCGCAACCCGATTGACCCGACCCGAACCCGACCCGACCCGACCTGCCCATTTTGCCATGTCTAGTTGCTTTGAGTTGGCCGCTTAGATTTTTCTTCATGCGTGTCTGAAAAAAATAAAATAAAATAAGGGTCCATTGCTTTTGCTGTGACGTAACTTTTGTCTCATCCTACTAACTCTCTGATTGGCATGTGTGATTTTAGGAGTTTGATACGGTGTTGCACCTGCGACTACACTCTCTTTTCACATAAATTTTTATCTTTCTTATTTTTTAACTCTAACTTTTTAACTTTTTTTTAAAATTTATTTTAAATTTTATTTATTTATTTAATACTGTTAAATTTGAAATTTGCTTTTTTTTTTTTTTTTTTTTTTAATTTTTAACTTTTACAAAGTTCATAATTTCTTAACCACAGTTCAATATTTTAATGGGTCCTTAGAAAGTACTGCTTTTGCTTACCGTCAAGTCAACAATGGATGCTTATCTTTGAAGAGGGAAAAATCTCCACAAGTATGGATCTGATGGCCCAGCATCCTAACGGGCCATCACTTGTGGGCCGAGTTTGGATGGGTCAGTTGAGCCGCAAAGCCTATAAGCGAAATTCTAGCACAAATAAAGTTCTAGAAGATACGCTCATTAATGAGTCCTCTCCACAAGGAAACACCTTGTCCATCAAGTTTAGGATTCTACAAAGAAGAGTCCTATAAGGAAAAGACTTCCGCGCGAAAGAAGAGATGTCAATCTTCTACTACTATAAAAGCCCCAATACCCTCACAAATCAAGGTTCACATAATTAACCCCTCGCTAGCACTCTAGAGTTGAAGAAGTTCTAACTTAACCTTCGGAGGGTACTTGGCCGACACCACACCGGTGTCCTTCGTAAGGTTTTCTTTTTTTTGTTGTGCAGGTTTACACTCGAGCACATAAGTATCGTGTGGCTCACTGGTGAATTTCCTAACATCATCAGCTGGCGCCGTCTATGGGAAACTCTCGATTAGTTGAGATTCATAAGTCATACTATTGTTTCCCGGACTAAAGGGTTGCATGGTACTCACTCGCTCGATGGCAACCACCAATGACGTTCAAGGAGAGGAACCACCCACAACTGCCCAAGAGAGACAAGTTTGAACTCTTACTGCCACCGTGGAGCGCCTCACTAAACAAAACCTTGACTTGGAAGAACAGCTGTGCCAGAGGAATGCAGTACCGAATGATCAACAAGAAGACCAAGAAGGGACTAGCGCTGCAAGAAAAAACCAGGAGAGACCTGAAGGCAGCCATGCCCCAAGCAGACCAGAAAGGCAGAACTTGAGCATGTCATCTCTCACGGATGCAACTCCACCACACATTGTCGCAGAGATGCAAGCGATGAGAGAACAAATGGAGGTTATGATGAACGCACTCAAGGGGCGAGTTTCCAGTGACCTTGACGATCTAGTCAACCGCACTGATTCACCTTTCACTGCGGCCGTGAATTCCTTCCCTCTACCACACAAGTTTCGAATGCCACAGATCGACAGTTATGACAGAATAAAAGATCCTCTAGATCACCTAGAAACGTTCAAAACCTTGATGCACCTTTAAGGGGTCGCAGATGAAATAATGTGCAGGGCTTTCCCCACCACGCTAAAGGGAGCTGCAAGGATTTGGTTTAGTCGGTTGACACCGAATTCCATCAGCACTTTCAAGGAATTAAGCGCTTAGTTCACGTCTCACTTTATCGGGGGACATAAGTATAAGAAGTCAATGGCGTGCCTGATGAGCATCAAACAGCGAGAGGACAAGACATTGAGATCCTACATAACCCGCTTCAATAAGGAAGCACTTTCAATCGATGAGGCCGACGATAAGATATTGGTAGTAGCCTTCACAAATGGGTTGCGAAAGGGTACATTCTTGTTTTCTATATACAAAAATGACCCAAAAACCATGACGGAGGTCCTTTACAGGGCCACCAAGTATATGAATGCGGAAGACGCATTGCTGGCCTAGGAGGACAAACCAAGGAAGAAAGAGCGACAGGAAGACACCCGACAGGACCACGAACAGAAAAGACTCAAAACTGGAGACCGAAGGGTCGACCAGCGGTCTAAGCCCCAAGGAAGAAAGTTTACAAGCTTCACCCCGTTGAATACCCCAATAGACCAAGTCCTAATGCAGATTAAGGACGAAGGGGCTCTAACCTTTCCAGGAAAACTCAAGAGTGATCCGAGCAAGCAGTCCAGAGATAGGTATTGCCGTTTCCACCGTGACCACGGTCATGATACGTCTGATTGCTACGATTTGAAACAGCAAATTAAGGTCCTTATCAGACAAGGAAAATTACAAAAGTTTATCAGGAAGGAAAGGACGGACCTTCCACCTCAAGAGCAGTAACCCCGAAGGGAGAATGAGCCTCCTAGACCCCCAGTCGGAGACATAAGGATGATTGTGGGAGGAACAGCGACAGCAGGCTCGTCCAAAAAGGCCCAAAAAACTTACCTCCGAATGGTTCAGGTCGTCCAGCTGACTGGCTCGGTTCCGAAGATAGCCCGAAGGGATAGCCCAATAATTGGGTTCTCAGAAGAAGATGCTCGACGTCTTCATCATCTGCATGACAATGCACTGGTTGTCACCCTATGAGTCGAGGAATATAACATGCACCGAGTGTTGGTTAACAATGGCAGCTTAGCGGACATCCTGTATTATCCCGCATTCCAGCAAATGATGATTAATAAGGAATGACTGATACCAACGAACGCCCCGCTGTTGGGGTTTGGAAGAACGAGGGTATTCCCGTTGGGTGCAATCACACTTTCGGTGACGGTAGGAGATTATCCTCAGCAGATCACTCGAGACGTGACATTCCTCGTAGTTGACTGCTCGTCAGCGTACAACGCTATCCTTGGACGACCTACTCTTAATGCATGGAAGGCAGCAACCTCAACATACCACCTGATGGTTAAGTTCCCCACAGAGTATGGGGTCGGGGAGTTACGGGGGAATCAAGTGGCCGCCCATGAATGTTACTTAGCCATGTTGAAGATGAAGGACCACCAGCAAACAATGTGCATAGGAGAACAGCAAGTCACTGCGGAGCCCGTCGAGGAAGTGGAAGAAATAGCTTTAGACGAATCAAGACCTGAACAGACCACTAAAATTGGGACATTGGCCAGCCAATCCACACGGCAGGCCTTCACAGAATTCCTCAAGATGAATCAAGATGTTTTTGCCTGGAGCCACGAGGACATGCCAGGGATTGACCGCTCAGTCATAGTTCACAAGTTAAATGTGAACCCCACATTTTTGCCCGTAAGACAGAAAAAGCGAGTATTCGCCCAAGAGCGGGACAAAGCAATAGCCGAAGAGGTTAGGAAGCTACTTGAGGCAGACTTCATCCGGGAGGTATATTACCCCGACTGATTAGCAAACGTCGTGATGGTCAAAAAAGCTAACGGGAAGTGGCGAATGTGTGTCGACTTCACGGACCTCAACAGGACATGCCCAAAGGACAGTTACCCGTTACCTCGGATTGATACACTGGTAGACTCAACGGCAAGACACCAACTCTTAAGCTTCATGGATGCCTTCTCCGGCTACAACCAAATCAAGATGGACAAAGCCGATCAGGAGAAAACCTCGTTTGTTACAAGTCAGGGGCTTTTTTGTTATAAAGTAATGCCGTTTGGACTTAAGAATGCAGGAGCAACGTATTAGAGATTAATGAACAAAATGTTCGCGCACCAGATTGGGAGGAACGTACAAGTATATGTCGATGACATGCTCGTAAAGAGCCTTCTCAAACATGACCACCTGAAAGACCTACAGGAAACATTCGACACTCTAAGGTCATATAAAATGAAGTTAAATCCGAACAAGTGCGTGTTCGGGGTGACGGCAGGGAAATTCTTAGGATTCATGGTTTCCTAGAAAGGTATAGAAATTAATCCAGAGAAGATTCGAGCCATCGTGGAGTTGGAACCGCCAAAAACAATCAAAGATGTGCAAAAATTGAACAGTAAAATTGCGGCCCTGAACAGGTTCGTCTCCAAGGCGACGGACAAATGTCTTCCATTCTTTCGTACATTAAGAAAATCGTTCGTATGGACGGACGAATGCCAGAAGGCATTCAAGGACTTGAAGAAGTACCTATCATCTCGACCATTGCTCAGCCCATCAAAACTTGAAGACATACTCTACCTCTATTTGGCAGTGTCGGAAGTAGCAGTCAGCGCGGCCCTAATTAGAGAGGAGGACGGATCATAAAAATCCGTCTACTTTATAAGTAGGGCGTTCCGAGGAGCGGAAGGAAGGTATCCTCAAATAGAGAAATTGGCGTTCGCACTAGTAACTGTGGCACGAAAGCTCAAGCCCTACTTCCAGGCACACACAATTGTGGTACTAACAGACCAGCATCTTAGGAGAGCCATGAATAGCCCGGAGAGGGCTGGGCGCATGGCGTTATGGACGATGGAACTGAGTGAATTCGATATACAGTACCGCTCGCGAAATGCGATAAAAGGGCAAGCCGTTGCTGACTTCATTGCAAAATTTGCAAGATCAGAAGGCGAAGGAGCAGAGATAAGCACGCTGTGGAAAATCCACACTGATGGATCCTCAAACAGGCACGCTGAGGGTGTCGGAGTGGTAATCTAGACCCCTGAAGGAGATAAAATTAAGTGCATGATCCGGCTGGACTTCACTACCACCAACAACGTAGCCGAATATGAAGCACTAGTGGCAGGTCTAGACCTTGCTAAGGCAGCAGGCGCTGAGAACATGATCGTACATTGCAACTCCCAGGTAGTGATAGGTCACATCAGCGGCGACTACGAATGTAAAAATAAGATAATAAAGCGGTATCTGGAGGAGGTAAAACACCGTATCAGTAGCCTCGAAGTCAAATTCGTCCAAATCCCAAGGGAGAAGAACGAATGTGCCGACCATCTAGCAAAAGCGGCATCAGCAGAGTCTATGCTTATCCCCAAACAGGTATTGTCGTTTGTTCAAATCTCCTCACTTATTGATGACGAGGCAAACATGCAGGAAGTGAATACAGAAAGCGATTGGACTACTCCTTTAATATCCTGTCTGAGGACGGGAACATTACCAAACGGAAAGAATGCCGCTAGGAAGTTGAAAGTACAAGCAGCACGATTTGTAATGATAAAGGACGTGTTATATAAGAGGGGATTCTCACGTCCATACTTGAGGTGTTTATGCTAAGAGAAAGCAGACTACGTGATGAGGGAAGTCCACGAGGGTATCTACGGAAACCATTCGGGGGCGCGTTCACTGGCGCACAAGTTGATCTGAGCCGGCTACTTTTGGCTGACAATGCTAAAGGACACCCAAGCTTATGTCAAAGCCTGCGATAAGTGCCAAAGATTTAGCAACTTCATCAAACAATCGTCCAAAGAGTTAACACCCATGACGGCCCCTTGGCCTTTCGCTCAATGGGGACTTGACATCATGGGTCCCTTTCCTACCGGAGTCCGACAGTTAAAGTTCCTGGTGGTTGGCATCGACTATTTCACCAAGTGGGTAGAAGCAAAAGCACTGGCCACTATCACGGAAAGAAACATTCGGAGTTTCGTTTGGAGGAATATCATCTGCAGGTACGAGATTCCTAGAGTACTCGTCTTCGATAACGGAAAGAAATTTGACAACAGTGCCTTTCGGAACTTTTGCTTGGAGTTAGGCATCAAAAACCACTACTCCTCTCCAGCACATCCATAGGCCAATGGGCAAGTTGAAGTCACAAACCGATCCTTACTTAAAATCATCAAGACCCGGCTTGAGAAGGCAAAGAGTATCTGACCAGACGAGCTCTTGAGTGTTTTATGGGCCTACAGAACCACCGCTAGAACTCCCACAGGCGAAATGCCGTTCCGACTCACCTACGGAAGTGATTCTGTCATCCCAACAGAAGTGGGACTCACAAGCTACAGAGTTGACAACTATGACACAAACAAAAATGAAGATGCAATGCGTCTTCAGCTCGACCTATTAGACGAAGTACGGGCAGCGGCAGAGCAAAGACTGGCAAGGTACCAAAACCTCATGGCTAAACACTACAACTCCAACGTTCGGCATAGAGAACTTCAGGTAGGAGATCTTGTGCTTCAGAAGGTGATGGGTTCTACCAGAGACTCGTCACAAGGGAAGCTCGGCCCCAAATGGGAAGGACCCTACAGGATCACATCATAGCAACGAAAGGGAACCTACCACCTTGAGACTCTAGACGGGCAAAAACTACAACACCTATGAAACATGGAGCACCTACGGAAGTACTACCAGTAGCAGACCTAAGGCATAACGGCGTTTTATTTTTTCGACTTTTCTACAAGTTTTAGATTTCCAGTTTATTTAATTTCTCTACAAGTTACTAGTTTTACTTAAGAACAATTTTTGCTACAATATGTTTTTAAGCCCAAGGGGGCACGTACCTTTCTACGAATGCATGATTTTCATTCAGATACAACTATGTTTCCCTACATACACTCTTAAAAATCTTAAGTCCGCAGAGTAGACGGACCACCCTAAGAGGGTTAAAAATTGTTCAAGTCCATAAAGTGGACGGAGGAAGCCCACAAAATGGACGGATCTCCCCAGGAGGGATAAGATCTTAAGTCCGCAAAGTAGACGGACCAACCTAAGAGGGTTAAAAATTGCTTAAGTCCATAAAGTGGACGGAGGAAGTCCACAAAGTGGATGGATCTCCCCAGGAGGGATAAGATCTTACGTCCACAAAGTGGACGGACCACCCCAAGAAGGTTAAAAATTGCTCAAGTCCATAAAGTGGACAAAGTCCATAAAAATTGGACGGACAACCCAGAGATGGTTAAAAACTCTACAAATCCATAATTTGAACGGAGTCCATGAAGTGGACGGTCTTCTTCCGAATAAAGCTAGAAACTACACAAAACCATAGAATGGACGGAGTCCACAACTTGGACGAATCATCCCAAAAGGATGAAAATCCCAAGTCCTATAAAGGACGGATAAAAACGTAGTCCACATGATGGACGGATCATCCCAAAATGATGAAAATCCTAAGTCCTATGGAAGAAGGATAAAAACTAACGTCCACAAGATGGATGGATCGCCTTAGGAAAGCTAAAAAAGACCACCAAGTGGACGGATCTCCTCAAAGAAGATTAAAATAAAAATCATAGGGAGGACGGATCCCCCTAGTACGGCTAATATCCAAGATAGACGGATTAAGGAAAACACCTCGAATCAAATAAGACGGTGTTTTCTTTAGTCCGACGAGCCCAAGGGCGAACGGTACAATTCATTAACCAAATCAAATAAAGTCAACAGATGAATTATAAGCAACAGAGTATATATGCCAAGCGAATAGGAAAAGATTGACGGACAAAGTACCCATAAGAGGGAAATGTTTAATAATAAGAAGATGACAGAATTATAAATTGTTCCCCAAATACCTTTACATATTAAAAATTAAAATAAAAAGGTGAAATAAAGTTTAATCTAGAACAGGTGTTTCCTTCTCTTCATCACGACGGGTTTGGCCATGCTTAGGATCACTCTCAACAGCTGGCTAATCTTCAGGAGCATTTTTACCGTCCTTAAGATCGCTTTCAATAATTTGTTGATCTCTAGGAGCACTGACGGGTGGGTTCTCGCCAAAGAGCTCGTCCGTGTCCTCAGAATAGGCAGGACGAATGGAGGTAAGTTCTTGAGCATTAATATTGACGGACGACAAATCAAAGTCCGGATATAATGCCTTCACTTGACGAACAGCCTCGTCAAAACCGTCATTATAAGAATCTCCAAGCTCTGACAAAAGGGCGTCGGAATCACAGTATTCTTGGATAGCAGCATCCTTTGCCAGACGGAGCTCTTTTTCTTTATCTTCGAGGACTTTCCTCAGCTCCTCCATCAACTTATAGTACTTATCTCTCTCCGTCTCCACCGATTTAAACTTCTTCTCCTGGACGACCCTCCATGCCTTCAGCTCTACAAGCTCTTCCTCCATCAGCTTGGCTTTCTCCCGAACACGGCCTAGGGTTGTCTCGTGATTGAGACACCGTCCCATCAGGCCCTTCACCATGACCATGGTTTGAAAGGTGAAATAATTTAGAAACCAAAGGCAGTAGTAAGACGAATGAAGAATAAAATGGATATGAGTTGGACGGGGTTTCCCTGGGCTATACTGAATAAACTCGTCTCGCCCATGGCCTCTGTCGAGTGATTACCCAGGTCTTCATAATCCTCGGAGGTAATAATGGAGAAAAGCTTTTCCAAAGCATATCTGGGGTTGTCCCGAAGAAGGGGAGGTGGTTTCTTAAGGCTGGAGGACGGATCCTTCATCAGACCTTTACCAGCCCCATGTTTGGGTGGGGTGGCCGTCTTGGCACCCTCAGCTATAAGCCCCACGACGGGCTCCAGAGAGACCTTAGGCTTCTTTGGGAGACAGTTTTCCTTAGACAGATGCTTTTGCTTTGTAGAGACCGTCGCCTCCTTGGGATCTGTAACATTGGCCTCCCTGTTTTTTGCAGCGTTAGTCCGTATAAGTGCCCTTTTCTTGGCAATATCCATTTCTGTAAAAATGAAATGATAAAGTTAGCTTCATAAAACAAAACCCATTATTCAAGCAAGAGGGGAATGACGGACGTATGTTGACGAATCCTTGCTTCGTTTTTTATTGCTGCTGGTGAAGGTATAGGTCTGTCACAGTACCAACAAATTGTGTCAAGGTTGACCAATTTTGCCCAGGTCCTTTCTTCTAGTGTGGTCTTGTTGAAAATTCTTTCAAGAAAACTAAATTCCTCAACGCTAACTTGTGGGCGCCATCGGACTGCAAATAAAAAGGATGGTTAGGAAAAGTTTTGAAATAAACTAAACGGTTTAAAAAGAATCCTCACACATTAGGACGGACACATACCATTCTCAGATAGTCTGCCCCATGTTGTGTCAACAGGCATGTGGTCTGTATCCCCTGGACGACACATCCATCCGTCACCCTCTAAGAAAAAATAATGACTCTTCTAGTCTCTGTTGGAGTCTGGGGTTTCGTATATTACCTTTAGTAGCGAACTCCTAGGTACAAAACTGTATATACCCCTAGATTTGTCAATCTCATCTGGACGGTAGCAATGTCGAAACTCTCGTACCGTCAACCTCCTAGCTCCGTCCAACCAAGCCCCGTACAGAATCTCCATTGCTATGAAGACTCTCCAGGCAATGGGGGATATTTGGTTGACGGACAAACCCAAATATTTTAGCAGCTCACGATGAAGGGAGCTCAATGGGAACCTAAGTCCTGCCTTCAACATTTGCTTATATACTCCAACATCGTCTACCCCCTCATAATAACATTTCTCTGATTTGTAAGGCAGACGGATGGGAATATGATTTGGAATCTGATAGTTGGCCCTAAGAGTTTTGAAATGGTTCTCCTTGATGGTTGATGTAAAATCATTAACTGTCCACTCTGGAAGCATGATGAACGCCCTTGGTCCATCGGCCCCTACAACGGATCCTAATTGTTGCTCTTTGCTATCATCAAACTCTACTTCTTGTTCGACCAATTCCATATCCTTATTTGTTGAGGACGGAGAAGAGGCGGACGGACTCCTATCGTCGCTGGGACTGTCCAGGTCTTTATGACCTGATGGGTATACCTCCTCATAGTCCGTCCCGTCATTGACAAATGATTGATTACTCGACGCACTAGACATTGACTAACTTAAGACTATGACGACTCTATTGAGAGGATGACGGATGTATGAAGTTGAGGTATAAAAATTAATCTGACGGATGAACGAAATGGAAAAAAGTACTTACCAGTCAGTATGAATGTGAACGGAGAAAGTTTGATGGTGACGGATGCGAGTAACTAGGCAATGAAGTCTGACAAGGATGACGGATTGCGCTCTGATCAAAGTATTTCTGAGCAAAGTGGAAAATGAGAGGTGAAGGCTTGATATTTATAAAGAGATTACACGGGAGACGAGGCGACGCCTCGATCCAAGACAACGCCCAATAGCATAGCGACGCGTGTCATAATGTCAGGATGAAATTATGCCAGTATGTGGAGACTGTCGACCCACGAATATCTGACCCGTCATGACTTGGTCATGGATCGTCACCCCATGTGCCCTGTAAAGACTCACGGGCTCATGGGGTAAGGGGGTAACTGAAGAGGGAAAAATCTTCACAAGTATGGATCTGACAGGCCAGCATCCTGACGAGCCATCACTTGTGGGCCGAGTTTGGATGGGTCAGTTGAGCCGCAAAGCCTATAAGCGAAATTCTAGCACAAATAAAGTTCTAGAAGATACACTCATTAATGAGTCCTCTCCACAAGGAAACACCTTGTCCATCAAGTTTAGGATTCTACAAAGAAGAGTCCTATAAGGAAAAGACTTCCGCGCGAAGGAAGAGATGTCAATCTTCTACTACTATAAAAGCCCCAATACCCTCACAAATCAAAGTACGCATAATTAACCCCTCTCTAGCACTCTAGAGTTGAAGAAGTTCTAATTTAACCTTCGGAGGGTACTTGGCCGACACCACACCGATGTCCTTCACAAGGTTTTCTTTTCTTTGTTTTGTAGGTTTACACTCAAGCGCATAAATATCGTGTGGCTCACTGGTGAATTTTCTAACATCATCAATCTTAATGGATCTTTAGCCTTTATTTAGATACTTCAGGGTATAACTAATTTACTTATCTAGCATGCTAGCTCTTTCTCTCTGACTATTTTAATCATCCTTCCTTCCTTCCTTCATGGGGCTTCCTTTTAATCCTAAATAGTCACTCACACTCTTATGCTCCTCTTCCAGTGAAGTTATAAAGAATACTCTCTCTGACTATTCTAATTGTTCACTATTACTATGCCGTTATCAATGTGTTAGTTTTACAACGATAAATTAACCATTTACTATTTCTATTCTATCCTATGTGGGACTTTTATTTATTTATTATATTTTTATAGAAATTCTATGTGGGAATTAATTTTTTAAATGACTAAATTATATATTTATAGATAGGATAAAATTTAAAATAATGGAAATTATCTATTTGGTTCATGATTATTAGTATTATTTATTATCATATCAGGATTCAAATATAGGCCCATAAAAAAATAAAAATAAAAAAATAAAAAAGATTCAAATCCAAGATTACATAAGAATACTCATACACGTTTTTTTAATAATCATATATTTATTACATATCATGCCTTATATTTTAAATCAATTTAGGAGTGTGTTCTGCTTCTCTAAATTGATATTTGTGAATCATTTAGCTTGCTTTTAGTTCATCATCCTCCACAACAACATAATATGCAAATAATTGTAATTGATCTATATTTCTCAAAATTAGTCGTGATGTGCTTCTAAGAGATTTATATACAACAAATTATTCATTCAAAAAAATATCTATATATCAAATTCTAAGATTCACACTAAATTAAATAAGCCTCTACCAACCATATACAACTTAGTTAATACTTAATACTTTGTCAAAATTGCTAATTTTTATCATTTTCTCTAAAAGCAAATGCGTATAGTTTGACTATATTTGATGTTCATATATATGACTTGAAAGAGAAGGATGACTTAACCATGAAGTATGAACCCATTAGATGTTTCTCAAAAAGTGAAAAATAATAATAATAATAATAATAATACAGAAAGGAAAAAAAATTTTCTTAAAAAAAAAAAAATTATTTAGGTCATTTTCGGTTGTATATGGGAATAGAAATTGTCAATTTGTGATTTGTTCAACCATTATTTAAGAGAGAGAGAGACAGAGAAAAGTGGAATCAGGATAAGCTAACTAGCTAAGCCAAGTCCGTTTCCTCATACAAACATCATATTATATATAATAAAAGTTCGGCTTAAATGCCGTGGTTGCACCATATGGCTTCACCAAATTGAAGAAATTTTATTAAATTTTTAGCTTTTTAAAGAATTAAAACTGTATAGTATACTACCAGGACTCTAATTCATTCTTATCATTAAATAAAATTATATTAATATTATTTTTTTATTTGTTTGGATATATTTCTTAAATTAAGAGATAATATTTAACATACAAAAATCTAATTTAGATAATATATATCATCTAATTAACATTATTTTTTATTTGTTATGATATATTTCTTAAATTAAGGGATAATATTTAACAGACAAAAATTTAATTTAGATAATATTTATCATCTAAATTTTCAAAATTTTAATTCTACTCTAACTAAAAGTCTATTTTAAAAATTTTCTAAATTTAAATCTCATCCCACGCATGTTTCTATTTTCCTCAAATTGCAACTTAAATTTTATTAATTATTATTATTATTATTATAGATTTTTCAAAAATAAATAAATATTTTTTTGTTCTTATCTTTTTTTCCTATAATTTCTAAGTTGATAAAAAATTTTAATTTGAAATCACTTCTTTGGATAAAGTTTGATAGACACAAAAACTTAATCATTTAATATCAACTTAACTTCTTCTCATCCATTAAAAAAAATTTATTCTTCTTTTTTTCCCCAATTTTCGACTTCTACAGTTTGTCTTCTTCTTCTTTTTTTAAAATAAAAATTATTCTTCTTTTTTTCCCCATTTTTTGATTTCTACGATTTCTCAATTTGTTATTCTTCTTTTTTCTTTTTAAAATATTTAGATAAACACAATTAAAAAAGAAAAATATAATTAAATAATTGATACAACTTAATTACCTATAATAAATATTCTAAAGTTACATTTTCTCTTTCTTCTAATCAAATATCGTCTACCTAATGAAATTTTATATAATAAAGTTTAACTAGAACTCTACTTCTCTTACAAGTACATGTGAATATAGCACTATTTAAAGTAAATCAATTATTAGATTTTGATATCATGATACGTAAATCAATTCCATTGCTACAAGGGAATGATATCAATTTCACGCTTTCATTCTATATACACGGCATGTTGCAATGTATCCCTCTCTTCAATTTTTTCCTTATTTACAAGGTAAATTTCTATCTTCCTCAATCTAAAAGTTACGATAATGTTTGTTTATATTTTAATCCGTTGTGCTCGAATATGGTTCTTGGGATTTTCTTAACTTTTGTTACGGTACATATTTGATGGTTTTTTTTTTTTTTTTTTTTGAAACTTCTAAGATTTAGATTTTAACTTCACACCTCCACAACTTAAACTAACATTAGATTTTTTGTTCATATCAACTTCTTTTATGTGGAGTGGACATATATATATATATATATATCAAATAATTCATAGAACCATACAATTTTTTTCTCTATTCATCTCTTCTTCTATATGTATTTGTTTACTCTAATTTATTCATCTCTATTCATATCAACTATCTTCTTTTTATTTTTTATTCAATGTGTTTCTATTTTTCTATTGACGTAGTTCAATTATTGTTTAAATTCTATTATTTTTATAAAGTATTTTAGATAATGCAATTCATTTCAATTATTGATATATTTTTTTTAATTTGGTGTTTTTAATTGATTGTGCAGATTATTTCCTCACTAAGGGCAATATCAAAATGGCTAGACACAAATGTCAATATCAAAATGGGTAGACACGGCTAATTCATATGTAAACTTTGTACATTTACATTGCAATACAATATATATTTTTTTCTCTTTATGTACATATATTTATCTATTTTTGAAATTATTTTGAGTGTGGTACCCTAGAAGGTTTAGACACTTATTTTTATTTATTTTTTTTTTTTTGTAATTAATGGAATATTTAGTTCGGTCATATATACAGGAAATTTTATCACCAAATCTATTTGGAATGAAACTCATCTACAATAATAAATTAGGAGATTTATGTGAGAAGAGCTATCTTTTTTATTTTATTTATTGTGTTTCTATTTTTCTATTAATGTAGTTCAATTATTACTTAAATTCTATGATTTTTTATTTTTTTAAAAATAGATAATGCAATTCATCTTAATTATTGATATTATTTTTTGATTTGGTGTTTTTGATTGATTATGCTAATTATTTTCTCACTTATGACAACGTTAAAAAGGCTATGACTGGTAATTTATAGGTAAAATTTACATTTACATTGCAATCTAGATACTTTATTTTTGTAATTTATGAAATTTGTTTTTGGTTATATATGCAATAAATTTATATATGGTTAGCGCTTCTACTACTCCACGTGTTAGTAGGTATAATGGAAAGATTTTTAAGTACCATATATATATATATATATAAACAAATTAAAATTTTACTACAAAGAGCTTCTAAAAATTTAAAACTTGCCATAATTTTTAAAAATTACTATTTTGTTTGTTATTAAATTATATTATATTATAAAAAATATATATTTTAATTTAAATATAATTTTTTTTTGCTTCAACGTGTTTTCTTTATTTTCTCAAATGGCTTTTTCACCCTTTTCCTTTAACGTGTTTTCTTTCTTTTATCAACTAGTGTATTTATTTATTTATATGTTTTAAAATCAAGTTTCAGCAGTGATTCTTCTTAAAAAAAAAAAAAAAGTCTCAGCAGTGATTTTTGTGTTTAACGGTAGATTTTTTTTTTTTTTTTCCTTTTCCTTTTTTGAATCAAAGGTAGTTAAAAAAAAAAAAAAAAAAAAAAAAAAAAAAGAAAAAAGATGGCCGGCTCCTCTATAAGTGTCATATATAAATAATATAATTAATGTAATAATAAATAAAAATAAAAGAAATTATTGATTTATATTTTGTAATAGGATATAAGAGTAAATTTATCTATTTGTTCTATTCC
The DNA here is from genome assembly GCA_023621385.1 of Quercus gilva. Taxonomy (NCBI): domain Eukaryota; kingdom Viridiplantae; phylum Streptophyta; class Magnoliopsida; order Fagales; family Fagaceae; genus Quercus; species Quercus gilva. The sequence continues at coordinate 4,091,280 of CM042477.1, read as the reverse complement.
CCTACTTTTCTTCTCAACTAAATAAAAAAAAAAAAAAAAAAAATTCATTCCTCCAACTAAACACACATAAGAGAAAAAAATTTCTATCCTTCAATTTTTCCATTCTCTCACTATTTTTTCTATCCTTTAACTTTTTCAAATTTCCAACCAAAAAAACCATATAAGAAGAGAAGGACGTATCTAATTCATTTTCAATAGTTTAGAAGATTTGGTTCATCAATAATAAGATTTATGACCATAACGTCACCTCACCCTGTATTGTTCTTGTGAATGCTTAAATGTTATATTAAATTGACTTATAAAACTTCATAATATTTTCGTTAATGTATTTTTGTGGTAACAGAAATTTGTTGTTACACACTTGCACTAGTATTTAACGATAAGAAAATGTTATATATATATATATATATATAAAATAAAATTTTTTCTCTAACTTAATTTAAGTGTATGCGTGCGTGAAGCTCCCTCCTAGAGACTTGAACCCTGACTTTTACCTCCCACACCTTACAAGCACTTATACTTGTAGAGTAACCATTACGCTAAAGGTACGCGGTGGTCAATAAGAAAATGTTTTAAGAACACTTTATTGATGAACTATGTTTTTAGGCCATATAACTACTAAATGTAGGATGTCTCATATGCATTATCAAACAACAAACAGTATATATTGGTCTAGTCATACACTATGCATAAATTGTAGATTGAATTGATCCATGTAATTTCATTATATATATATATATATATTTCAAATAAGAGACGTAGATTTGAACACTGGACATTTGAAACACTCAGAGATGCTAGGCCAATTGACCTAAAAATCACTGGTAATTAAGTGCAGCATTTTCATTGCAACATAAATTTTGTTGTTATACAATAAATTGTTTATGGAATATTTTAAAACATGCCAAAATTCTTCAACTCAAGTGGGACATTTTCTGATATTTCTAATGTAGACATCTGGGATTCAAATCTTTCCTCCCCAATTATTGAATCATCATAAAAAAAAAAAAAAAACAAAAAAAAAAAAACAAAACAAAAAAATTGAAACATTAATTCTAATACATGTACACATCTATGTACAAACATATAATAACATGAATAAATTTTAGCTACAAAATTGGTTGTAGCTTAAGACTATAACCTTACTCAATAAAATAAACTTTATTATATATTTTAAAAATCTAACCGTTGAATTGCATGTTCTTTATGTTCTTAATATACATATTAAATTTTGTGTCAGTCAGATATTATTTACTATATAATTTATGAGCTTATATAGACCCAATTACAACCATTTGGTTGTTTTCTAGAAGGTAAAGTTAGGTGTCATATTCAAACTTTCTCCGCGTTATTTTATTCATTGAAAATTTAGCAATATTACATTTTGGGCTTTCTAATTCTTTATTCATTGGAATGAAAAAAAAAAATTGTCCTTGGCTCATTACCAAATGCCCAACAATCGGATGATTTTATATTGAATTGATCCACGAAACTTCATAAATTGATGTGAATAAAAAATCTTCAGAAGATTTAGTTGCCAATTCAAGTTTATTTATTGTTCTTCCTAGTTTAAGAATGAGCATTTTAATGGTATAGATCAACCATATATATTATTATGGATCTCTTGGTGACTGTGTAACGTGAAATATAAGCAATTTATTAGCACGTTTGCTTTCAGATTGTTAAAATTTACATAGGATTTGACTTTGCAATTGGAAGGGTAAAGTGATCTAACCTTCCTTCTTAAACAATTCATTTCTTCGCCAGAGATGGCCTAAAAACTTTTGCCGCTAATCCACGATCAGAACATTGCATCATTAATATCACCACCACACGTTGCAAGTTTATTAGAAATTTTATGTACTAAGCTATGATGGGGTGATGGAATTTTTATGCGTTAAGGTGCAAGGTTGATTGGAAATTTTCTGTCACACTACCACTTGAAAATTTCAACATAGGATCACTTGCACAATTTTACAACTTTTTGTTTTTTTTTTTTTTTCAACACAATTATACACGAGTTAACAGGAGTACTAGAGTAGGTAACAAGTTAGAGGATTCGTGGCTCATGCTCATAAAAAAAATTATACAAACAAATATTCTTTGCATTTTTCCCATCTCATTCCTCCCCCTCTCAATCAAGGCTCAAGAGTCACTGGCACTATAAATCTTGATGAGAATTCCTTTACAATATCTAATAATTCAATTTTGTTAGGTAAAGTAGTAATAGTGAAAGAAACAAACTATCACTTTTTTTTCCTAATTTTCTTTTCCACTATTGTTTTCTTTTCGTGAGGGCATTGCTTCTTCATCCTATATTTCTTTCTAGTTTCTAGTGGTTTATTTATGGCTGGCACTAAAATGTGTAAAAAAAAAAAAACCTCTACACTGGTTGTTATTTTTATGATCAAATTGGCAATTAATTGATTGGAATGGTGTTTGGATTTTTTTTCTTTTTTGTGAAAAAAAATGATTCACACTTTTAATTGTCAGTTAAAACCAGACATCTTCGATTCTCATCCACTAGAAATGTTAATTTTTTGGGCTACTTTTATATATATATATATATATAAGAATTTTTTTGAGCTACTTATCAAAAAAAAAAAAAAAACTAAAAGACAAGGAAAACTTATCCCAAAAAGACAACTTTTATTTGGTTTGTCAGGGAAAACAAAAAATGAAAACCCATTTTTATATCATACAAAAGATCAATTAGAACTGCATCAATCATACTATTTGATCGGGGATTAGGAAAACAACTAAGATCCATTTCCCCAAAAAACAAAGGATGAAAAAAAAGTGACCTATCCATGTTTGATTTGGGGCTTTTATAAAAATCCATCCAAACCCATATCTTTCTGTTTCTACCCAAAATGGAAGATTTTGTTTTGGTGGCCCAAAACATTTTCCCAAACCGGCCAGTAGAAAGAAAAAGGCCCAAATCCACACTACTATTCAAAAACATCAAGAAGTTTTGAAGAAAAACAGAGCGTCACTTGCATGAAAGCAATTGCAAAAATAAACAGTTCAAATCAGGGACGGACCTAGGTAGGGGGCTAAGGGGGCCCGGGCCCCCCCCCCCCCCCTGGGTCCAAAATTTTTTTTTAACAGGTTAAATTTTTCAACAAAAAAAAAGAATATATAGGCTTGAGCCCCCTTGGTTTTCAGCTCAGGCCCCCCTTCCTGAATTCCAAGCCTAGCCAGCCAGCACAAGAGGCAAGAGCCCATGACCCATGTTAAAAAAAAAAAAAAAAAAAAAAAAAAAAAAAAAAAAAAAAACTCAGTAGTAAACCTAACGGAAAAACTAGAAGGAAGAAGGAAAAATAAAAAGAAAGGAAACAGAGATAGTGAAGCGAGACAGAGACTGAGAGCGATAGAGAGGCGAGACTACCCACGCCACACCGACGCCGACGCGAGACGGCGAGAGTCTACCCAGACCCAGTACGAACTGCCCCACGCCGACGTTGCCATTATCACGCTCAGCTGCCACCATTGCCCACGAGAGCCCCATCTTGCCGCAGCTGCCAGTTGCTCTGCCTTCACAGGTATTTAATCTATGATCCTTTCCTAGTTTCCTTAAAAATAAATAAAATGTTTGTGCTTGCTTGTGGAGTGTTTATGTTTTTATTGAACTGATGATGAGCAATGAAGATGAACTGATTACTGATGTTGGTGATTGTGATTCTGTGAATTGAGTATGTGCTGACTGTTGCGGCCTGTGGTGGTTTTTTTTTTTTTTTTTTGGCTTTTTGGCTTTGTGACTCTCTGTCATTCTGTGTGTGTCTGTGACTCTCTCTCTATAGATAAGAGAGATAGAGAGAGTAGAGTTTATAGAGATTACTTTGACTGTTTGTTTATGCTTTCATCTTTGTTGACGGGTGCTTGGGCATAATAGGGACAAGTGACACTGTAACTAGAAAAAAAAAAAAAAAAAAAGTTTTTGTTAGTAGTGCTGTGTGCAGAATAAATTTGTAGTGTCAGTGCCGTAGTGGGATTGGGTGAGTGGGTCAATGTCAGAGACAAAAATAAATAAAGGCAGACCAAAAACAAAAACAAAAAAATAAATTATATAATATGGAAAATTGTCACACAAATTTAATATATATGATTCTTATTTTATTTGTAGATCATGAAAAAATTAACTACAATGCATGATTTTTTCAAAAGAAAATATTCAAATTCTTCCAAAGTTAACATAGGATTGCCAACAACTAATGTTGCTATTCCAGTATGGGGGGGGGGGGGGGTGGACCTCTAAGTTGGGTAGGGGAACTCATGGTTGTGGTCTGTGAAGAAGTATCCGGAAGGGTTGGGAAGTTTTCAACAAATATGTCCAGTATAAGGTTGGGGTGGGGGATAGAGTGAAATTTTGGACAGACAGGTGGTGTGGAGAACTTTCTCTCCAATTGGCTTTCCCAGTCTTATACAGTTTTGCTGCAAATAGAGAGGCTTCAATAGAATCATCTTTAATAAGTCAAGGAGCAGGGGATGGGAGAACTTGGAATGTTCGTTTTAATCGAGGTCCTAATGATTGGGAGGTTGCTGTGGTGGTTGATTTCTTCCAATTCTTGGCAGCCAATTTACCTTCAGAGACTATTGGTGATCGGTTGAGATGGAAGTTGACCAAAAACGGGGATTTTACTATCCGATCATATTATCATAAGTTACATGGCCCTTCTTTTGTTATTTTTCCTTGGAAAGGTATTTGGAAAGTTAAGGCTCCCCGACGCGTTTCTTTCTTTGTTTGGACAGCCGCATGGGATAGGATTCTCACGGGTGATAACTTGCAGCTTAGAGGCTTTAATTTTGTTGACTGGTGTATTATGTGTCGTTGCTGTAGTGAGACAGTGGATCATCTGTTGTTACATTGTGGAAAGGCTTATCGGCTGTGGTGCTTTGTCTTTAAGATTTTTGGGATTTCATGGGTTTCCTCATTTACGGTGTCAGATTTTCTTTTTAGTTGGTGGAATTGGTTGGGGAAGCATTCATCTTACATTTGGAACTTAGTTCCATTGTGTTTGATGTGGTGTATTTGGAAGGAACGCAATCGACGGACATTTGAGGATTTGGATAGATCTGAGGACCAAATGCATGCTTTCTTTTCTGGTTCTCTGTTTGATTGGGCTAGGGCTTGGGGACTCACATCTAGTGACTCTCTTCCACTTTTCCTTAGCTCTCTTTCTTTGTAATTTAAGTTTTTATGTCTTTGCTTTTTCTTCCTTTTTGTAATTTGCCCTGCTGGTGCTTTTTGCATCTTGCAGTTTTTAATATATTTTTTCTTACCTATCAAAAAAAAAAAAAAAAAAAACAACTAATGTTGCTATTCCAATTCTAGAAAATGTGGATGTTCCAATTCTAGAAAATGTGCATTCCCCAATTTTGGAAAATGTCATTGTTCCAATCTCTCAAACACAATTTCAAAAAGTTGATCTTGATTCTTTGGATTATGATCCTGGAACACGCAAACAAATATGAGAATATCATGTTAATCAACGTGATGAAATTCGATGAACTCTTTGATGTTATTCATTGAAAATGATATAGTTTCGACATTTAGTTTAGATTTAATTGTAGATGATTTTGAAGATTTGAAAGAGCGTCAAGTTCCTTTTTCATAAATGATTGTATTAAGAAATAATAGTGTTTCGTGTCTTTTGTTTTTGTTGGTAGATGATTGTATCTTAATATATTAAGAAACAATAATTTTTGGGTGTCTTGGTTGATAGTTTATTAATACTATATAGATACGTATTTGAAATTTTTTTTTCGCTTATCTCCGACCCCCCCAGCTTGAAATCTTGGGTCCATCCCTGGTTCAAATTATCCTAAGCACTCAACAAGTATTGGACTAAAACTATTCATAGAACATTCCAAAGCACAATAGATCCTCACACAATATGGATTTTACGAATTGAAAAAAGAAAAAGAAAAAGAATAAAAGAAGATACCACGGACAATTCAAGCTACGTAATTCAAAGTTCAAAGTTCAAACAAACCAACGAAAACAGAGCATGGAGCACTGCATATTGGAGAGTGAGACAGGGTCGACGTTCAGAGCTATCATTTGGATATTGTCTTGGCTGCTGCTGTTGGTAACGTCATCAGGAAGGATTTGGGTAGCAGTAGCAGTAGCAGTGTTGTTAGTAAACAAGCGGCGAAGTGTGAGAATGAGTGTGATGTTGAGAATGAACAGGCCAAGTATTTGAGCAGCAAGTTTAAGTTCTGAATTAAGCAGCGACATTTGTTCCCTGCAATAACCAAGAGAGAATTAATTGTATGAAATACTGAAACCAACAAAAATATATGTATTTAGAAAAATTGTTAATAAAAAATATTCAGCTATATGAAGACATTGGGGGCTCAAAAGGAACAGATGTTGCGTTCTTACTATTAATAGAGAAGGCTTGGAAGACACAGGTCGGAATTTGGTAATAGAGGCTTGGTACTATTATTTTTTTTATTTTTTTTTATTATTTTTTTTTTTACAAGATAGAAATTCTACTATAGCCTAATCTAAGTGAATATATGTGTGAAGCTCCATCCTGAAGACTTGAACCCCGGCCCTTACTCCTCACACCCACAAGCACTTATACTTGTAGAGTGACCATCGACAAATGACTATTTTAGACAATCTTGTTAATTGAGGTGGGGTATTGTGCATATTGATTAATGATGGGCATCGCACATATTGATTAATGACTATCTTAGACTATAATTATGGCGGGGGCATTGATTTTAGATGCAATGACTATCTCACAAGTTATGACTTGGTTGGTTAATATTCAAAACTACCACATCAATGTATTAATGTCAAAACCATTTATTAACCATTCACTTTTATTATTTCTATTTTATGGGGGACTTAATCATTTCATAAACTACAAGTTATGACTTGGTTGGTTAATATTTGAAACTACCACATCAATGTATTAATGTCAAAACCATTTATTAACCATTCACTTTTATTATTTCTATTCTATGGGGGACTTAATCATTTCACAAACTAGCTAATTTACAAGTGAATTTGAAAACTATAACATTTTTTTTTTCAACTTATGGTTAGAGACATTATTAGTTGAATTAACTGGAACCCACAACTATAACTTTTATTCATGATGATTGTTCTTTATCGTCAAGTACAAAGTGCTTGGGGGTCTAGGGGGAAAATTGTTCGAGCTATGGGGTTAGCAGCATGTTGTAATTATTTCTAAAAAAAAAAAAACCATAACTACATATAAATATTTAAATATATTCTTTTGTAGGCACATATATCTATTATATATCACGCATAATATATATCTCTCTCTCTCTCTCTATATATATATATATATATATATTAATACTGGAGGCTTATATAGGGTTGACAACGTTAATTTAGAGCTATCATTTCTGATAAGTTTTTAGACCCCTTAAATAACAATTGGATTAACCTAGTTAATTAGCCAAGTGATTAACTTAGTCAAATTATGCAAATCTAGGTTAAAATAATTAAACAATCATATCAAAATATAAAGCAGCAGAAAAGTAAAGAATACAAGATATGATGACCCAGGAAACCACACGGTAAAAACCTGGGGAGGATTTGACCTAGCTATCCTCAAGGTAAACCTGAATCCACTATGAAAGAATCGAAGTTCATACAAAAGGACTTACAAGCTCCCCACTTAACTTCCTAGTGCTACCCACCAGTAGAACTTACTGACACGACCACGTGCAAACTCTGAATCCACGGACTCCTTCTTTTTTGGATTATCTAATCAGCTACAAGCACCCACGCTTGTTATTCTTTAAGCTCCAATGACAGCAACTGAGTTGATCATCAAGATGTTGAAGTAATCTCTACCTTGAAAACCCTAAGCTTTGTGTAAAGGAAAGTTTCTCTAGATCTCACAAGAGATTTACACAAAACAGAAAAGTATGAGCAACAATACAACAGGAGCAACTCAGAAAACGTGGCTAGGGTTTTGCCTTATATACCTAGGGCAAAAACATAAAACCCTAAACGTTTAATGAGGTAGGGCTGAGTTGGAAATTCTGCAGAAAAAACAATCTGGCCTTCTTTCGATCGATCGAGTCTATCCTTCGATCGATCGAGCCAAGCTAAAAGTCACAAAGACTTCTACAGCCTCTCGATTCCAACTTTACAATAGTTAAACAACTTTGAGCAAGCCTAAACAAGACTAAACATATTGTTTTGATCATGGTTTGCCAACATTACACATTAGAGTTCTAAATACATAAAATCTTAAGTCTTTAGAACCTAACAATTTCGATTATGTCTTGGATGCCGTCAACGTCACCACCGTCGCCCATGGTGTTAGTTGTAAACTTGTGTAGTGAGTGTGATGATGACGATCACCCATCCAAGTATTTCGATTGCAAGTTTTGTTGGGGAGATAAGTACCTTGGGGAGCTTTCTTGAATAACTAATATACATATAGAGACACACTTTAACCTAAAAACCCTAAGCCTAATGGGTATGTACTCAATTATGCTATATTAACCATTAATTCTTCTCATCGTTATTCAATATGAGACTTCACTCACACGTGTACATCCAACAATCTCTCCCTTACATGTGAGTCTTTGCCTCATTGTGGGCTTCAAGACCGTGGACCATGGACCATGAATAAGTCCTACTCGCTCTCCCTTACCTAATGGGCTTTTCCTTTCACTAATGCATCATTCATGGGCCTCCACGTGTCAACCCCGCACATTTTTTATCCTCCCTGAGAACCTCACACTTCACCGTTGTCTGACACCATTGACAATAATACTCCTTTGTTAAGCTTTTTCCAAGATCATTTGTGTGGGCTCCCCACTCCAACTGCAAAAGGGACCACTCCATGGGCTTTGATACAACTTGTTGGGGAGATAAACACATTGGGGAGCTTTCTTGAGTAATTAATATAACATATAAAGACACACTTTAACCCAAAAGGTCCAATCCCAATTGGTATATACTCAATTATTTTATACTAACCGCTCATTCTTCTCATCATTTTTCAATGTGAGACTTCACTCACATGTGTACACTCAACAAGTTTAAGGTCAGAAAGAAGCAACATTTGTTCCCTACAGTAATGTACAAGAGGAAATTAATTCAATTAATCAATACTGGAAGCAACAAATATAATTAGAAAAATGATTAATAAAATATTTTCAAGAAGCTTATTTTGGTTTTATGTGGTGTGTTTGTATGCTCTATTTAGGAGACATTTTCATATGAGCCCAATTTCCCCTAAATAGAGCATTAGGCAATTTAACTTCCCTCACTACATATTTAGAGATGTGTCGGGCTTCCTACTTGCTGTTAAGTTGGTCTAGGTTGGTCTAATGGTCTAGACTCTAGAGCTCCCACTTGAAACTGGTTTTGTTTTTACTTGTTATGTTCTATGAGTCACCAATAACCATAGAGTTCTCAATATTTTAATAGATTTAATTTTGGCCATAGATTCCCTACTTTTGTTGACTTCCGCATTTAGCATTTCATACTCTTAGGACAACCTCATTGTTTCAATTTTGTTTAAGGCGGATTTTTTAAATAGGATCTCTAACTTGCCTCCATTTTATTAATTGATCTTATTATCATTTTAAGACGTCAATCGATTTTTGGTGTAGACGGAGTTCAAACCCCAAATCTAGATACTTTATCAGTTGAACTATTTGAAACTCACATCTATATTGTATATTTAGTATTTCTAATCAAGTGTTTTTTATAATTAAAAAAATACTTATGTTGGGACTATTTATCTCTTCTTCTTCTTTTTCCTTCTTCTTTTTTTTTTTTTTTTTTTTTGGTGATAATAAACCAAGCTTCATTAGGACTAAACTGGAACAATACAATTCAATGCATCCCTCTTGATCACATATAGAAAATGATTAGCTAAAGCCACATAATTTAAAAAACCATTCTAGTATAACAACAATATATTTACCATTCACTCTTACTTTGGTCATAAATGGTATCATTGATCAACTAAATCATCCGATTGCTGGGTATTTGGTAATTACATTTTGACCATTTGAGATCTCTTAGGCATAAAGACATATAACATAGTAAAACGAATTTTACATATATATATATATATATATATTTAATTCTTTTAATGCAGAGTTTTTAATTTTACATATTTTGACCATTCGAATTTTACATGTTTGTATATATATGTGTACATGTGTTAAAATTATTGGGTCAAATTTTTTATTTTATTTTTATGATTCAATAATTGGGGTATTAGTGAGTTAAAGACTTTTGGCATGTGTTAAAGTATTTCAAAACATCTATTGTGTAACAACAAAATCTATGTTAAATCAAAAATGTTGCACCAAAATACCAATGACCTTTAGGTCAATTTGCTTGGCACTTTTAAGTGTTTCAAATATCCAGTGTTCAAATCTTCCTCCGCCATTTGAAATATATATCTGAAAAAAAACATAAATACTATGAAATTAATGAGATCAATTCAATATACAATTTAAGCATTGCGCATGACCAAACCAATATATGGGCAGCCAATTTTGTCTCAAAAATCGTACTATTGATCAACTAAACCTTCTAATTGTTTGTTGATTAATAATGCATTTGAGACATTCTTCTCTTCCTAATTTATATGAACATAAATATAGTTCCTCAACAAGGTGTTCTTAAAAGATTTTAATATACTAGTGTAAGTGTGTAGTACAACAAATTTTTGTTACAATAAAAATGTTACATAAAAAAAAAAAATTTGTTGTGAAATTTTAGAGCTTGTTTGGATGGGATGAAAACTGAGTGATATCACTCAGTTTTCATGATCCATCATCCAAACTGAGTGTGACCCACGATTGAGCATTTGTTTGGAGGAGTTTTGAGTGACTATTTTCATGACTAAAAAAATGGATGTGGGTGATGGAAAATGAAAACAGGTTTTGGGCATTTTCAAAACTTGAAAATTAAAACTCAGTGGCAATATGGTAATTTCATTCAACTTATGGGACCCACAGCTTTGTCCGGTCATGTCATGCCAATGCACCCAATGGGGCTCTCTTTCTCAGACTCTCTCTTCTTTCTTTTAGTTTTCTTTCTTTCTATTCTCCTCATCTCTTCATTCTTCATTTTTTCTTCTACACAGAGCCTCCACCGATCACTCTAACTCAGTTTCTTCTAGCTCTCCACTGAACCTCCATTGCTCCTCCACAAACCACCAATTGTCGCTACCACAAGCCACCACCACAAATCTCTCGGTTCAAGCTCAACCAAGGAAAGGTCGAAAATCCTAAAATCTACCTTTGCCATCAATTGAACCAGCGGGTCTCTGATCTAAAGATTTATGAGTTTGGATTTGCTATGTTTGTGGGTTTGAGTTTCTGGTGTTGGTGAGGGAGTCACAATTTTGAGTTTTTGATTTGTGTTGATGGGTTTGAATTTTTGGTTGTGATGGAGGTGGGTTTATGTTGATGTTGGTGTGTTTGGCCATTGGTGGTGGTGTTGTTGATGGTGGTCGATTTTGTTGGGTTTGTTGTTGATGGTGGCCGATTCTGTCATCACCACCACAGCTGCCCATCGACCCTTCAAGGCTGTCCATATCTGCCCACCATCACCACCAATCACTAGCGATGAGCTGAAAGAAAATATCAAGATCTGGGTTTGATTTGGGTTTGGTGTTTGAAAAATGAAGTTTGATTTGGGTTTGGTGTTTGAAAAATGAAGTTTGACTTGGGTTTGGTGTTTCTAAATAAAAGATTTTTGTTTTGGGTTTTGGGGTTTGGGGTTTGTTTCAAAATGGGATTTGATTTAGGTTTGTTGTTTCCAGATTTGGGGCCATGGCTTTTAGGTTTGGTGTTTCTAAAAATGAAGTTTTCTTTTGGGTTTTAGACATTGTTGGTAGGTTTCTTTATTTTGATTGTGAGTTTGAGTTTTCTTTTGGAAAATCCATACAAAAATGGAAGAAAAGAAAGTAAGAACTGAAGAAATGAAAGAGGTTTGAAATGAAGAAATTATTGAAAGAGAAGGAAGAAAGAGAAGGGGCACGCGGGTAGGCAACTACCCGTTCTAACCTAACACAGTAAATGGGTCCCACCATTTTATGCAAAATTTTGAGTTATAGATACCAATATATGAAACCAAACAAGGTTTATTTTGAGTGAGTGAAAAAATAGAGTTTGAGTAATGAGTTATGAGTGATAAGTGATGGGTGATGAAAACTGAGTGATGAGTGATCATTTTTTTTTAACCAAACAAGCTCTTAGAGATCAATTCTGATGGGACTGACGAACTCAACCTCCCTAGAAGATATTGTTGAGATCAACGAGGCCATCCTCTGAGACGAGCTAAGTACACGTTCATATCACCGACAAAGCTACTGAAGTCATTCAATGCAGCCAATGATGTCCCGAGCTATTACAAGACCAGTTGTACAGACCGTTGGATGCCCCATTAAGGCCCACATTACTAAGCATGAGGCATTACCAGGAGAGACTTTAAGGCCACATTAACGACCACAACGGCTAGAGGATGTGGAAACATATACAAAGCCCTCACAGCACCAATACAAGGTACATAGACACACTAAAAAAAAGCATTACTAATTATCTTTTCATATTCAGCTATTTCCTATAAGCTTTCTTATATTGACTTTGACATCGGAGGCGTTGTGGCAGGCACCACACTGGTGACCACCTTAAGGATGCTGTCTTACCATTTTCACAGCGATACGGACGAACACTTGGATCCATCCGGACGCATTTATAACAACTGACAAGTTTGCACTTCATCAAATTCAATATCACATTTAAGCATGGCGTAAGACCAATATAAGGGGAGGTGAAATTAGAATTATAAATTGTACCATCTATATACAGTTGAAAACACATTAGAGATATTTGTATACACTTCCTATAGTGATATAAACATATATATATATATATAGTCTCAAACAAACTTTACATATATGTTTTTAGAGAAAGATGATAAAAATTAACAATTTTAATGTATTAATTTAGTTATATACTATTTGTAGTGGCTATATATTTCTTTAATCTACTGTGAATTCTTAGAACTTGTTGTACATTAAATCTCTTAAAGCACATCAAGTATAATTTTGAGAAATAGATCAATTATAATCATTTATATTTTAGCTAAATGGTTGATAAATATCAATATTGCTTTACAGTAACAAAGCACAATTCTGAATTGATGTAAAATGTTTTGCATGTTTTGAAATAGATACCAGTATGGTACTATATGAGTATACAAAAGATGTTCAAATTAAAGATAATCACAGTGTTGCCTTCAAGACACAAAGAGAGTTTGTGCGATTTAGTTGATTTACAATACGATTTATGAGCAAAACTTAGCTGCCTATATATTGGTCTGGTCATATTCCATGCTTAAATTGTATACTGAATAGATCCGAGTAATTTCATAATATTTATGTATATATTTCAAATAAGAGATGAAGATTTGAACATTGGATGTTTGAAACACTCAAAATTGCCAAGCCAATTGACCTAAAGGTCATTGGTAATTTGGTGCAACCTTTTCATTTTCAACATAGATTTTGTTGTTACACAATAAAATGTTTTGAAATACTATAACACATGCCAAATTTCTTTAGCTTAATTGTTACTTCCAGATGTTGAAACCCCCTTGCTCATAATTATTGAATCATCCAAAAAAAAAAATTGACACAATAATTCTAACACATATACACATATATGTACAAATATAGAATATTACACACATTTTTTTTATATAAAGATAGACCAAAATCCGGCAGATACCTCTGGTGAGGTTTATGCCAACCCTTTAGAAAGCATGTTATCTTGCCTATGAGTTAAACATTTGAGACAATTTCTTAGGTTCTATACATTATGTTTCTCATTTAAATTCAAAAAATTGATTACATTAAATGTAATTGTTTTAGGAAAGTAACATAATTTGTATTGTATTGGTTATGCAATAATTTGTTTAATTTTAATTAAGAAACCTAAAGTACATAAAATAAAAATTTGTACCTAAGTCAAGCTCATCCTACTGAGTGTAGTCCTTAGCCAAAAGTCTTGCTTTATATCTTTCTACAAACCCATTAGACCTATATATTATAGGGCCACTAAGAACAGTGGCATTAGGTTAGCATAGCACACCAAACACCAAAAACTTCACACATCAAAATGTTCAAAATGCTAAAAAATTTAGCATGGATGAATAGCACAATTCTGTTAGTAGAACTATACAGCAAAAATTGTAAATTTTTTTCTTATAGTAAAATAAAAGGTTCTGACTAGGTGTGTAAACGTATGTCAGTGGGGTCTTTTTAAATTTAATTTAGTCTCTTCACCTTCATTTTTTGTATTTTGTGAGTTTTAGAAGGGCCTTTTTGATATATAATGCATTTTATTAGGTAACAAGTTGGGCTTTATTATTTTTAATTTTTTTTCCTGAATATAGGCCTAAAGAAGCCTTAATTAAAATGTACACATAAATATATTATATTATAGAATCAGGGGTGGCTCCATGATATGGTTAGGGTTTTCAAATGAACACTCTGACTTTGGAAAAAAAAAATTATATAATAAAAATTAACACCTTAAAATGCAGTTACAAAGACCAATAGGTTGAGTAACAACAAAAACTCCTAGTGCAAAAATTCTTGGCATAAATGCACTTTTAGTCCCTACATTTTGGCTTTTTTCCATTTTAGTCCCTACATTTTAATTTTACCACTTTTAGTCCCTAAACCAATTAACGCATGTTATTTTCATCCTTTCCGTCAGTCAACTGAAGGAAATAGCTGATGCGGTAACCGGATGAATTAAAATATTATAAAAATGCCACATCACCCATGACACATCATCATGAAAATTTAAAAAATTAATTTATTAATTTTAACAAAATTAAAAAACATAAAAACAAAATTTAAAACATAAAAATACATTAGAAAATCAAACCAAGAACACAAATTCAAAATTAAACCCATTGAATCAAATTAAACCCATGAACTCAGCCCATAACCCAGAAAATCAACTACCTTCTTCTCTCACTTAGCCACAAACACCAAAAACACCAATTCCGTCACCACCAACCACAAAACCAACCAACCAACCACCACCACTAAAAATCCTTACCACCACCGAGACACCTACAGACCCATTACAACACTCACAGACCCATTGCAACACTCACAGACCCACTAAATCTTACTCATACATCAATTAAATCCGACCCAAACTTTGACCAATCCCCACCCAAATCCGTGGCCACCTTTGTAAACCCACAATGAACCCATCCCCTCCACCACCATAGCAACCCCCACTGCCACCACCATGAATCTGCAAATGCACCGATACCTATAACAAAAAATCAAACCAAAACCAAAACCAAAACCCAATCTGAGAGATAGAATTGGAGTTAGAGAAATAAAGAAGAGAGAGAATCAGAGAGTGAAAGCAGAGAGAGGGGCTGTTGTTCCCAACCACACATCGCATGCCGTCAACGCCGATCCCTAGCCCACAACCCATAACCCATATGCTACCATGGCCCGTGACCACTCCACCATTGCGCCACAACCATCGAACCACCCTACAACCCAGTAAACACCCATGCCACAAAACCCATAACCCACTACCCCACAGCCCACAACCCTCATGCCACTAGCACAGCGTCACCACCATCAAGAGAGATTGGCAGAGAGAGCCCTGATTTGATGAGAGAGGTTTGAGTTTTTAGAGAGAGAGAGAGTTGATGAAACCCAGCCAACAAATCCATGAGAGAGAGTTGTTTATATATGCTTTATTTTTGCTTTATTGTTTAAAAGAGTGTGTTTTTTATCTGAGTTTGAATTGGTTTTGTGGTGTTGGGTTGCTGAGAAAGTGGAGGAAAACAGAAAATTATTTGAAATTTCTCTCTCCTAAATTTGTTTTGAGAGTGATTTTTTTTAGCTGATTTTGAACTGTTTTTTTCTCGAGAAGAAATTTGTTTGGAATTTCTCTTCTGAATTTGTGTTTGAGAGTGATTTTTTAGCTGATTTTGAACTATTTGTTTCCCGAGAAGAATATTGCTTTGATTCTCTCTCTCTTTATTGTTTTTGATTTTCTGGGTTGCGGGGCTGAGTTCTTGGGTTTAATTTGATTCAATGGGTTTAATTTTGAATTTGTGTTCTTGGTTTGATTTTCTGATATATTTTTATGTTTTAAATTTTGTTTTTATGTTTTTTAATTTTGTTAAAATTAATAAATTAATTTTTGAAATTTATATGCTGATGTGTCATGGGTGATGTGGCATTTTTATAATATTTTTATTCATCTGGCTACCACCTCAGCTATTTCCGTCGGTTGACTGACGGAAAGGACGAAAATAACACGTGTTAATTAGTTTAGGAACTAAAAGTGATAAAATTAAAATGTAGGGACTAAAATGGAAAAAAGTCAAAATGTATGGACTAAAAATGCATTTACGCCAAAATTCTTCAAATATTCTTATTTGTTTTAGCATAAAAAGCTAAATTTTCTATTTTACATAACCCCTTTTCAAAAAAAAATCTACATTAAATTATCTATTTGACACTACATTTTATTAAAGTATAATTTCTTTATTAATTTTTTACTCATCTCCCAAATAATTTCTCTCCTTGTATATGAGTAAAGAAAGTATTAGAAAACAAAGTTGCATATAAACAGTAACTGTATATATTTGCACGGTTACTGTAACTAAAAATGCATTTTGCACAGTAATACATAAGTTGATTTGTATGGTTGTTGTGGTTGGTTGTGCAAAATTTGGCCCTTATGCCATTTTATATGGACTAATATTAATGCTTTTAATGACCACTGTAGAAAAAATTCCTAGAGCCGTCACCGTATAAAATTAGTTTAGAAAGGGGACATTCTTTATTTGGGGGCCTTAGGTTTTTACCTATATATGCTCTAGCAGGCCCTACCAGTATGCTTCTCTCTAACTCTCTGCCTATCTCACTCTCACCACACCGTTGATCTTGCCATTCTGTCCAGATCTCCTTCTTGTAGTGGGTTTTTATTATTATTTTTTTTTTGTTGTGGGTAGATGGGTGGTTCAGATGGTGGGGTCGACGAGTGGGTGGCACAATTTTGGGTTGGGTTGCTCTGGTTTTGGGTAGGTTCCATTAAATTTTGGGTGGGTTTTTGTGGTGTTGGTTGGTTGCTGCTTGTAGGAGAGGTGGTGGTGTTTTTTTTTTTTTTTTTTTTAATAAAAGGTAGGAATTTTTTAAAGTTATTTTAATAGGTGGTGTGGTAAAGTAAGAGATGTGATGTAAAGTGTATTGTAGAGTGATGTGTTAAAATAGATAAAATAATTTTTTGTTGTGTGAAAATAAAATTTTTTTTAGCACAATTGATGATACTTTTACAACTAATTAGTTGTTTCCTAGAAGGTAAAGTCCGGTGCTTTACTTAAACTTATGGCACGTTATATTTTTCATCTAAAATTTTAGCAATACTTTGCATTTTGGTCTTTCTTATTCCTTATGCTTTATCAAGTTGCAAGTGATTGGAAATTTTATGTGCCACACTGCCATTTGGAAATTTTAATGTAAGACCAGGCATCTTGGACTTGTGAGACAACAGAATATCCTTTGGAACCAGTGGCAGGACCCAAGGGGGCCTTGACACACCCCCCCCCCCCCCCCCGGGCCCAATATTTGAAAAAAAATTAGTGCGTATATATATATATATATATAGTGGAGTTATTTTACTAATAAAAGTGCTATATTTTCAATATTTAATAGTATATCATAAACAATAAGTTGTTATTGGCTATTACGGGTGCACAAAAAATTATTTAAGTTGTGAATTAAAATTAGAACTAATAATAATTTACTATTTAAAATTTATTGTAAAATTATTATAAAAATATAATAAAAATAGGATTTCTTAAGCAATTATTCTCCTCCGCTAGATAACTACGTGGTTAAGATCCTTCCTACAAAAGCAAGTTTGCAGCTGTGTAGGCTACTCCTACTTTACCATGTACTTTTATTTTATTTTTTATTTTGTTTGATTTGACTTTTCTCATATATTTATTTGTTCTTAAAATATTAAAATAATCAATATATTATAACATTATAAATGTATATGATTAAAATATATTACTTTTATCAATTAATTTATATATAAAATAATATAACATGTATTTGGCTGTAGTTAGAGCATTAGCACTGGAGAATTCTAATTTTACCATATTTTACCATTTTAAAAAGTCACTTTATCATTATACCATGTCATTTTTCAATATTTCCAGCATCTTAAACTTTTTTTTTCCTATTCTACTCATTAAAATAATATATCTACGCAATAAAATATATTTTTTCTTTTTTTCTTTTTTTCCAATTTTCCCCTCTACCTTGCCTCAACCTCTATCACTGCGCCTCCACTGCCTAGTCACCACCACTGCACCTCCACTATGCCCACCACGCCACCAATGCCCACTGCCCACCAAAATCCCATTGGAACAAAAACTCATATTAAAAAAAAAAAAAAAAAGAAAAAAAAAAAAGAAGAAAACCCACTCTGTGACCCACGCCGACCAAAACGCAGAACTCAAACCTCGCCAACCAAGCACGACCTAGACCTCATCGACCAAGCACGACACAGCAACCCACGGTCAAACACAACAACCCACCCTCTATGATTCAAACCTTTGTCAAACCCATCGGAGCCATCTCCAGCACACCCAGCCCGCTAATCCACGCCGATCCAAACCCACCATCAACCGATCCTAACCCACCACCATCCCCAGATCAAACCACGAACCCAACCCAACTCTAATGCAAGCCTTGAACGAGAAAGAGAGATGTGAGATGAGAGAAAGAGGGACTTTGCATGGAGTGAGAGACGGAGAGACAGAGTGGGAGTGAGAGGGAGAGAGGATTGAAGGAGAGAGAACTGATGGAATAAAAAATTAATATTTAGTTTAGAATTGTGCTACAGTGCAATTCTAAAGGTAGAGTTGTACTGTAGCAGTATTGCAAACAAATTTGCAATACTTGAGTTTAGCATTCTCTGATGCAGAGCATTTTGGAGCTTGAAATGCCAAATTTTTCTTACATTTGGCATTAGCATTCCCTATTGCTAATGCTCTTATAGATTTTTTTTTTTTTTTTAAATATTGAAATTTGAATGATTGTTAGTCTTTTATTTAAAAATCATTAAATTATTAGTATTTTTTAAAATTTAGTCATTATATTTAATGAGTGATAATTTAATTTGAAAAATCTAGATTCATGGACAAGTTTAGGAGATGGTAATTCAGAAATAATACACTTTTGGGTTTTGATTATTAAATTGTATGTACATTACTATTAGTATGGATATAATTAATATGTACATAGAGAAATAATTAATTGTCAAATTTTATATTTAGCTTTTCTAAATATAAATTTCTGGCACGGCCACTGTTTGGAACTTATAAAAAAAAAAAAAAAAAAATCCTCTGGAAATTTTAAGTCTGGCACGTGCACAGTCCATGTCTTCATTAAGGTGTACGCGTCTTCATTAATCTGAATGGTGCCGGTTTCCTTTAATTCAACTTTTATTCCTTAGTCAAAACGATGTCGCGTGAACTCTGCTCCTTCTTCTTGCAATTCTGCTTCTTGGCCTGAGCTTTAACAGCTACACTCACACTTTATAGTTCTTAATCCTCACTTTCATGAACTTTGTATTTCACTGACCCAAATTTGGCATTTGGAAAGTACTCTGTTCTGTTGTACTATAGAA
Source organism: Quercus gilva (assembly GCA_023621385.1). NCBI lineage: Eukaryota > Viridiplantae > Streptophyta > Magnoliopsida > Fagales > Fagaceae > Quercus > Quercus gilva. The sequence continues at coordinate 4,071,552 of CM042477.1, read as the reverse complement.
CAAGCAGAAAACTACCTCATAGCACAGACGGTTTGCGGTTCAAAAGCGCGCAACAGCATTTTTTCCTTTAATAAATAACAAGAGGAAATTAATTCTATAAATAATGAAACCAAAAAAAATATATTTTTTGAAAATGAACATATTTTTCAATAATTTCAGAATTATTTTTTGGAAAATCCAAAAATAGATGTGGGATTTAAAATTTTAAATTTAACTTCTATTCTACGCTTGACTACCTGTTTGTTTTATTGTTCACTGCATTTCTTTGCTATTTTATATGATAAGCTGTACTCCACAACTTTTATTCTACTCTTGACCTCACGTTTGTTTTATTGTCCACTGCATTTCTTTGCTATTTTATATGATAAGCTGTACTCCACAAAACACTAACTTAGCCTTTTCTTACCTCTTAAGTACGTCTAATGACACAAGACAAGACGGCCACGTTAACTTTTAACAACACAAATTTAACATACGTCAATAACTTGAAATTCTTTTCACAACTAGTGCCGGCTCAAGGCCTAGGCAAGTTAGGACTAGGCCTAAGAACCCACCAAAAAAATAAAATTTTTCTTAAAGAAAAAGGTCTTATTTTTCATATTTAAAAGCCCAAATTGTTATAAAATTATATTATATATATATATATATATATTCTAAAGGTTGTACATTTTTTTTTATTAGTGATGTTAAGAATGTTACAAAGTTTATTATTGGCTTACAAATTACTAAGTTATTAATCACAAAAAAGTGATATAAACATTCATTAGTTAAATTGATGAAGTTCATTAATGAGAGACAATATCACATTATATTTTGAACATTTTATAGTACTTTTAATTAGTGCATTTTTATCTTTCATTTCTATTCTATTAAGACTCTCAAAGTACGAGACTAATAGAACTTTAACTCAATTGAAACCCTAAAATATTTCAAAAAGATGTTGCAAATGTGTTAAATCATCAATTATAGATTAATCTCTCATAATAGTTTGAGACTTTGATTTTTGTAAAATAATACCCTGCAAAGCCACACACCAAATAATATCTATCTCTCTCTCTTAAAATCAAAATATAAAATTAAAAATTAAATTACAACTTTATTTAACTATGCATCGTCTTATATCCAAAATAAAGTATCTTTTTCAATCGCAATATATTTTTATTTCTTTTTATTAATATTTATAGGTTCAACTATAATATTCAATTTTCTATATGAAATTAACATTAGTCTAGTTGGTAATATTTATGTATTTAATGTATCAAATTAATCTTAATTTGATTAGTATTAAATAATTTTGTTTAATTAATATTTACATATTAAAGGCTCCGCTTAAATTTTTCGCCTTAGGTCTCAAATTATGTTGGGCCGCCCCACAACATTACTGTATTATTCTATTTAAACGAATTGCCCAACTTGTATTATTACATTAATGCTTTTGCTACCATTAGCAATGGAAGACCCCATTAATGGGCGATTAACTTATTTTAATGGTTTTTTATAGTCTTTGGGCATGCTTAGAAAGAATCGTGGGTTCTAGTTAGCTCAATTGGTAAAGTCTTTAATGCTTGAATAAGAAACTTGGAGTTCAATCCCTGCATACATAAAAAAACTAGTTGGTGTCTTGGTCTATTGATAAAGAGCTATTATCAAGAGTAAACGTGATAGGTTAAAACTCTCTAAAAAAAAAAAAAAAAAATTCCCAAGATCAATCATATATAGTAGGATAATTTTTAATATTCAAAAAAATGATCAAATATGTTCCACAATTGTATAATTTTTTTCAAAATGAGAATTTATTGGTTCTTGTGTACTTGTCATAGTTCATAAGAATTAGAACCTTTCGTTTTTTTGTTTTTTGTTTTTGGAGAAACCTACCATGAGAAACTTCAATAGAAATTTATGAAGAAAACCTAAATCTATAGTAATCCCCTCACCATAATTCAAACTTCATGCCACCCCAAAATGAACTGTCCCACTGCCATCAAACTACACCAGTGCATTTGATGTCCACATTCTTTAAATCCTATTTATTTATTTTAAAATAAGTGAACCAAATTGGTGATATTTAATGTTTGTTTAAATGTTGTTAGTGTAGTAAAATTCAATCTATTTATTTCAAAATTCATATAGTAAATTTACTGCTTGTACTTTCTTTTTAGAAGTAGTTTCAACTTTCAACTTCTTAAATACTTTTTGGAGCAATCCATTGTAAAAATTACAATAAATCAGTAATCATAATGTGCCAATAAAAAGGGGGATGGATATATCTAAACCCAACCTATTTAGGGTAAATTTTTAAGGTTTCTTTTGGTTGGAGGTGAAATAGGAAAGAAAGAAAAGAAGAGAGAAAATAGGATTTTTGGATTGTTTGGTAAAAAGAAAAAAGTGGGAGGATTTTTGGTGGAGCCTAGTTATTTTCTCCCTTGCCCACCAAAATTAATTTGATAACAAGCGTGAAAGCTTGATGCAATTGGTGTTACTAACTTACCCCCAATTAATATCGAGTTTGACTTACTTTTAGTATTTTTTTAACTTAACATATCTTTTGGTTTTAAATATATAATGACAAGCGGTAGTGACTTTTAATCTTCACATTTTATTTAATTAGTGAGTGATATAACAATTTTTTATTAAAAAAAATTTGATTAAAAAAATATTAGAGGTAAGCCAAACTCATTAATACCTCTCACCTGCCCCTCATTTCTTCCCTCTTTATCAACTTGTCCGCACTCTGCAATCTGGACAGGCACCGAGGCACGCAAGTATGTCTCTCACAGTCTCACCCTTCTTTTTTTTGGTTTGTTCTTTTCTTGTCAATGTATTTTTCCCCTTTTTTTAAAAAAAAAAATAAAAAAATTTGGTTCATTTCCTCTCTACGTATTTTTTCTTTTTCTTTTGTTTTTGTTTTTTGTTTTTTGTTTTTTTGTCTTGTTTTTTGCTCTGTTTTTTGTTTTTTTTTTTTTGTTCTTTTCCTCTCAACCTGCTTTCTGTTAGTGGGTTTTAGTTTTGGTCTTTTTTTATTATTTAAAAATCAACTGTGACTTGTTTTTTTTTTTTTTTTCTTATTTATTTATTTATTTATTTATCTCTCTCTCATTATCCTGTGAGAAATTAAAAAGTAGAAGCAAACATGCATTTCATTCTTTTTCTCTCTTTATACCGTGAGAAAATGACAAAACATGCCCAAAATTTTGTGTTTAAAAAAAAAATTAAATTATCAATAAATGACGAAAAATATCCACAATACACGTTCATGTGCGCACATATACAAATGATAATAAAAGCTGATGGAGTTCCATAAAAGTACTCTTGGATTATTACTGTAAACTGTAAAGTTTGCAAAGAAAGCTCACGTATTCTAAGCTTAGATGTTCAGATCCTCGCTCACACAACTTTCTTGGGTTAATCATCATTCCTTATTACACTCTCTTATGCCTCGTGCACTTACGCTCATCGTTCACTATTACTTTGTCGTTATCAATAGGGGTGTTTGCGATACAGTGCGGTGTGATTTTTGGTCATTTTTAGCACCGCATTTTGTGGTACATTTTAGTTAAAACTATAACTGCATCACACCTTATTTTTGCGGTCACATGTGTAGTGCAGTGTGGTATGGTTTAGAGTTTAGCCAAAACCATAACTGCACCGCACCTTATTTTTGCCGTCACATGTGCGGTGCTATATATAAGATGAGGTTTGAAGTTGAAATATTTTTCAAATTTTGGACTTTTCCTACCCAGTACAAAACTAATTTTTCCCTTTTTTTTGGGTTAAGTTTTAAATTATTGAGCTAGTTTTTCTTTATTTTGGGTTGACTTTTCTAGTCAACACTTGTTAGGACTATCAAACTTTTTTTTTTTTTTTTAAAACTAGGGTTCTTAAACTATTAATAATATATTTAATATTAAAAATAAATAAATATATTAATAAATAGAGAGGGTGTGGTACGGTGCAGTTTGTACGGTTTTCTTATTATAAAGCCGCAAACTGCATTGCACCATGCGATGCGGTACACTGTTACTTGCGGTACACTGTTCAGATTCTCGCTCACACAACTTTCTTGGGTTAATCATCATTCCTTATTACACTCTCTTATGCCTCGTGCACTTATGCTCATCGTTCACTATTACTTTGTCGTTATCAATAGCGGTGTTCATGATACGGTGTGGTGCGGTTTTGGGTCATTTTTAGCACCGCACTTTGTAGTGCGGTTTAGCTAAAATTATAACTGCATCACACCTTATTTCTGCGGTCATATGTGTGGTGCGGTGTGGTACGGTTTAGAGTTTAGCTAAAACCATAACTGCACCGCACCTTATTTTTGCCGTCATATGTGCGGTGCTATATATAAGATGAGGTTTGAAGTTGAAATATTTTTCAAATTTTGGATTTTTCCTACCCAGTCCAAAACTAATTTTTTCCTTTTTTTGGGCTAAATTTTAAATTATTGAGCTAGTTTTTCTTTATTTTTGGTTGACTTTTCTAGTCAACACTTGTTAGGACTATCAAACTTTTTTTTTTTTTTTTGAATACTAGGGTTCTTAAACTATTAATAATATATTTAATATTAAAAATAAATAAATATATTAATAAATAGAGAGGGTGTGGTACGGTGCAGTTTGTACGGTTTACTTATTATAAAGTCGCAAACCGCATTGCACCATGCGGTGCGGTGCGGTACACTGTTACTTGCAGTACAGTGTGGTTATGTCATTATGTGGGCAATTTTGGTATAGTTTTTGTGGTTCATGCAATTTTTGCGGTTTGGTGAACACCCCTAGTTATCAATGTGTTAGTTTAACAATGATATATTAACTATTTACTATTCTGATAAAAAAAAAAAAAAAAAACTATTTACTATTTCTATTACTATTCTATGTGGGACTTTTTTTTAAAAATATATATAGAGATTCTATGTTGAAATTAATCATTTAAATAACTAAATTATATTATTGATATGATAAAATTTAAAATAATGGGAATTATCTATTTGGTTCATGATAATTAGTATTATTTATTATTATATCATGATTCAAATCCAGGATTAAGTATTCTTATGTAATATTACATACGAATACTTATACACATTTTTTTAAATAATCAATATATTTATTACATATCATGCCTTATATTTTAAACCAATTTAGGGGTGTGTTCTACTCCTCTAAATTGATATTTGTGAATCATTTAGCTTGCTTTTAGTTTATCTTCCTCCACAACAACATAATATGCAAATAATTATAATTGATCTATTTCTCAAAATTAGTCTTGATGTGTTTTTAAGAGATTTATATACAACAAATTATTCATTGAAAAAAAATATATACATCAAATTCTAAGATTTGCACTAAATTAAATAAGCTTCTACCAACAGTATACAACTCAGTTAATACTTAATACTACGTCAAAATTGCTAATTTTTATTATTTTCTCTAAAAGCAAATGCGTATAGTTTGACTGTATTTGATGTCCATACATATGACTAGGAAGAGGACTAGAGGAGGATGACTTAGCCATGAAGTATGAACCCATATAATGTTTCTCAAAAATTGAAAAATATACAAGAAGGCTACCTACCAACCATACTAACCTGAGACGCCAACCAAGGGAAAAAATTTATTTAGGTCATTTTCCATTTTGTATATGGGAAAAGTACGTGTCAATTTGTGATTTGTTCAATCATTATTTGAGAGAGAGAGAGAGACAGAGAAAATTGGAATCAGGATAAACTACCCTTGAATTTCTGTAAATGTGTGGCTGCCACGTGGCTTTTTTTTTTTTTTTTTTTTTTTGTTCTCTCTCTCTCGTAATTGAGGAGGAAACAGCCAGACGAGAAAGTGCCATATGTTCTGTACTTTTTTTTTTTTTTCCCCTTTTCCGTATTTTCTTTATTTTCTCAAATGGCTTTTTCCCCCTTTCCTTTATGGTATTTATTAATATTTTTTAAAATCAAGTCTTAGCAGTGATTTTTGTGTTTCCCAGTAGATTTTTTTTTTTTCACGTTTCCTTTTTTGAATCAAATGTAGTTTTATTTAAACCAAATGATGGGCCAGCTCCTCTATAATTGTCATATAGTATACTAGCCTTTGAGCATGTGCGTGAGACTCTTTTATTTTTTTGAGTAAAGGTTAATAGTTTATGTAGGGACGTGGTTGGATCCTAGGCCCAAGGTATGATTGGATCCAAGTCCAATACAATGAATTTGTAGAGAATGAGTTGAAAAACTAGGTGCTAATGAATAGGACAATAGTTAGAATGGAGTTTAAAGGTTAATCAAACAGAAATGGACTGGATTTCTCCAAGTAAATTGGTTCTCGGCACAATTCGAGAAGGTATGTTCTAGTATATATTGATTGGAAATAGTTACAAATATGGTTCAAGCTGCTACAGTATTTTCTCTTACAAATTTTCGATTCCTTCTTTATGGAGGGTCTATTACATTATATAGTTCCCTTTGAATGATCTTGACCTTACACTTGTTGATCATTCAAGCCAATACTTGAGTGCTTATCCCATTGAACACCCCCTCAGGCTTTCTCTGAGTTGAAGGAGCCAAGGTAGCACTGTTTAGGGGTCTTCTCCACATTAATGCAGCAAAAAAGTTAGCTTCCATCCATCTTGTACATTCATGATGCATGTCTTTATCAGTGGAATTTCCTGGAAGGTCACTTTGAACGATAGGATATTTACTTGATCTGTGCTTCGCTGATCCGAGAAGATACTCCTCCTCGAACCACCTCTTCCAACCTTTCCATTTGCCACATACTCGTGGGACTCTAAGTTTAACATCCTCACTACTGTCTATTCACCCTCAGACCAACCAATGTCCTCGGCCCTGGCCCAAGGCCCAATATATAATTTTGGGTCTTTAACCCTACAGTTTACATCTATTATCATTTAGAAATATATTTTATTTTTATTTTTCAAACAAATAAAAATGATAAACTTTAGAAATAAACAGTAACTGTAATTTCTTTTTTGAACGTGAAGGGAAAAAATTCTAAATTTTAGGAATTCTCTTTTTGAATTCAAAATGAAACTTGTTATTTGACATTTATGACTCTATTTCTAGGTTAAGGTGGCCAACATCATGTCATGTCAAACAAATACAAATAATATGTCATATAATCATGTTAACTTGTAGGAATTGTAAACAAATATGTGATAGGGGAATTAGACATAAAAAGAAACAAAAAGTGAAACTTGTTAGATAATAATTTTAATGTAAAGAAAACATTAAGGTAATGGCATGTTCATCCAAGAAATCAATGTAAGTAAAAAATTCCTAGCCTAGATATGTTCATCTAAGCATGTGAAGAAAAAACAAAGTTGTCATGTTATTTGTCATCAACATAATTGCAAAGAGAAACAAATAAAAATAAAACATTTGAGCATATTTGATCATCCAAGCAATTATGAAAAGAAGTAAAGGAAAATCCCTAGACATGTTTATCTAGAGAAAATCAAAATACTTAGACATGTTCGTTCAAGCATTTTTAAAAAAAGTAAAACAATTACCTAGACATGTTCATCTAAGTATTGAAGAGAAAGTTGTGTTTTAGCCTAGAAGTGCTCATCTAAACATTCAAGAGAAAAATTGTGTGTTAGCCTAGAAGTGTTCATCTAAGCATGTAAAAGGAATAACAATAAGATATATAGGCATGTTCATCCAAGCATATCATAAAAGAAGCAAATAATGACTTGTTAAACATTTATTCAAGCATGTGTAGAAAGTTAAGAATATAATTAACTACTTACCAGCATAGAACATAAGTTAAAAAAAAAAGGGGGAAGTGATCACTTAAAGGGCTAGGGAGAAAGTAAGGAATTACTAAACTACAACCAAAGTAAGAACAATGGTTGCACAACAATTTTTCTTTTCTGCTTTCTCACTAGCTCTCTAAAGGGAATTCGGGGTCTAGAAAATGGAAGAGGTCTTCTCTATTTATAGGGGAAGGGATGACTTAGCTTTAAAGCTAAGTTATTAGCTTTCTTTTGAAGCTAAGAGGGGAGATAACCTGTTTAAATGAGCTGAAACGGATTTGGTGTTGATCTTCATTCGAATTTTGAAATGTTGCTGCATCTGCTTCGTATTTTGGCTCTAACTTTCCGCTCAAAATTCCAATTGATTCGATATGGATGTTTTTTAAAAGGAAATTCAATTATCTACAACTTTCTTAGAAATAGAGAAAGCCAAATTTCAAAGTTATCTAGGCCAAAAATGTGTTTCAAATTACTGCTGAAACTAGTAACGTTTTTTGAGCATTTTTGAAAATTTTCCCATAATGTATCTGTTTCTTATACTATTTATTTTTCAAAAAAAAAAAAACTTTTCTTCTGAAGCTAAAGGAAGGGATAAGCCTATTAGACAAGCTTGAACAAATTTGAGTTTGATCCCCATTAAAAATTTTGAAAGATGAGTGAAGATGATGCTGAATTTGTGTTATCTTCTATACCTGTTTCGTATTTTGGCCATAACTTTCTGCTCGAAATTCCAATTGATTCAGGATTAATGCTTTTTGAAAGGAAATTTAATTCTCTACAACTTTTATAGAAATAGAGAAAACCAAATTTTGATGTTTTCCAGGCCAAAAATACGATTCAATTTGCTGCTGAAGATAATGACGTTTTTTAAGCATTTTCTTTTTTCTTTTTTTGAATTTTTCATGGATCATATCTCCAAAAATTTTTAAAAGAGTAGATAAGATGCTGTCAAATTTTTTTATTATTTATTTTTTTTTTTAAATGAAATCCAATAAAAAATTACACTTAATTAATTTTAAATTAATTCTTGTGAGAACCAATAAAAAAAAAAATAGGATGTGATCAGACCCATCGTGTAGGTGAACCATGATCATTGAAAATTGTTTGTATGATAACTTTTGATCAAGTAGTCCGATCAAAACCTATGACATACCATTATGATTGTTAGAGCATCAAGATTTGTTTTGTATCACAAATATGAAGATCTACCAGTTGGTTAAATGCAAGTTGTAAAATGGGGTGTCTACATTTATCAAATATGATAAATTGGCAAAACAGAATATTTCGCGGGTATCTCACGGGAAGGCCTTACTCGTGAGACACTCGTGAAAACTAGCTGTCACTATTTGTTATGACTCTTCGCATTCCAGTCATGTGTTGGGCACATGCTTCACTTCGCAGGAAGGCTTCTCACGAGATACTCGTGAAAACTTCTTTGGTCTTTAATTGCCTTGAGTCTTCACACTCTCTTTCACACACAACCTTTACAATAAAATCCCATATAAAATACAGAGTACAAAATATTGAACATAATTACAATAAAATTTGGCACGAAATTAAAGCCAACACAAAATAGTTGTAAATCACAACTTTATAGTCTCAAATGCATTATCAAATGGCAAATAGTTAGAAGATTTAGTTGATCAATGGTATGATTTATAAGCCAACTTGACTGCCTATATATTGGTCTAGTCATATATTATGCATGAATTGTCCTTGTAATTTCATAATATTTATGTTTTATATATTCGTTTTACTAACATATGCCCTAAGGGCATACATTAACTGGACCTTATATATATATATATATGATGGGTTCAAGTTACACATTTTCTAAACCATTGGATTTAAGTAAATCGAATGGTTAAAAAAAAACACTCATTAATACTGAGATTAGGATCTCATTTATTATCATTTATTTTTAACATTACATACTTATCTCTAAACTCAAAAAAAAGGTATGCATATTTCTCTCTCTCATACGTATTTATATAATCTTTTCTCCATATATTGTTTTTGGTTTTTGACACAGTTAACGACATAGAAATGGATTGGCAAAATATAAAACATAAGGGTAGTAATTAACAGAATGAGAGAATTTCTGGGTAGTAATTAACGACATAAAATAATTTAGCTCTATCAAATTTCTGGGTCAAGAGCACAAAGCCAAGAAATAAAACAATTATGAGATTGTTGTTCCTAATTAACAGAATGATAAATTGAGTCACAGGTTGAGAGACAAGGTGGTGGTAGAATGAAGTAATACACACGGTCTTGACATATTTGTTGTTTGTTTTCTCTCTTCCACTAAAAGTTAGGATATTGTGGGAGGGTTTCTTAGTCTCAGCCCCCCAATTAACAGGTATTGTCCTCTTTGGCGTGCTTATTTGCATAGCCTCAAGGTTTTGCTTAATCCCACATCGGGGAGAGACGCCTCCCACATATGCCTTATAAGATTGAGCCCAAGACACATGTGTACCACTACTACACAACACCTTGAGGCCATGTATATAATCTTTTCTCCCTATATTGTTTTTGGTTTTTGACACAGTTAACGACATAGAAATGGATTGGCAAAATATAAAACATAAGGGTAGTAATTAACAGAATAAGAGAATTTCTGGGTAGTAATTAACGACATAAAAGAATTTAGCTCTATCAAATTTCTGGGTCAAGAGCACAAAGCCAAGAAATAAAACAATTAAGAGAAAATGAGATTGTTGTTCCTAATTAACAGAATGATAAAATGAGTCACAGGTTGAGAGACAAGGTGGGGGTAGAATGAAGTAATACACACGGTCTTGCCATATTTGTTGTTTGTTTTCTCTCTTCCACTAAAATTTAGGATATTGTGGGAGGGTTTCATAATCTCAGCCTCCAATTAGCAGTTATTGTCCTCTTTGGCGTGCTTATTTGCACGGCCTCAAGGTTTTGCTTAATCCCACATCGGGGAGAAACGCCTCCCACATGTGTCTTGGGCTCAAGCTTATAAGGCACATGTGGGAGGCGTCTCTCCCCGATGTGGGATTGAGCAAAACCTTGAGGCCATGCAAATAAACACGTCAAAGAGGACAATACCTGCTAATTAGGGGCTGAGACTATGAAACCCTCCCACAGATATTATTGAGTGTAATTAATAAGGAGAGAGATAATAAGAATGTTATTAATTAGGTAAGTGTTTAATAATAATATGCATAATGATGTTTTCTTTTTAGTCATTAAATATTTTGAAAATCAATGACTATAAAAATGTGTAACTTGAACCCATATATATATATATATATATATATATCAAATATGAGACAGATTTGAACACTGTAAATTTGAAACACTTACAGATGCTAGGCCAATTGACCTAAAGATCACTGGTAATTAGGTGCAACCTTCATTGCAACATAGATTTTGTTGTTATACAATAAATTTTTTATGGAATATTTTAAAACATGCCACAAGTCTTCAACTCAAGTGGCATTTTTTGATATTTCTAATGTAAACATACAAAAAAAAAAAAAAAAAAAACGATAGTCGTTGAGACAATTTTTGTTTCTCTTTTTCCACGTACAACACTACATTCATTTTCTTCTTTTATCTTCATGGGTACATAAAGAAAAAATAAAAAATAAAATGCAAAATAAATAATGTCAATATAAATTTATAAACTATATATTCGTTGATGTGGGTCATTTTTGCCTAAAAATGTATAAATTTTATACAATTTTTTTTATTATACACTCATGCTCTAACTTTTATGAACTTATATGTCCAATGACCCAAATCTGGCATTTGGAATGTACTGTGTTGTACAACATTTAGATAAGGGAAAGATGGTTAAAATGGACAAGACAAACATGTCCAAAGACAACTCTTATATAATTTATTTGGACATTTGTAGGAGAATAATAAAAATCCAGTTCCAGATCATCCAAAAGAGCGTTACATCCGCATAAATATCATAATCTCTAATTGGTGATTAGGAAAAAAAAAATTGAGAACCAATTTGGGTAAAAAAAAAAAAAAAAAAAACCCTCACCGTATTGATTTGGGCCTTCTATATAAATCAATCCAAATCCACATATTTCTTTTGGGAGCCCCAAACTGAATATTTGGATCTAAATGCCCATATCAATTCCCCCCGGCCTCTCCCCCTTTTGGCCCATATCTTATCCACACTTTTTTTTTCATTAATAAAAAGAATGATCTCACTATTTATTCATAAACCTCTACAGGTTTTGTTGTAAAATCACTGCATGATTTGTACGAAAACAATGAGAAATACACACCAGCAGGAAGGTTTGGAGTAAAATCACCGTGTTCATTATTCAATCAGAGTACAAAGCATATTAGATCAACACAATACATGCAGTTTCAGCCAAAGAGAAAAGGATAAAAAAGAAATAGAAAGCAACACAATAGTACAATACAGAAGCAGAAGAAAACTGCAAACCTCATACCTCACACAGACAGTTTATTCTACATAATTTGAAACAAACCAACAAAAGCAATATATACCATGGACTCCACCATGTTTTAACTTAATAAATGAACGTGATTTTTCTCTAGAAGAAGCTCCAAACGATATGAAGCATCACATAGTAATAGTATATTGGAGGTTCAGACATCCGGATTGATATTCAGAGGCCATAAGCTGGATGTTGTCTTGGCTGCTGCTGGTAACGCCATCGCTGCTGGCGGTTGCAGCCAGGAAGCGGTTGTACAACATTTAGACAAGGGAAAGATGGTTAAAATGGACAAGACAAACATGTCCAAAGACAACTCTAATATAATTTATTTGGTGATTTGTATATCAATAAAAGGATGCGGAGGCAGAGAATATGGAAAGGGTTTGGGCAAAATATATATCTTAGGTCGAAAATCATATGTTGGGTTTTTGATGAGGGAACCTGTATTGGATCGCGCCTTATATGACCTTAGGGCCGGGGTTTGACTGTGACATATGGGAAAGTAATAAGGACTGAGATTTGATTAATACTATCATAATGGAAATTGAGTGGGGTTTGATTATGACATACGGGACAATAATGGAGGCAGGGGTTTGATTAATATGACATACGGGAAAGTAATTAATAATGCTGGGGTTTGATTATGATATATGAGAGCAACAGGACAGGTAACAAGGCTGGGATTTGATTAATATGGCATACGGGAAAGTAATAATAAGAACTAGGACTTTACTAATAGTCCGTTTGAATTGAGGGGGAGAAAGAAGTAGAGTATATTTTGCCTAAAATTAACTTATATTCAGCCGATTCTACTCTACTCTTTCTTTCCCCTTCAATCCAAATAGGCCTTGAGAGAAATATGACATACAGGAAAATGGGAATTGATTATGACATACTGGAATTAAAGTAATAAGGATGATATATGGGAAAGCATTAGGGCTCCTTTGTTAGTAAGGGCTGGGGTTTGCTTATGATATATATAGAGGACAGATGATAGGGTTTTGAATCTTTTGATCAGTATGACATCTGCTATGCTAAGGTAATAAGCCTTTTCGAAACTTATAATATAACTCTTCTTCTATTCTATGTCCAACTTTTATAATTGGTAGGTCTTAGTTGACTAGTCCTTTTGGAGTGTTAATGTAGATGTGATTGACACTTTCTTCAGGTTGTTATGAATGGTATCAGAGCTAACTCAGTAATCTTGTGTCTCAAATATACTACCCCCACAAAGTGGGTCCTGACAAGAATGTTAGAGATTTAAGTGGAGGAGATTGTGATGATCCAAATTGATTGAAAATTTATTGTGTGTCATGTGGATGTGAGTTGAGTTCCACTTTGGGCAGAAATTAAGTTAATATGAGCTTTATTAACAATTATAAGGAGCCTCAATTGTGATAAGACTAGTCCATTTAGGATATAGCACAAATGTGACTAACGGTTTTCTTGTACTCATTACAAATGATATCAGAGCCAACCCAATAATCTTATGTGGGCTCAAAGACATTTCCCCATAAAATGAGCCTTGATAAGGATATTAGAGATCTAAGTGAGGGAAATAGTAATGCGTCCAATTGACTAACTATTTCTCTTAGAGCCCACTTTGAAAAATTGGACTAAATGTGACTAAGCTTCCTCGACTAGGTTGCCATATTGGACACGTCTCTCCCTTTATCTTGTATAACCCTAACATTTGTGCAAAGTCCATCCCAATTCACATATAACTCTTCATTCCAACCTCGTGAGTGAACCTTAATGTTTTAGTTACACAAATCTTCCTTGTAAATAATGAGCCTACCAAAAATTTATCAAATTATTGTTCATTAAGAAATTTGTTATTAATTTGGTATATTGCAGAGAATTCATTTTTTTTAATGATTACGTAAACAAGAGCAATATACATATCTAATCATAAACAAGAATGCATACAGATTCAATTGACAAAAACAATAAATAGAAATCTATAAGAAAAAAATAAAACTTGTAAATTAATTAAATAACTTACAGGCAAGATGTGTGAAGAATGAAAGATGCAAAATTGATCAAGCTTGTGTTTGACACAATTTCCTTAAGACATATTTCATCCAAGTGATGATTTGAGACTTATGAAGGTCTGCCTCTCAGGATACAATGATCAATAGCATGTAGAAGAAGCACTACAATGCCTGATATATATATTCCAGAAAAATCATGTATATGAAAAACTAATGTTCATGAATGATGGATCTCTTTATTATATTTTGCCATCTGAATAGAAATTCTATTTGATAAAAATTAAAAACTACTACACAATAAACATAAATTTAAAAATAATAACAAATAATTATTTAATATTGGAACAACCCACATGGACCCAAACCCATAGATAGATATATATATATATATATATATATTTATTTATTTATAAAAGTCCAAGTTCATTCTATGTGGGACTCATGGATTCTACCAATTAAATTATCTTTAATCGGATATTTTAGGAGTCAATTTCTCATTTACTTCTAAGAATGTTCAAAGTAAAGATTTAAAATAGCTATAAATTCCTCACTCACTGCTAAGAGCATTCACAGTAGAGATGTAAAAATAACTTACTGTAAATGCTAGGAGAAAAAGCTATTTTAACACCTCTACTATAAATGCTAGGAGCGAATGAAAAATTAACTCTTAAAGTGATACATTCCTTATCAGTAGTGTCAAACTTAAAAAATTATAGCAAATTGCTACATCTATACTACTATTTAAGGGGCTTCCCCTATTTGGATTCCACAATTTTTAGTTCAAAAATACCCCTACACCTTTATATTTAAGTAGAGACAAAACTAAAGGACATTCCAGTAAAAATTCACTTTCCTTTATTTTTTTTATGCCTAAAATACCCTCATCATACCCACTTACAAGTTTTCAACCAACAGGGATAGATATGTAAATTAAAACTCTTACACTTTAAAACCCACAAACTCACAAACTCACATATACTTTGCAGTTTCTATCTCACTTCCTGTCTCTCATTCTTCTTCAAATTGAAGACATTTAGTTTAGCTCTAGATCTTCTTTCTTTTTCTTCAAATTAAAGATATTTACTGTCGGAGGCTCCAACAAATATTCAGGTTTTATCTTTTGCAAGTTCCTTTTTTTTCTTTTTCTTTTTTTTTATTTATGATTGACTTTCTTTGAGTTGTACTTTTTTTTTTTCCTTATATGGATCACGTTAACTCTTTTTTTTTTTTCTTTATATTTTTTTGCTTTTTAAGAAAGTTTTCTTTTTTCCTTGAGTTCTACTTTATTTTTTTGTTTTTTAATATGTATCACGTTAATTATCTTTTTTTTTTCTTTTTTTTTTTTAAATGTAATTTTGAAATGTTGGTGGTGACTAAATGTATATGTTTTTGGCGTGAAATTTTTTTATTTTTTTATTTAGGTTTGTAGCAACCTTGAGTTCTACTTCTCTCTCTCTCTCTCTTTATTATTTTTTATTTTTTATGTATCACGGCAACTCTCCTTTTTTTTTTTAAATGTAATTTTGAAATGTTGTGGTGACTGAATAATTTCAAACGTGAGTAAGGAAAGTAAAGTGAGTTTGCTTTGAAAACTAAAATAAAGTTGTCCTATTTTGTAGGGAGTTAGATATGTAAATTAAAACTTTTACTCTTTAAGACCCACAAACTCACGTACGCTTTGTAGTTTCTATCTCACTTTCTATCTCTCATTCTTCTTCAGATTGAAGACATTTAATTTAGCTCTACATCCTCCTCCCTTTTTCTTTAAATTAAAGACATTTACTATCAAAGGCTCCAACAAATTTTCAGACTCCAACAAATTTACTGTCAAAAGCTCTAAGGTTCAAACTTCAAAACTACCTAACTTTGAAAAGAAGGAAAAAGAAAATAAAAAGCAACCATATTAGTGGGTACATTTTGGGTTATTTTCTTCTTCTTCTTTTTTTTTTTTTTTTTTTTTTGGTTTAACTCTCTCCTTTTTTTTTTTTTTTTTTTTTATGTTTCACAAATTTCCATTCCTTCTTCGTATTTTTTTCTTTTTAAGATTTTTTTTTTTTTTTTTTTTTTTTTACCATCATTGTATATGTTTTTGGCATTAAATTTAGAAAATAAAAAGCAACCATATATTCTGGTATGTTCTGGGTTACTTTTTTTTTTTTTTTTTTTTTTTTTTTTTTTTTTTTTTTTTTTTTTTAACTCTCTTCTTTCTTTTTTATGTTTCACAAATTTCCATTCCTTCTTCATATTTTTTTTCTTTTTAAGAATTTTTTTTTTTTTTTTTTACCATCATTGTATATGTTTTTGGCATTAAATTTTTTTAATTTTTTTTTACCATCATTGTATATGTTTTTGGCATTAAATTTTTTTATTTAGGTATGTAGCAAACTTGAGTTCTACTTTTTTTTCTTTTTTTATGTATCACGTTAACTCTTTTTTTGTTTCTTTTTTCTTTTTTTCTTTTTAGATCTCCATTTGTTATTTATTTAAATAGTTGATGATGTGGTGATAAGATTTTAAAGAGTGCATGATAGAGTTAAATTATAAAGAATCTTTATCTTTATTTTGAACAATTTTAATAGGATTTTCAAGAAAAATAATCTCATCAAAATTTAAATCAAATACAAACTCTAACAAACTTATGCTATTATCTTTAATAATACTAGCCTCATCATACGTGCTTTGCGCATGCTATGAGGCTTTTTTTTTTTAATAGATTTATTATCATAATTTTTCTTTCATCACAATTTGAAAAAATAGATAGGATTTCTTTTTTTTTGGAAGAGAATAGGATTTCTTTTTCAATTAGAAGCTTTTGCGATTATCCAAATCCAATTGATAATATAATAGTTATAAAAATATGATAATGTAATAAATCAACAAAAATAATAATAATAATGTAATAGTTTAAAAAAGAAACGTGGGATAGTGTCTGACAAATTATTTTTTTTTTTTTTTTTTTTTAACTTGGGATAGTTTTTCCTTATTTTATGGGAGGGGTAATTATTTTCTTTCAAACGTGGGTAGTGGGAAGGTTTTTTATTTTTATTTTTTTATTTATCAATGTTGACTATTTAGTGGGGAGTTAGTAATCAGTAGGTTTTTTTATTTTTTATTTTTTATAATTCTTATCTCTTTATGATTTTAACTTCATTTCTTATTTTTAGGAATAATGATAAATTAATTAAATTAGGGGTAATTTTGGAAGTGAAAAAGGTATTAACTAACTTTATGAATCCTCTTAATATGAAACTAGCCTCCGAGCACGCGCGTGAGTGCATGCTCAGAGGCTTTTCTATTTTTTGGGGTAAGGGTTAATTTAGAGTATTTATTATAATTTAGAATTACTACATTTTCTAATTACCAAAAAAAAAAAAAAAAAAAAAACCTAGGGGTGTGATGAGTTTTATGTGCGGTGAAATAATTTTTCATCACACACCTAAGTTTTTTTTTTTTTGTAATTGGAAAATGTAGTAATTCCAAATTATAATAAATACTCTAAATTAATCATTACTTAAAGAATAGAAGAGCCTCTGAGCACGAGCGTGAGCGCGTGCTCAGAGACTAGTTTTTTATTTATTAATCTCGTTCTCTCTCTCTCTCTCTCTCTCTCTCTCTCTCTCTCTCTCTCTCTCTCTCTCTCTCTCTCTCTCTCGTGCCTTTATCACAACTCCCTCGTTTCACATGGTGGCTCCAGCTCCAACCCCTCTTTCATCTTCAAAACTCTAATCTTTCATCTCTCTTTCTCATGGTTGAAGAAGCCAAAGCCAAAGGTGGCGTTCTCCGTCAACAACTTCCCTACTACCATACGCCACTTCTCCAGAGCAATTGATCTTGCTTCGACCAACCATGTCCTCTACTCTAATTGGTCTGCTGCTGATGCTTCTCTCAACAAGTACTTTGAGGCCTTGACTGATGCTATGAAGACTGTAGAGCTCAAACCAGATTGGTCCAAGGATTATAGCCGACTTGACGTGGTTCATCTCGGCGAAGCTTTGGCGTGGGTTTGTGACTTGTGATGTGGGTTTGATGAGTTTGTGATGTGGTTTTGGGTGGTGGGAATTTCGATTTGCGGGGGTTGTGGGTGCCAATGATGGTGGTTTTGGGTGGTGGGGGTTTTGATTTTGCAGAGGTTGTGGGCAGCAGTGAGGCGGTTTTAGGTGGTCATTTTGTTTTGGATGTAGTGGGTTGAAATTTGTTGGGATTGTGGTGGTTGGGGTTGCGGTTATGGGTGGTGCTTGCGATGGCTATGGTTGTGCTGTGGTTTTCGTGGCTGTAGCAATAGTTGTTGTGGTTGGCCATGGCTATGGCAATGGTGGTTTGTGTTGGTTGCGGCTGTTGATCTCTGTATTGTATATATTATTTTATTACGTTGTTTATACTATTTTAATATGTTGTATGCTAAAATAGAACCTTTTATATTAGGTGTATTATAAAATAAGTTGTTAAAATAAATAGAGTAGCTTTTTGAATCGCTAAAAGCTATATATTTTAGAAGTTTTGATGTGATTGCTCTAACCCATTTTTACAAAATTTATTATCTTATAGATCAATATCTTACTAACCCATTTTTACAAAATTTATTACCTTATAGATCAATATCTTACTAATTTCAATATCTTACTAATTGGTCTTCTTCTTCTTTTTTTTTTTTTTTTTGATAGAGCATACTAGTGTGCAATTTTTAGCCAACTCAATGAATTCCATCTCATGTTTGCAACTATTTTTAGCATATTCTCTTAGGGTGCATTTGGATCGAGGGAGCAAAGAGGGTGAGAGGCGAGTAGGGGTGTTAATTCGGATTAGCGTGTCGGGTTCATATCGTGTCGAGGTAGGGGTATTTGACTAAATTGCTCAACCCTAACCTAACCTATTTATTAATCGAGTCATGATCTTTCAACTCTAATTTGACTTGTTAATGAGGTGGGTTGACCTGATCCAATCCACTAAACACGCTTAATAAACAGATCGTGTTGGGTTGACAAGAATGTGACACAACCCATTTCAACCTGCTTAATATTAAATATAACATCCATCTAGAAATAAATATTTTTTACATCCCAAAAGTAGTGCATAAACTCAAAGTCTTCAACCTATATTCAAAGAATATGGTTCAATTTGTAATTATATTAGGGTACATAAAATTTGTAAAGTTCAATTTCCAATTATACTTGTAAGTTTTTTTGTAATTACTCACTTTTCATTTTAAGTTTAAAATATAGGTTGGATATAAAATGTATTTAACAAATCTAAAACAAAATAAATATTTGTTTGTGATACAAGTTAAACAAGTTGTGTTAAATAGGTCATTTTAAGTTGACACAAATAAATTGGCGTATTAAACATATCTATTATGGGTCATGCGGGTTGACCCTCTTATAACCCATTTCTTATCATATTGCTTTCGGGTCAACCCGTTTACAACACAAACCTACTAAGGCCCAAACCTAACCCGCAAAAACCTGTGTCGGATTTGTGTTGTGTTCGTGGGTTGGGTCGAACATTGACACCCTTAAAGGAGGGTAGTAAAGTAGAATTTGACAAAATATTGTATCATAGAGCATTTCTTAGGCTTAAATTGCTTAACATGCTCAAAACTCGATTCATAGTTGAAATATGCCTAATTGAGCATGAACTGAGAAGAATAGGCCCTTTACTATTGGGCTCATTTATGAGCTTTACAAAGATTAAGACCCAAAAAAGAAAGAAAGAAAAAAAAAAAAAAAAAGGGGAAGAAAGAACAGAGACTCGGACCAAAGGACCTTCAACATTTCAAGTAAAATTGGGTGATTTTGAAAGTATAATTATGGTATTGAGGTGTTATATAATTGTTCTTCTCATACTGAGTTTCAAAACAGCTTTTGAATCACAAAAATCAGACTTGAAATGACACTTTGTGGCCTTTTTTTAAGTGAACATGAGTCATTTTGGGCCCAAAAAAATTGGCATGTCCAGTGGGCTGGTCCTTTTTCTTTGTTGAATCCAGTTGGTGAGTCAGCCCGTATTCAATTAGTAAAATCCGGGTCAAGGTTGATGACGAACACCAAACGATTTGAGAGATTTGTCATCTAAATTACATTACAAAAAGGACAAGTCGTTTAGTTAAATTTTAGGTGCATTACTTAATCTTAGGAGTTAGGATGCGATGTTTTATTCTCTGAAAATTTTCACAAAATGTTGTGTTTTTGTCTTTCTTCTTCCTTATTTGAGCACCAAGTTTGAGATTCAAAAACAACGACATGTTTTTTTCTTTCCCTTGTAATAAACAACAAGAAGAAATTAATTCCATAAATACTGGGGCCAAAAAAAAAAAAAAAAGGAAATTGTAAATACAAGATGGTTATAACTATTATCACCATTCACCACTCACCTGTTCGAATTAGCAAGAGGAAGAGAATAGGGAAAGGGCTTGTCGGCTCTTGAGCTTATAGGAGCTAAATGTTGCTGGGAGAGGGTAACATTACAGATTTCTGTGACAGGGTTTATTGGAATTTTGGTGTGACGTGTCATGTGTTTACTTTGAGGCGTTCGGCCCATGATTAAGCTTGGTCTTTGTCCTTTATTCCTTCGTGTGAATAAGTTCGCTCCTTCTCCTTTTTGCACTTAAGCTTGGTCCTTGTCCCCTCCGTCTTTATGCACATAAGCTTGATCCTTGTCCTCTCTGCCTTCGTGCACATAAAGCTTGAATCCTTTTCCTTTGTGCCTTTGTGCACATTACATTGATCGTACAACTTGACTCGTATCTACCAGCCTGCTTGGCCAAAACTGTATGTATCATGTGGGGCCGTATATTGTCGAATATGGGGTTTTATAGGACTTTAATCTAATGCTTAGGCGTTGTGCACGTGCTATAAGTAGTAGTGTACTTGATAAAGGCTCAAACATAATTGTCCATTGTAATCGTTGCAACTTGCAAGTTCATTCGAGTGTCCATTGAAGTTTCCTATCTAAATCTAAATGCTTCTAAGTTCTTCTATAACTTGTATTCGGACTGATTAATATCGGCTAATATTGGTATTTCCAATTTCTTTCTAAAAGAGAAGGTTTAGTCAGTGGTCCATGATTTGAACTCCCAAAAAAAAATATAAAATTTGACCCCTCTTCAAAAAAAGAAAAGAAAACAAAACAAATTTTTTATTTAAGGAACTTAAAAAAGTTTAAACAAGATTGTAATATCTCATAAAAAAACAATAAAAAATTACCAATAGATTATAAAAATTTTATAAAAAATCCACTTAAATTCATCGTTTATTGAGGTAACAGATGACATTTATTTAGTGGTTGTAGTACAATTATATTAAATCAATGTAGCTAAAGAAATCTCATTATCAAGTAAAAAAATAAAACACCTGATATGAGTAATAAAATGTTGCTTAAGAAGTTTTAGGTTTTGTTGTATATGTTTGTTATGCCTTTTTGTAATTTTTTTGAGCACTCATATATATATATATATATATATATTTTTTTTTTTTTATAACTACTAATTCTTTCTTAATCTTTGAGACGAAAAAGAATGCAAGTCACGTGAGATATCAATTTGGAAGAAAAAAATATATTTTTTTAAGAAAATAATTAGAATAATAGTTTCTTTAAATGATTTTTTATTGGTGTATTTCTTTGTTTTTTATGAGTCCAATGATTTTTTATTGGTGTATTACTTTGGTATAGTTTACTTTTATCAAATTGATTTGGTATAGTTTTCAGTTTTTCACAATGGTAGGTACACAACTTTTATTTAAAAAAATTATGGTTAATTACCTTTTAATTCTAGAGTTTTAAGTATGTTTTATATATTTAAGACTTTTTTCACTTAAATAGTTACACTTTAAAATTTCTAAATACACTTCATTTAAATCTTTTATTTGTTACCACCATTTTTTATGAATACGGTTAAACATTATATAATTAGCTGATTTAAGCAAATTTTATTTCAAACATTGAAGTATTACTTTAAACAAAACTTACCCCAACCTCTAAGGTCTAAATAAAACTCTATCAGTACTTTGGAATTCCTTTACCCCATTTTGATTAGGATAGTGCACCCATGATTATCTTATCATCTTCCATGGTCTAACATATGGTTGGGGTAACCACTTTAATGGTTTAATTGCACCTCCTTAGGTGCTAAAAGTGCCTAGAAGTGAGCAACGTCTATGGTTTGAGAGCTGGGGTGGGTAGTGGTGGGGCAAATTTAGGAATCTCTAACTAAAAAACAAGAGAGACAGATTAAAAGAAAATAAAGGAAAATGTTGGCCTAATGGAGCCATGGAGGGACACATGTATGTTGTTACAACGGATGAAATTTCTTTGAATGTTATTGTTTAGGGACATTGAAATAGCTACGTAATGATGGTTCGGTATAGTTTAGTTTTGTTGGTTTATTATATTTGAAAGTAAATTGTCAAAAGTTTTGTACCTAAATTAGTTAGTACCTTCTTATATTTTCGATAGAGATATTTAAAATTTAAATTCTATTACCCCCAATTATCAAATAAAAATTAATCTGATAAAAAGTATAGTTATACCTTGTTGCACCAAACTTTAAAGTTTTAAAAAGTTCTACATATCAGAAAAAAAAAATTAAATTAAAAAACAAATCACTATGATGTCCTTTCAAGATTTAATCATAAGACATTGATTTAAATAATAATTTAATGATCCTGTTGAAGATCGGAGGATAAAATGCTGGTTGGAAAAATACAAATATAATGAACATCAATGGCTTTTAAACGTTAGCTCATAGCTGCTCTGTTTCCTTTCACCTCTCAAATGGTCAAACTTCTAAAGTGAGCTATCTTAACTCTTAGGGTCTGTTTGGTTGGGAGGATGGAAAAGTGAGAGGATAGAAAATGGAGAGAGGATGGAAAAGTGGAAGGATAAAAAAGATTTTAGTTTCCCTCATTTGTGTTTGGTTGGGAGGGTGGAAAAGTGGAGGAATGGAAAACTTTTTTGTTTGGTTGAAAATAAAGTTTGTATAAATTTACCATCATGTCCCTATTAAATATAACAAAAAGTAACACATTATACTTTAAAAAAATTGTGTATAAATGGAAACTTCAGTAAAAAAAAAAAAAAAAAAAAAGCATAAGAAATTAACCCAAAACTATTTCTAAAAAAAAAAAATGAACAAAAACAAAAACCAACCAAAATTAATGAGAAAATAAACATATGAGCACTAAAAATAAAAAAAAAAATTATTAAAAAGAAGAAGAAGAAAAGAAGCCAACATGTCTAGACAAAAGCAAGCAAGCAAAAAAAAAAAAAAAAAAAACCAACACGTTGTAGACTTGGAGGTGAATTCCAAGGGTATTTTTGGAAGCTTATTTCATGAGCTTTCCTCTTTCAGTTTTCTCTCTATTTTGAAGAGAAAACTTTTTGGTGGGCCCGGAGAGAAAACACCTAGGCCCCACCATTTATTTTCTTTTCTCCCCATCCAACCATACTCCAAAAAGTTTTTCTTCCCATTTTCTCTCTAAAGTTTTCCATTCACCCTATTTCACCTCCAAACAAACACACCCTTAAGCTTACCTTCAAGGACGGACGTGGCCTACGTTTGGTTTCCTCTCTAAATGGTGCTAAGGCTTAAGTGCCCTCGAGGTTTTTTTTTGGATGAGTCTCCTCAAGCCAATAGCGCTCTCAAAATCTCTATTTCTTCCTTAAAAAAAATATAAAAAAAATAGACATGATAGATTAAAACTTATAGTATTAATTTCATAATAATTACATTTTATTATTTAATCATAACACCAAGTGATTTTTAATATAGATGATGAATTTGCACTTTAATCATTTAGTCGATAATATTTTTCTTTTCTTTATTTGGAGTAAAAGTCAATGATAATTTAACCATGGTCCCTTGGGCTTTGGAAATTTCTCACCACTCCCTCTATTTTATTTTATTTTTATTCATAATTTCTCCACTCCTTTCAATTCACTAACAAAACGTTTAAGTTATGAGTAAATTATATTTATAGGCCTTCTTCATATTAAAAAATATATATATACAAACACTAAATTAAAAAGATTACCTCTATATGTATTTTTGTGGTTTAAATACTCCTGAAAGTTAACAAGTTATTATTGATGCATCCAAAACAATCTTGTTCAAAATGAGAAACTGATAATTCATGAGCAAGCAGCTTCATCATTCTCTGAATGTCAAACGTTCAAACCCCAAATAAGCAATGCATTACCAGTGAGGGGAAAATTGATTCATTGTACAATTTTCACTGAAGTTCTATGTCCCCTTTATAATTCCAAGGAGTAGACCATTTCCTTCAGGGAGTGTTGTACTGCGTGTTAGGGTGATAACACCTTAACCCAAAAAATTTAGGCCTACGGATTTAAACCCAATTATGTTATATATTAATTCTTATCCAACACGATTAGAATAGTATGATTTGGTTATGCATTAACTTTGAGGACACAGTTCAAAACTTTTACAAAAGCTACAATTGCTTAAAGAGAGACTACTTACACGGGTTAAAGTAGATTCATATTAACTCTCACACCCAACATAGATTACCAAAGTTCAAAACCATGGCTATATTTGATGCCCAAACTGATAAATAGCAAATTAAGGCTCATATAAAATAGATTTAACCCAAAAATCCAAAAGCTCTAAAATAGAAAAAAGAGTGAGTACAAGAATAAGCAAAGATTTATTTATGCCGAAAATATGAAAATGGCAAGCAAATAAAATGAAGATACAGATAGGGGAGGAGGGGCACCATAAGGAGGAAATGCTGTTATGCACGTCAGTCAAATTAAGAGTGTCTTGCAAATATATGTATCAAATCTAGAATGCAAACATATAGCAATAACACTGTAAAACATGAGCAGAGAGTAAATGCAAAATCCCACAAGAATTTAAGGCTAAAGAAAATCATGTTGGACAATCAGAAAGACTTCATTTTGATTCTCAAAAAAAAAAAAAGAAAAAAAAAAAAAAGAAAGGCTTCATTTTTATAGTTCTGGAAAGTTACAAGAGAACCCCATAGAGAGATGCTGTTTTCACAAACTTTTTAGAAACGTTTCTATCCACCATTGATTCCTCACATACAAATTCTACAATTACAATAATTTGATAGTTAAAATGGGAGAGATGAGATTTGAATATTAGACATCTCCGTTAAAAATACCAAGAGATGCTAGTTAAGCTACATAGTCCTTGGCTACAAATTATACAATTATGATTTGATAGTAAACGTATAGATCAAGGCCAATGATACGATTGTGAATAGAAATATGTGAAAACCTAAATCTATAGTAAACTCATCAGTCATCACCATAAGTCCACAACATCAAGCCACACCAAAATGAAATTTCCCACAGCCATTAAACTACACCAAATTAGATGTCCACATCACATATCCATGCAATGGTAACACTTAAAACCAGCTTCTTAAATACTTATCAGTATCATATAGGATAACCAACCATGTTCGCATAGCTCAACAGGATTTACCCAAAATTGGAAAGTGAACATCACAACACTCAAAAACCCACTCATTGCCATTCACTAAACACAATAACATGGCCAGACCACTCATATGTGAATCTATCAATCTTGACCTTTCTTATACTATTTGTTTAGTACCTTATTTTCACATGCTGAAATTATCCAATCTGCAAAATTAAGAACTTTGTTTACTTTTTCTAAACAACCAAACATATCTTACAGTTTAAATGCCTATGTTTTGCTCACAAAGGTAGATGTTTCTGTGTTTCTAGAACAACCATGTATAAGCATAAAAGCACATCAATTAGTTTTACCAAAACTTTAAAATGGCTCAAGGCATTCAATATTTCCCAAGGTAGAAAAGCTCTGGAACAACAAATTTAACATCCAAAAACAATGCAAAGTCATCTTGACTAGTCTTCAGATGACACAGGCAAAAGAACTTGAGGAACCAAATAGCAATCACCCATTTCCCCACCAAAATAATCAATCGTTGCATATAAAGCTATGGTTCCTTAAACTGCCTATGCATCAGGGTTAAAATAATTTGCTATTGAAAGATATTTTTACTTCAAGGACTACGTTTTGAAAAGTTTGTTGTCAAATTCACAATAAGTATGTAATTACAATTTGCCCCCCAAAAAGGGACATATATATCTAACCCCAACCTTTCCGACCCAAATTTAATTCTCTCAATACATCAAAGCCAATCATGCAATGACTAAAAACCAGTGACAGTATTTTTCCTCCTAGAATCAAATAAAGTATATAAGAATGAAATTTTGTAATAGTAAATAAATAAAGCACCCAGAAAATCAAATAGTTTAACTTAGAGGTGAGGAAAATAAAACATTTATTCCACAAAAATGATAATAACCCTCACACCCAACAAAGATTACCAAGATCAAAACCAAATCTATTTGCTGATGCACAAACTAACAAATCACAAAGTAGCAAGGCACAGATTAATTAAGATCATTATAACACAAGAAGCCTAACGGCTCAAAATCAGAAAATGTACTGAGCTCATGTATAAGTGCAAACCAGTTTTATCCCTAAAATATGAAGCTAACAAACAATTAAAATGCAGATTGCAGATAGAAGAGGCGGCACTACAGTCTATAGGGAGGAAGTTGAGTTATTGGTAAAAAAGCCAAATTAGATTATCTTGCAAACATAGGTATCAAATTCTGAAATGCAACTAGACAACCATAACAACAATGCAAAACATGGAAATTAAAAAAAAAAAAAAAAAAAAAAAAAAAAAAAAAGAGTTAAAAGCAAAAATCCACTGGAGATTTGAGGCTACTGGAGATTTGAGGCGAGAAGAAAACCCCAAAATGAAATGCTATTTTCAAAAAAAAATTTAGAAAATTCCAATCCATCATAATTCTCCACATACAAATTCTACAATTGTAATCTGGCAGTAATTATATAGATCAAAGTCAGTAACACTATTGTCAACAGAAATTTGTTTAGATAACATTACTCTATAGTAAACTCATCACGTATGTCCACATTGTGAAGCCACCTCAAAATGAACTTTCCTACTGCTAAGCTACACCAGTGCAGTAGCACATAAGATACCAGAAATTGGAAAAGTGAGAATATACAAGACTTAAAACCTATGCGTTGCTATCCAATTAAGACTATAACGTGAATAGAACCACTCACATGTTCATCCACTGATCTTGACCTTCCTTATACTATTTGTCCTTGTTAAGTTCAGTACCTTATTTTTCACATGCTGAAATGATCCAAGCTGCAAAGTTCAGAACTTTGTTTACCTTACTAAACAACATACATAAATTTAAGGGTTTAGATGCATGTTTTTTATCAAAGGAAGGTGTTTGTGAGTTTCTAGAACAACCATATATAAGCTAATAAGTACAGGCAATGTTTACTAGTCTTCAAATGATACAGGCAAACAAACTTTTTTTTGATAAGTAATACAGGCAAACAAACTTGAGGAACCAAACAACAACTTCCCATCGGCTAACAAGTTGCATTTAAAAAATTGTATGGGATACTCTACTTATGTTCTATCAGCAACCAGATACAAAGCCTATAAGGCTGCAATTTTTAAAACAACCTATGTATCAGGATTAAATAATTTCCTTCAAATTTTTACTTCAAGGACTACTTTTTGAAGAGTCATTATAAAGTTCACAATAAGTCTATAATTACTATTTGCCCAAAAAAAGAAGACATATATCCATCCCCAATAAGTCTGTAATTTTAATTCTCAATACAACAAAGCCAATCATGCTATAATTAAACCATTTAGTTCCAATAAATCAAGGTCAATAATATGATTGTGAACAGAAATGAGCAAATATTTCATATTTAATATCAGCAAGTGGGACTTTGTTCTAGTGGTCATTGGCAACAACAACAGGTGGTCTTGCAGTCAAAATGGACCAAATCCTTCTGCACATGCGTATCAACCGTAGGAGTAGAACTAGAAGGCTGACAAAGGACCCAACTACATTACCAATGAGTTCTAGGACCGGCACAACTTGCTGAAATCTGAAACAAAATAGAATTGTTAGAATAATAGTAAAATTGACAGAGCGTCAATAATGGGCTATGGGGAGAAAGAAGTTGAAATACTTTCTCACCCTTCATGTGCCATTGAGATTATTTGGTGAAGATCATGTATTATCTGTAGGAGTAGAACAACAATGCTGACAAGGTTCCCAACTGCTTCGGAAATGAGTTCTAGGACCAACTCAACTTGCTGAAATCTGAAACAAAAACAGATTGTTAGAAAAAATTTACAGAGCAACTATAATCATGATTCATGTGCCATTGAGAGGATCTAATCCGTTTTTTCAAAATTATTCTTGATGTGTTCTAAAAAGAGTTATTTACAAACAGATTCCAAAAAACAAAGGTTAAAAAATAAATAAACATATATTATGTAAAATTCGTTATGTAACTAAATAAATTCTGCATTAAAAGAATATTTTTTATTTTTTTTTTAAAGCAAAATATGTAAAACTTGTTTTACTATGTTTTGTGTCTTTATGACTAAGAGGTCTCAAATGGTCAAAATGTAATTACCAAATACCCAGCAATCGGATGATTTAGTTGATCAATATATATTAAATTGAATAATGAAACTTTCATAATATTGATGTGAATGAGAATCTTTTATTCCAGCCGTAATATTCTATTTTTTACACTGGAATGCATTTTCCTAGACAGGGAAAAAAATCAGTATATCATGTGCATTTTTCTCCCATTGATTCTTTTAAAGGTGAAAGAAAAAGGTGTGGCAGATTGTGATTGTTGGAATAGAAAGTGGACCAGTTAGATTTGGACATGATTATATTGATACTGGGGCAACCTTTTCGTTCTAACAAAGATTTGTTGATCTAAACAAGTGTAGTAAGTGGTTAAGAAGAAGTTTGATGCATCTATTCTAACACTTATATAGGTATATGTACACATAATTACACACTAGCTCTGATTTTTTAAGCAAATAATTTTTTTTTTGTTCTTATTTTTTTTATAAAATGAAAATGAGGGGTATTCGAATCCAATATTTGTCATGGAAGAGATTAGACACTATCACTAAACTACAAGATCAATGACAAGCAAATTATGATTTAGTAAACAGTACAGCGTATTTAGACTGTCAAATGAACCCAAAAAAAGAAGGAAGAACTCAAACCACCAAAGCTCCAATGGCGGAGGTTTCAGCCATCAATCCCACCTCTGGGTTTCGCCTGACCAAGAGCTCCTCCGATCATCATATCTCTCTCCGATCTAACAATCTCGTGCTCCTCCGTGACAAACAGCAACCACCACGAGATCCGTGGCAACCACCACATGATGAGAGTGAGGGTGAGGGTGAGGGTGAGGGTGGGTCGGTGAGTGAATGAGAGTGAGGGTAAGGGTGACTGGGTGAGACCATGAGGGGCGGATGAGAGTGAGAGTGAGTGAGGGTGAGGCGAGAGAGCCAGCTGAGTTGAGAGAGAAATCAACGAACGAGAAAATGAGATACTTTAGAGTTAGGGTTATGATATATATATATATAGAGAGAGAGAGAGAGAGAGAGAGAGAGAGAGATAGGTATCTTTGTAATTTTACCTAAATATATCTTCCAATGTCATGGGATGTCCGGATGTCCCCCACCCCCCCCGGACTTTTTAATTAATAAGAATGTATTCAATGAAATAGAGAACAATTAGAGCCTGTTTAGCCATTTTTTTTGCTCACTTAATTTTTGTCACTCAATTTTCATTACTTATCACTCATCACTCATCACCCATCACTCTAAATTAATACCCGTTTGGCATATCACTTATTTTTCATCACTCAATATTTTTCACACTATTTATAGGTCCCATTTCTGTCACCACTGCAGCTTTTTTTTTTTTTTTTTTTCAGAGCACTCAAAAACCCAAACCCAGAAAAAAAAAAAAAAAAAAAAAAAAAAAAAAAAGGCGGGAGACGTGAACCCAGGTGAAGAAGGAAAAAAAAAAGAAAGAAAAGGAAGGAGACATGAACCCAGGTGAAGAAGAAAAAAAAAAAAAAGGAGGAAGAACAGGGAGACGTGAACCCAGGTGAAGAAAAAAAAAAAAAAAAAAAAAAAAGGAAGGAGACGTGAACCCAGGTGAAGAAGAAGAAAAAAAAAAGAGGGAGACGGTGAATCCCAGTAAAGAAAGAAGAAAAAAAAAAGATGGTCAAAAGTTGTGGCTAAAAGTATGGCAGTGGGTCCCTCATATAATGTTATTTACAAAAATGTCATTGAGAACAAAAAATTGGAAACTGAAAACAGCTAAAAGTTGTTTTCAGTTTCCACAACTCATAACTCAAAAAGGTGAGAATTGAGAAATGAAAACAGAGTTATGGAAACAAAAAATAATGCAGCCAAACAAACTTTTTGTATGGGTCCCACCATTTTTGAGAATTGAGTTATGAAAACAGAGAATTGAGTTACGGAAACAAGCCAACCAAACAGCTTCTAAGAAGTTTACACAATACAAAACAAATTGAATTTCTGAAAGAACCTCACACCTTTATCCTATTATAACCTGTAACAATGTCAGACCTAATAAATATTTTTATATGAGATTTTATATCTATGAGAACAATTTCTGCCTTGCTAGAGAGATTATAACAATAATGCTTATCTTTCCAATGGTACACAATAGTAGCGTGGTATCCAATAAAAATGGATGTTGGAAGTTGGAAGAGTAACACAATTGTTAATTAACTCTCATATTTATAAGAAGAAAAAGTAATTCTACTATTTAGAGTAAGTAACACTCCCTTTAAGCTATTCTAATTTAAGCATCTTGACACACATTGCTAATGTTCATGTAATAAAAAGAGTAATGTTGAGGATACAGTAATATTTTTCAACTAGTAATTGTTGACGTAGCCGGTTATGATTAGAATAATATTATTTTCAATACACTTTATTACTAATACCACTTTTGTTATACTCCAATACTACTTTTGTTATACAATAAGCCATATTAAGAGTTGTGAAATAAATCATGAAAAATGTTGCCCTTAGATTTATTGTGTGAGTGATGCTAAGGTTACAATGAATTTTAATATATAATATTTACAAATTAATGTGTTATTAATCACAACAACAAAATATATACTTGTTTTTTTTTTTTTTTTAATATTTTCCTTTACTATGGTTTTTATTTTTATGATCATATTGGCAATTAATTGATTGGAATAGTGTTTGGATTATTTTTTGGGGGAAAAAAATTATTCATACTTTTAATTGAGTTAAATGGCCCAAAATTAAATTTACTAGTTGGGTTAAAATATTGGTCAACCCATTAAATCTAGACGTCTTCAACTCTCATCCACCATAGATGTTAATTTTTTGGACACATGTTAGGGTCAACCAAATGGTTTGGAGTATTTGGACTTGAAGCTTATGATATACCCAAATCTGGTTTTTGAAAAGTACTCTATTGTACCACATAGAAAATAGGACAAGGAAAAAATAGCTCAAATGGACAAAGGCCAAAGGTCTTGTAGCTGAATTGGCACTTCTCCATGCATAGAGTGTTTAGGAGTCTAGGGGGAAAAAGATTCGAGTTACGGGGGTTAGCAACATATTGTAATTATCTCTAAAAAAAAAAAAAAAAAAAAAAAAAAAAAAAAGGACAAGGCAAACTTATTTCAAAAAGACAACCCTTATTTGGTTTGTCAAGGAAACCAAAATATGGAAACTCAGTTCCAAGCATACAAAACAGCAATTAGATATACATCAATCATAATCTTTAACAGGCAGTTAGGAAAATAACTGAGAACCATTTCCCAGAGAGGATGAAAAAGAGTATTGATTTGAGTTTCTATAAAAATTATAAGTACCCTTTTTTTTTTTTTTTTAGAGAATCCAA
Source organism: Quercus gilva (assembly GCA_023621385.1). Lineage (NCBI taxonomy): Eukaryota > Viridiplantae > Streptophyta > Magnoliopsida > Fagales > Fagaceae > Quercus > Quercus gilva. The sequence continues at coordinate 4,039,493 of CM042477.1, read as the reverse complement.
CTAGGTTTGGTTACCCCCCCCCCCCCCCCCCCCCTTTTTTTGAGAGCTTAGATTGGAAAAACTAAATTCCAACAAATTATAAGTACCCCCTTTTGCTTTGATTAAAATATGGTTTAACTCCAACCAGATTAATGGTGGTCCCTGTGCCCCAACGCCTCCTCCCCTCTTATCCTTTTTGGAAAATATATATTTAGACATTACCTTGCTTAAGCTAAATTAGTGTAAAGAAGGCAAAGCACATGGTGTAAAACTTGTTGTACCGTATTAGATAAGAAAAAGATGGCTCCACTAGAATGATAACATTATTGTCCTTTGTTAGGGGGAAAAATTGAAATTAATTCCAGATTATATAAAAGAAGAATTATATCGGCATCAATCATGATTTCTGATTGGAGATTAGGAAAACAAATGAAAACAACTCCCCAAAAAAAAATGATGAAAAAAGTGACTCTCCATGTTGATTTGGGGCTTTAAAAACAAATCCATATATATTGTGAGCGCCCAAAATGGAAGATTTAGTTTTGGAGGCCCATATCAATTTCTCCTTATGAAAACTTCCTAAACTAGTCAACAGAAAGAAAAATGCCCAGATCCAGACTATTATTCATATTTCGTAACTAAAAGTTTCGGAGGAGAAAGAAAAACAGAACATGACTTGTAAGTTGTACTGAAAATCAGAAAACCAAACAGTTCAAATTTTCATAACCCCTCAACAAGTATTGGACTAAAACAGATACTCACATGATACAAAATAAGTATAATATATAGCAAACCTCACACCACAGACTATATACTGATATACACCACGTACTTCAAACAAACCAACAAAAACAGAGCAGTGAACACTCTGTTTGAACTTATTTATATTGGAAACTAAGTCTTGAAAAACCTACATAGATTGTCTTGGAGGGTCAGACAGGATTGACATTCACAGCGATCATTTCGATATTGTCTTGGCTGCAGCTGTTTGTAACGCGCCATCACTGCTAGCAAGGTTACCGCCAGGAAGAATTTGGGCAGTAGTAGCAGTGTCGTTAGTTAACAACCTATGAAGTGTGAGAATGAGTGTGATGATAAGGATGGCCAGGCCAAGTATTTGAAGACATTGGGGTCTCAATATTGGGGTTCAACTGATTCTCTTATAGAAAGAGAAGACTGGGGTCTCCATTGAGCTTGATTGATCAACTGAATGCGTCCCAATTATTTGGATTGTGACTATCGTGTATTTTTTATTTTGCCATTGAGCTTGGGTCCCAATTATTTTGATTGTGACTATCGTGTATTCTTTGTCGATTGTGACTATTGTGTATTCTTTCAGTTTGCCATTTTTGCCATTGAGCTTGATTGTGACTTGATCAACTGAATGGGTCCCAATTATTTTGACTGTGACTATTGTGTTTTCTTTAATCTTGCCATTTTTGCTTTTGATTGTGACTTGATCAACTGAATGGATCCCAATTATTTTGATTGTGATTATTTTGTATTCTTTGATTTTCCCATTTTTGCTTTTTTTATTTTGCCATTTTTGCCATTGAGCTTGGGTCCCATTAATTATTTTGATTGTGACTATTGTGTATTCTTTGATTTTTGCTGTTGTCTATTCTCATATTGGGCATTGATTTTTGCCATTGAGCTTGATTGTGACTATTGTGTATTCTCATATTGGGGTGGGCTTTGATTTTTGCCATTGAGCTTGATTGTGACTATTGTGTGTTCTCATATTGGGTTCAACTTTCGGGGTCTCAATATTGGGGTTCAATTCTCATATTTCTTGGGCGTGAGCCAATTTTAATTAATTCAATTTTCTTGAAACCTTTTGAGTTGATGGATTTGCGTTTGAGATTGGTAAATATTTGAAATTACCACGTGTCACAATCATATATTAACAATTGACCCATACCATTTCTATCCTATGTGAGACTTAATTATTTCATTAACTAGGTAATTTACAAGTGAATGTGAAAACTATAACATTTATTAATGATTATTATTCTTTCTCATCAAATCATGACTACATATACATATTTATATATATTCTTTTGTATGCTCATATATCTATTACATATTATGCATAATATTTTAAACTTCTTGCCAACATTTTGATATCATCTCCAAGAGATTCATTTATGTAATAACTTGGAATGTATGGGATGGAAAAACTGCATATACCCTAAAGAATAATCAAATGCTTGAAGAAATCTAGATACTTTCGTTTGTAAAAAAAACCATATAAAAAAAAAAGTTTATGGTACTTTGTTTGTACCAAACATTGAAGCCTAGAGCAAAAAACTCAGTACTCCTTTCCTTGTACTAGGTTCATGAATATTTGGATCAAACACTTCCTTTTGTAAAATAAACCTGTTGGTTGTTGCGGTGTTGTCAAAATTGCCAAAGTCCTATGGAAAAAAGCACCTTCCAAGGGTTGCCAATTTCCTGGAAATAACTGTTGTCAAAACAATCTGTGCCATCCCAATACAGTAAAGGCCATGAATAAAAAAGAGAGGAAAATGTATATACTTTATATTATAGATACGCATAGGTGATCTTTCAATACTTTTCTCTTCCGTTGATTTGTATAGTTGTAGATAAAGATATAGTTTCCTAGTACTACAAAATATATATATATATATATATATATTAAGAAGCTTTCCATTTCTTGTTTGGATGAATTATTATTATTATTATTTTTTTTTTTTGGGAGAAACAAACACACACACACACACAAGGGAGAGGGAAAGGAGTTCTAACACAAAGGCACATCACAACTCCACTCAAAAGCCATGATAACTTTTAAGGGAGGGTGGGGCAAGTCATACTACACATAACACACTCTCTTAAGCAATGTGAGACAATTACCCATTCTTTTTTTTTTGAGAAACAAACACACACACACACACAAAGGAGAGGGAAATGGGTTATAACATAAACGCACACCACGACTTCACTCAAAAGCCATGGTAACGTTTAAGGGAGGGTGGGGCAAGTTATACTACACACAACACACTCTCTTAAGCAATGTGGGACAATTACCCATTCTTTTTTTTTTTAGAAACAAACAAACACACACACACAAGGGAGAGGGAGAGGGAGAGAGAAAGGGGTTCTAACACAAAAGCACACCACAACTCCACTCAAAAGCCCGTTTGGATGAATTATGATATTAACAAACCTATATATATATATATATATAACTGAAGCCTTTGAAACTCTCACAATTTTTCACATCAGCACAATATTTTAAATAAAATTATTTTTGTTTAGTTCAAACTTAACAAGGAGTGAAACTCTATCTCTCTAACAAGTCTAACTTAAACTCAAACTCATCATTTTTTTAAACAAAATTATTTTTATTTAATCCAAACTTAACAAGAAGTGAAACTCTATTTCTGTAACAAGTTCATCCTAAACTCAAACTCAAACGTTGATAATTTATCTCCAAATTTACAAGGTTAATCATGAACACTATAAAAGCAGTGCAAAACCCAATATTTTTTTAAAAAGTTATTTTCATCTCCATACAACTATTACCCATTCCCATACCCCAGTTACATGCCACATTACCCTTTGAGGTAAGAAGAAATATATATGTTTTAGCAACATATAAGCCAAATCTGCCATTTATCCTCAAAAAAGAAAAAAGAAGCAATATATAAGCCAATATGCATCAAGTTGCTTACTTTCATGGAGAGCAGTACTTAAGAATAAGTAGGTTTTGAGTCAAATATATCATATGCATGGTTTGGGAATTGTTTGTGATGCCTCAAGCTTCGCAGTGTTGTAATATGCACTCAATAATTAAGCTGCGGCTTTTTTTATTTTTTATTTTTATTTTTTATAATGAAAACTAAAAACTATATAGTTTGATGTAATATGATGTATGCAAAATAAATGAGCAATCAAAATATGTTTTTGACATTTTAATTTAATGATATCTATAATTGTATATGATTTTTTTTTCATTGTTTAAAGTTTAGACCTATTAAAATTTAAAACTTATTGTTTAAAATACGTTAATGTCACAACCATACGTTTTATTTTGCATTTTGCTTGGGTTTCATTGTGAAATTCACAATAATGTATGTAATTACAATTTGCCAAACATAAAGACATATATAATATAACCCCAACCTCTCTAGGGCTGCAATTTTATTCTCTCAAAAAAAACAAAGCCAAATATCATGAAATAATTAAATCAATGACATATATTTCCTCCTAAAATCAAATAAAATATATGAGAATGAATATGTAGAAGAGCATGCACACCTATCTTTTATAATTTCTCTAATTTAGCTCTTAAAAAGTTTTTTTTTTTTTTTTTTTTTTTTTTTTTCCTTTTCAAATTTACAGATCCACTTTTACAATTCACTCTACATCTCACTCTCTATTCTACAATTCATTCTATTAAAATATTAAAACAAACCCATATAAACTTTTCTCCAAAAATATACAAGATCAGACCCAAAATACTCTAAAACGCCCGGTGAGACTAAAATGAGCTGAAAATCATATAGTACGACTTAGAGCTGAGAAAAAGAAAGCATTTTTTTTTTTCACAAAAATGATATGAATTACACATACAAAACCGATTACCAAGATCAAGACCACAACTAAATATCTAATGACAAATAAACTCAAAAAGCTGTAAGGCTAAAATTAAAGATGAATACACCCATGGAAACTACACCACATATATATATATATATATATATCCAAATCAACCAAGTTCCAAAATAACAATCAAATCTGCATAAATCATAAGTATATATGTATCAACCTGGTTCCTGAACAGGCAGAAAGATAGATAAACGACCAAGAACTCAAGAAGCGAATCTCTGTGTTTTCTAAACTTTCTGGTTCTATTTTATAGAAAGAACGATAAAACACAATTTTTTTTTTTTTTTAAGAAAGATAAAGCACAAGAAGTTGTGTACACATGTTTTTTCAGTAAGAATTTGAAGAGAGAAGAGACAAGTGCAAGTGTGCGACAGTCTAGATGGATAAGTCGGAAAAGACTCAGCCGCGTGTGCAGGTGCTTTCTTTACTCCTTTAAAAAGTCTACCGAAGATGTTAATTTTTGTGCTATTTATTCTCATGTGTTTGGGTTGATTCAAATGGTTTGGACTGGAAGCGTACGCTATAGCCTATAGGTTTCACTCGCTTCTCACTTCTAAATTCTATGAATCTGTATTGTATATGTCTCTGTCCACTAACCCAAATTCGGCAGTTGGAAAGTAGTTTGTTGTACCACATTGGAAAAGAAAAACTTGGCTCAATGTACTATGTTGATTTGGGGCCCAAAACGGAAGATTTGATTTTAGAGGCCCAAATCAATTTCCCCTATCAAAACTGCTCAAACCAGCTAGCAGAAAGAAAAAGGCCCATATCCACACTACTATTCATAGATCTCATCAAGTTTTGGAGGAAAAGAAAAACAGAGCATGACTTGTACTAAAACGGTCAGAAAACCAAACACTTCAAATTTTCATAACCGCTCAACAGAGGATTAAAAAGTACTACAAATCAGTTTCAAAAAAAAAAAAAAGTACTACAAATCCACACAACATATATTCTACAAAATGGGAAAAATAATACATAACATAGCAAGAAGTAAATTGCAAACCTCACACCACAAGAAAATTCAATACAAGCTACGTAATTCAAACAAACCAACAAAAACAGAGCATGGATAACAGTACACTCTGTTTCAACTTTATGTATATTAAATGATGTGCAGCCAACATAGCATATTGTAAAATTCACAGTAACAAATTACAAATCGTTGACATATATAATATGTTATTTCCTCCTTAAATCAGATGGTATAGAAGAATAAGTGTCTAATAATAATCATGATAGTGAAAAACACCCAGAAAATCAAATGTGAAAAGCAAAGCATTCAATTTTCACTAATAATATAAATCTTACACCAAACACTGATAACCAACATAAAATAAAATAAACACAGATAATTAAGATAAATAAATCTTCTAAAGCTATTTTTTTTCTGCTGAAGAAATTAGAAGCAAACATGTATTTCATTCTTTTTCTCTTTTTACACCATGAGAAAATGACGGAACATGCCCAAAATATTGTGTTTCTAAAAATGGAAATTATCAATAAATAACGGAAAGACCCAAAATATACACACACGTGCGCGTAGATAAATATGATAGAATATATGTAGTAATAACTCAAACAAAAGCTTATGAAGTTCCATAAAAGGACACTTTGATTACAGTAAAGTCTGAAAAGAAAGCTCACGTATTCTTCGACGAAAATAAGGAGAAAAAAAGAAAAACCAAAAACATTTGGTTTACTTGTTACACACATAATAAAGCTACTTGGAATAACAAAGATTACATATTATGAATGGTAAAGGTGGAGAAAGTGGTATTACACATACAAGATAGGTTTTCTCGAAATCGGTGAGTTTAGATGTTCTATTCCTCATTCACAATTACATTGTTTTGGCCATTGGCAGCATCAGCAAGTGGGACTTCGTTCTGGTGGTCAATGGCAACAATAGCAGGTTGTCTTACAGTCCAAATGGACCAGATCCTTCTGCATATGCGTATCAGTAGTAGAAGTAGAACAACAAAGTTGACAAGGGACCCGACTACATCATCAAGGAGTTCTAGGACTGACACAACTTGCTGGAATCTGAAATAAAATGGAATTGTTAGAATAATAGTAAAATTTACAGAGCCTCAATAATGAGTTATTGGGGAGGAAAAAGTTGAAATATTTCTCACCCATCATGTGCCACTGAGATTATTTGGCAAAGATCGGGTATTAACCGTTGGAGTAGAACAACAATGTTGACAAGGGTCCCAACTGCTTTAGAAATGAGTTCTAGAACTGACACAACTTGCTGGAATCTGAAACAAAATGGAATTGTTAGAATAACAGTAAAATTTAGAGAGTGTCAAAATGGGTTATGAGGAGGAAGAAGTTGAAATACTTTCTCACCCATCATGTGTCATTGAGATTATCTGGTGAAGATCGCGTATTAAGTGTAGGAGTAGAACAACAATGCGGTCAAGAGTCTCAACTACTTCAGAAATGTGTTCTAGGACCAACTCAACTTGCTGAAATCTGAAACAAAAACAGATTGTTAGAAAAAATTTACAGAGCGTCAATAATGGGTTGTGGAGAGGAAGAAGTTAAACTCTCTCACCCATCATGATTCATGTGCCATTGAGAGGATCTAATCCAATTTTTCAAAATTATTCTTGATGTGTTCTAAAAAGAGTTATTTACAAACAAATTCCAAAAAAAAAAGGTAAAAAATAAATAAACATACAACTACTACTAACATTATGTAACTAAATTAATTCCGCATTAAAATATTTTTTTTTTAAAGCAAACTATGTAAAATTCGTTTTACTATGATTTATTTCTTTATGACTAAGAGGTCTCAAATGGTCAAAATGTAATTACCAAATACCTGCAATCAGATGATATAGTTGATCAATGATACCATTTATGACCAGTTTTGATCAATTTATATTAAATTGATTAATGAAACTTTCATAATATTAATGTGAATCTTTTATCCCACCCGTAATATTCCATTTTTCACACTGGTATCCATTTTCTTAGACAAAAAAAAAAAAAAAAAAAATCAGTATATCATGTGTATGAAACTTTTATAAACTATTATTTAGAGTAAGTAGCACTCCCTTTAAGCTATTCTAATTTTAAGCATCTTGACATACGTGGCTAATGTTCATGTAATAAAAAGAGTAATGTTGAGAATATAATATTTTTCAGTTGGTAATTGTTGACGTAATTGGTTAGGATTAGAATAATATTATTTTCAATCAATTTTGTTACTAATACCACTTTTGTTGTAGACCAATACTACTTTTGTTATACAATAAGCCATATTAGGAGCTGTGAAATAAATCATGAAAAATGTTGTCCATAGATTTGTCGTGTGAGTGATGCTAAGGTTACAATGAATTTTACTATATAATATTTATAAATTAATGTATTATATTAATCACACACACACACACAAATATTATAAGGAAATGATTATTATTTGCATTTTCCCCATCTCATTCCTTTCTATCTCAATTAGGCCTTAAGAGTCACTTACAGTAAATCTTAATGAGAAATCCTACATAATCTCTAATAATTCAACTTTGTAAGGTAAACGTGATAGTGAAAGAAAAAAACTATCACTTATTTCTAGTTTTCTTTTCCCACTATTGTTTTCTTTTGTTATTTATTAAGCTAACCCATCATGAGGGTCATCCTTTATTTCTTTCTAGTTTCTAGCCATTTATTTATGAGTGACACTAAAATATGTAAAAAGTATTTTCCTTTACTATATTTTTTTTAGAATTATTTTCTTTTACTATGGTTTTTATTTTTATGATCATATTGGCAATTAATTGATTGGAATAGTGTTGGGATTATATTTGGGGGGAAAAAATTATTCGCACTTTTAATTTAGTTAAATGGCCTAAAACAAATTTACTAGTTGGGTTAAAATGTTGGTCAACCCATTAAATCTAGACGTCTTCAACTCTCATCCACCACAGATGTTAATTTTTGGATTAATTATCTGCATGTGTTTGGTTCAATTAAGTGGTTTGGAGTCTTTGGACTTGAAGCTTATGCTATACCCAAATCTAACTTTTGGAAAGTACCCTATTGTATCACATAGGAGATAAGACACAAGGAAAAAATAGCTCAAATGGATAAGGTAAATTTGACCAAAAAAGACAACCATTATTTGGTTTGTCAGGAAAACCAAAATATGGAAACCCAGTTCCAAATCATACAAAAGAGAAATTAGATATGCATCAATCATAATCTCTGATTAGTGATTAGGAAAACGACTAAGAGCCATTTCCCAAAAGAGAGGATGAAAAAAAGTGGCCTATTCAAGTTGATTTGGGGCTTCTATAAATATCCATCCTTTATGAGCCCAAAATGGAAGATTTGGTTGTAGAGGCCCAAAACATATTCCCAAACCGGCCAGCAGAAAGAAAACGGTCCAGATCCACACAATTATTCATAAACCTCAGCAAGTTTGGAGAAAAAATAAAAACAGGGCGTTGCAAACCACAATAGATCAAACACTTCAAATTTTCCTAAGCCCTCAAAAAGTATTAGACTAAAATCACTTTATTCATAGAACATTACAAGCCACAATAGATCCACACAATATAGATTCTGCAAAATGAAAAAAGAAAATGCAAACCTCACGGACAATTCAAGCTACGCAATTCAAAAGAACCAATAAAAACAGAGCATGAAGCAGTGCACACTCTGTTTCAACTTATTTATATTGCAAGCTCGAAGTTATGTAAAATTAAAATCCACATAGTTGGTATTAACATAGCAGTGTTATTAGTTAAAAACCTGGAAAGTGCGAGGAGTGTGATGATAAGAATGACCAGGCCAAGAACTATGTCTGAATTAAGCTCGTTCCCTGCAGTAACCAAGAGAAAATTAATTGAATGAAATACTGAAACCAACAAAAGTAAAAAATTGTTAAAAAGATATACTCAGATATATTTTTATATATATATATATATACTCATTCTCACCCATTTGGAGGAGGAGTAAAATGGAGTAAAGGAAGCGGTTGTTCTCTGAGAGAGGTTTTTTTATGCACTTTGTGTCTCAGATATGTGACTTCTTTTATGTATGCATTTCCGGAAATGCACTTGTGACTTCTTGACTTCTTTTATGTATGCATTTCCGGAAATGCACTTGTGTCTCAGATATGTGACTTTATGTATGCATTTCTCAGATATGTGACTTTATGTATGCATTTCCGGAAATGCACTTGTGTCTCAGATATGTATGTTTTATGTATGTGACATATGCATGTCCTTTGCTTCTATGCATGGATTTCCCTTCTTTTGCTTCTATTGGCTCTTTTATGTATGTGATTTCCTTCTTTTGCTTCTATTGGCTTCTTTTATGTATGTGACATATGCATGTCCTTTGCTTCTATGCATGGATTTCCTTCTTTGGCATATGTCATATGTGACATATGCATGTCCTTCTTTGCTTCTATGCATGGATGTGACTTCACTCGCTTTGGGTGCGTTGGAGGTGCGTTGGAGATATGTGACTTCTTTTATGTATGCATTTCCTTCTTTGCTTCTATGCATGGATTTTATGCATATCTGCACTCGCTTTTGGGCACTCGCTTTGGGTACTCGCTTTATGCACTTGTCTCAGATATGTGGCATATGTCATATGTGTGACATATGCATTTCCTTCTTTGCTTCTATGCATGGATGTGACTTCACTCGCTTTGGGTGCGTTGGAGGTTTGTCTTTGTGTCTTAGATATGTGGGACTTCTACCGGTGTCTGTCTTAGATATTCGGAGAGTATATCAGATTAGGGATGCTTTTGAGACAGGCGGACTTGCATTCGGAATGGGTTAACCCGGAAACTACCAAATAAACACGTTAATGTCACAAGGCTCACAACCATATATTAACCATTCATCCCTACTATTTCTATCCTATGTGGGACTTTGTCATTTAATTAACTAGGTAATTTACAGCAATAATTCTGAACCATTTAACTTGCTTCTAGTTTATCTCCCTCAACAACAAAAGAAAAAAACGCAAATAATTATAATTGGTTTACCTCTCAAAATTATTCTTAATTTGTTTTTAAGAGATTTATGTTCAACAAATTTTAAGAATTCAAAATAAATTTTTTTATTTATATATATTAGTATACAACTTAATTAATACTACATTAAAATATTAACTTTTATCATTTTCTCTAAAAGAAAATACGGAAAATTTGTTTGACTATAGCAACAAAAAGATGTCTCTAATGCATTATTAATAGTTAGAAGATTTCATCAATAGTACGATTTTATGACCCTAACTTCACCTCCACCTATAGTGGTCTTGCGCCGTGCTTAAATGTTATATTGAACCGATCCCTATAACTTCATGATAATTTTGTTGTAACAAAATTTTTTTTTGTGTTACTCACTTACACTAGCATTTAGTGATAATAAAATCTTTTAAGAACACCTTGTTGAGGGACTATGTTTTAAGTCCATATAACTATAGGAAGAGAATGATGTCTCAAATGCATTATCAAACAACAAACAATTAGAAGATTTAGTTGATCTTCAATACGATATGAGCCAAACTTAGCTGCCTATATATTAGTATGGTCATGTGTCATGCTTAAATTGTATACTGAATAGATCCGAGTAATTTCATAGTATTTACGTATATATTTCAAATAAGAGATGAAGATTTGAACACTGGACATTTGAAACACTCAAAAGTACCAAGCCAATTAACCTAAAGGTCATTGATAATTTGGTGCAACCTTTTCATTTCAACATAGATTTTGTTGTTACATAATAAAATGTTTTGAAATACTTTAACACATACTAAATGTCTTTAGCTCAATTATTACTTCCAAATGTTGAAATCCCCCTTGTAATTATTGAATCATCCAAAAAAAAAAAAAAAAAAAAAAATTTGACACAATAATTCTAACACATGTACACATATATGTACAAATATATAATTACACACATTTTTATATAAAGATAGACCAAAATCCAGGTAGATACCTTTGGTGAGGTTTATGCCAACCCTTTAGAAAGCATGTTATCTTTTCTATGACTTAAACATTGGAGACAGTTTCTTAGGTTCAATACATTATGTTTCTCATTTAAATTAAAAAAAAAAAATTGATTACATTAAATTTAATTGCTTTAGGGAAAGTAACATAATTTGTATTGTATTGGTCATGCAATAATTTGTTTAATTTTAATTAAGAAACCTAAAGTACAACAAATAAAATTGTACCTAAGTTTGTTGTTAAATATATACAGATTCTAAAAAAAAAAAAAAAGGCACCAAATTAAATAAATATATAGTTACTAGTAAAAATACACAATTAAATCTATATTGCATTAGAAATTATTAATTTTGATCATTTTCTAAAATAATCCTTGCTGGCTTACGTGAAAAGATTTGAAAGTAGTCAAGGCCATCCAGTTGAGTGTAGTCCTTAACCAAGAGTCTTGCTTTATATATTTCTACAAACCCATTAGACCTATACTTTATATTATATACCCACTAAGAACACTAGCATTAGGTTAGCATAGCACACCAAACACCAAAAACTTCACACATCAAATGTTCAAAATGCTAAAAAATTTAGCATTGATGAACAGTACAATTTTTTTTTTTTAATTTATTTATACAAGATAGAATTCTACTTTAGCCTAATCTAAGTGTATATGTGTGTGGAGCTCCCTCTTGGAGACTTGAACCCCGGCCCTTACCTCCTACACCTCACAAGCACTTATACTTGTGGAGTGACCATTGCACCAAGGGTGTGCGGCAAAAAAGTTAATTTTTTTTCTTTTTTTTTTTTATTCTCTTTTTCTCTCTCCTCTAACACATGTTTGTCTCTCTCTCTTTCCCCAGTATGTAGGGCCAGCTCAACAACTTTTGGGGCCTAAGGCGAAAACTTTAAGTGGGGTATTTTCTTATATGTAAATATTAACTAAATAAAATTTATTTTCATTATTATCTTTTTGTTGTATAATTTCATTATCTTCTAATTATTTTTTATGGATTTTTTGTTCATTTGTTATATTTTCATCCTAATTTTCTATTGTGTTTTGTTTAATACTAGTAACAAATTTATCCATAGATCATTTTTGTGATTCAACTTATTTTTCAAGTGTTCTCTTTATTTTTAAAGTTTTTTATATCCATTTTTTAATAGATATTTATAATTGAGAAATACTTCTAAATAAATAAAACACGATTTACAATAAAAAAAATTATAATTTAACTAAAATAAAATTTAAAGAATAGAACAATAGAACCTGATATATCAAAAACAAGATTGCAACTTTACTAAATGATGTGATCACTTTATACTCTAAATCTGCACAAATAAACATGTAATTATCACATAATTTAATAAATTAGTACTAATATAAAGTAAATTATTCTAAAAGAATAACTAATAAAAATATTCCTAAACAATCCAGATTAAATAAAGTACTGGAAATTAAAATAATAATAAAAAGTTAACAAAACACGTGATAATGCCATAATGGTTGTAGTCTAGTGTTAGTAAAATAAAAAGGTTCTGACTAGGTGTGTAAATGTTTGTTAGTGGGGCCTTTTTAAACTTAATTTTGTCTCTTCACCTTCATTTTCTGTGTTTTGTATCAGAAGGGCCTTTTTAATACACAATGCATTTTATTGGCTAACAAATATGCGTTATTATTATAAATTTTTTCTTGAGTATAGGCCTAAAGAAGCCTTAATTAAAATATACACATAAATATATTATACTATAGAATGGGGGGGGGGGGGGGGGGGGGCTCCATGTTATGGTTAGGGTGTTCAAATGAACACTCTGACCTTGGGAAAAAAATTACATAATAATTTTTTTTTTGTCTACCATAAATAAAAATGAACACCCTAAAATGCAGTTACAAAGACAATTAAGGGTAAACATAGTTACAAAAATCAATAAGTTGAGTAATGTAGGGTCAATTTTTGATGGGCCAAGTATGGACTTTGTAGACTCAGCCCAATGGAACCCTTAACAATAAATTTTGTAGAGAGTGGGTTGAACAACTGGGCTAGAAATGGATTTAGCAACGATTCAAACAGAAACAAGGAACAAAATGGTGTTCAGACTAGCATTCAGTAGAAACCCTCTTGAATCCGAAGAGGTTAAAAGTTTACAGACTTAGATTAATACAATTTTTTCTCCCCCCTTTCTGTGAGACCTATTTGCTTTATATATACACCTCCCACCTTCTTTTCACCGTACACTTGTTCTTTATCTAAGCATTCACTTGAGTACTAGTCACATCAGAAGTTTGCTTTAATCTGCCGTGAGTGGTAGTGGTTGAGGTTGCACTGTTCATGTGTCTTCTCCACATAAATGCGGCCAGGAAAGTTGCTGCAGTGCATTAAATGCGGTGGTAGCAGCTTTTTCTTTAAGATATTTCATGATCTTCTCACCCTTAGGCGGGCCTAGAGTTTACTCCTTACCGTGGAATCTTCTGGGAGGGTTGCTGGGGTCTTCAGTATATCAACTTGATCAAGTTCTTCAGCGATCCGATGAGTTGAATCTCTTCGGACCAACCAGGTTGTCTTCGGATGCAACATTCGTCATTTCTTGATTGCATTTTCAACGAACGGACCAAGCGCTGATCCCTTTCACCTCTTCAGACAAATTATGATATTCAAATCGGGCCTCAGGCCCAATACGTGGCGTTGGGCTTTCTCACCCATAAGTAACAACAAAAATTACTAGTGCAAAAATTCTTATCTATTTTTGCATAAAAAGCTAAATTCTCTATTTTACATAACCCCTTTTCAAAAAAAAAAAAAAAAAAAAAAAAAAAACTGCATCAAATTATCTATTTGACACTACATTTTATTAAAGTATCATTTCTTTATTAATTTTTTACTACTCTCCCAAATAATTTCTTTCTCTGTATATGAGTATAGAAAGTATTAGAAAACAATTTTGCATATAAATAGTAACCTTATATATTTGCATGGTCACTATAACTACAAATGCATTTTGCAAAATAATACATAAGTTGATGTGGATGATTTTTGTGGTTGGTTGTGCAAAATTTGGCCCTTATGCCATTTTATGCGAACTAATATGAATGCTCTTAATGACCACCTTAGAAAAAATTCTTAGAGCCGTCACTGTATAGAATTAGTTTAAAAAATGGGACATTCTTTATTTGAGGGACTTATGTCATTACTAATATGTGCTCCAGCCGGCCCTACCGGTATGCTTCTCTCTAACTCTCTGCCTATCTCACTCTTACCACACTCCTGATCTCGCCATAGGTGGTGTGGTAAAGTAAGAAATGTGATATAAAGTGTATTGTAGAATGATGTGTTAAAATAGATAAAGTAATTTTTTGTTGAGTGAAAATAAATTTTTTTTAGCACAATTGATGATACTCTTACAACTAATTGGTTGTTTCCTAGAAGGTAAAGTATGGTGTCTTACTTTAACTTATGGGGCGTTATTTTTTCATCTAAAATTTTAGCAATACTTTGCATTTTGGTCTTTCTTATTCCTTATGCTTTATCAAGTTGCAAGTGATTGGAAATTTTATGTGCCACACCGCCATTTGGAAATTTTAATGTAAGACCACTTGTACAATTATCAAGAGTTAGAGTTAGAAAGAGTAGGTAACCGTTGAAGCCATTGAAGCTTTTGTTGCTAATGCAGCGGTCCAGTTTGCCAAGGATTTCAGCATTCACAAGCTTGAAATTGAACACTGTTGGTCATCTCGATCTTTTGAGACAACAGAACGTCCTTTGCTTTGTAGGGACATTTTATGGAAGAGACAAAAATCTTGTCAAGATCTTTACAGTAGTTTAATTTTAAATATGTTAAAAGGGCAGACAACTATTTAACTCATGCCTTGATAGAAGAGTTATTTTTCATCTTCAGGTTTGGATGTTTGGATAGAAGAGCTCCCGTCTTATTTGAAAATTGTATTCCAAAATGATTTAAGTTAATAAAGTAAACTAGCATTTTTCTAAAAATAAAAATAAATAAATAAAAGAAGAAGTAGGTAACTTTTTTTTTTTTTTTTTTGAGAAGGAAGAAGTAGGTAACTTCAATCCAATAAAAAAAGAGAGTGGGTAACACCGTAACAAGTTAGAGGGTTTGGACTGGAAGCTTATGTTATAGACTACACTCACACTTCATAGTTCTTCCTCCTCACTTTTGTGAACTTTGTATGTCCACTGACCCAAATCTGGCATTTGGAAAGTACTCTGTTTGGTTGTACTACGGAACAAGCAAAAAACTGCAAACCTCATAGCACAGACGGGTTATTTTAGTAATCAAACTAAACCAACAAAAGCATGGACTCCACTCTGTTTCGACTTTACGTACGAACGTGATTTTTTCCAAACAAGCTGCAAATTGCATATAGCAAATAGTATATATATTGGAGGCTCAAACTTCAAACAGTGTTGACGTTCAGAGTTGTAAGTTGGATCCTGAGCTGAAAAAATAAATTGATGGTGTGAGAGGGCAACCGACAGATTTTTTTTTCAGGCTTTATAGGAATTTTAATGTGACTATGCGTTTGTTTTTTTAACTAGTATTCTTACTGATTAATTTCGACTAATAGTGGTATTTCCAATTTCTTTCTTAAAAAAATATGAATTGACCTCTCTTTTAAAAAAAAAAAAAACACACACACACAAAAAAAATCAAAAATTCTTTTAAGGAACTTAAAAAAGTTTAAACAAGATTGTAATATCTCATTAAAAAAACAATAAAAATTACCAATAGATTATGCAAATAATGTTCTGATATCGTTTCAATTGCAAAAGGAGCCTCAATACTACCTTTGCTCCACACCACCATGGACTCTAATATCACTTGTTGTAGAGATAAACACTTTGGATAACTTACTTGAATAATTAATATAATATATAGAGATACAAAGTTTAAGTTCAATGGGTATGTGTTCAATTACGTTATATTAATCGCTCAATTTTCTCATCATTAATGAATGTTGTTAGATTTTAGATCCCTGAAAACATAGTTTATTTAACCTAATTTAATAACCAAGTTGTTACTTAGGTCAATTATGCAAATCTAGGTTAAACAATAATAATTCATATCATGCACAGCGGAAAGTAGATAGCACAAGATATGATAACTTAGAAAAACTAATGAAACAACTCATTTCAAGGTAAAAAACCAAGGAAACTATCCCAAGAGAACAATCCACTATATCACGTTGAGATTTATAGTTCAGAATATCAATTTGCAATAAATTTAACACATTTACCTAATTGGGCTCTGACTCCATAGATTACCTAGATCTGGATCTTATTCTAACATTAACCACTTGTTCATGCTTTGATCTTTAGTACTCTTGATAGCTAAAGGCTTGCAAGCAACTTTACTCCACCGGTACTAGCAATATGGATTTGATCTCCAGTAGGTGCTTAGGTTATAGAACCTCACAGATCTCATCTTACAAGAGTAACTCTCAAGACTTGAAAAATGTGTATTAGGGTTTTCCTTTTATACCTAGCAATGTTGGACTCAAACCTTAAATGTTTTGCAGGCTGTTGGGCCTGATTTAAAAACCTGAAGAATCGCAGTTTGATCGGTCGAAGGCCTCTCTCGATTGGTCGAGTTCTTCAGATTTTGAATTCTTCTTTCTATAGCTTGTATGTTCTTAAATTTTGACTTGTATTAACTTAAGCAAAGTCTAAAACATTTCTAAGACATAAATATTTTATGCTAGACATGTTTTTGTACGCGGTTTGCCAACATACAATACATTTAGAACCTAACAAATGTGGAACTTCATTCACATGTGTATACCCAGTAAATAAAACACCTGATATGAGTAATAAAATATTGTTTAAGAATTTTTAGGTTTTTTTGTATATGTTTGTTATGCTTAGTTTTTATAATTTTTTTTAGCTCTCATATTTTTTTTATTTACTGATATATATATATATATATATATATTGCGGGAGGGGTAAGACCCGAGTACGGAATAGAGCCTATGAGCCCAGTCTTAGGAGGGAAAAAGGCCCACTTCCACATCAGTATTAACCTGACACCTGGATGAGAGTCCTAGGAGGAAAAATGAAGAGATCGACCTTCCGAGGAGCCCAAAGAGTAAGCGTTCCTTTGAAATTATTGAGTAAGCCACTTGCACTAAAAGACAAGATATCGAAGAAAATGGTAGAGATGTGTAAGCAAAGAAGAAGGGAAATATCCAGATAAAGTAGCTATCACCTCCGCACTAAATGCACTGTATCAACTTAGCTGACCGCATTAATGAAAGAATGACTCATGAATAGTAGCCTCATAGCTTTCAGCACATTTTACCACCTCTACCATAGTCTTGAAGGGACAAGCATTCAAAGGGAGGCCAATGGCTGTACAAGTGAAGGGCTAGGATGCAATTTGATTGACTATATAAGGAACGGAAACTCCTCCAACTAAGGGGACAAAAAAAGAGAAACAAAACAGAGATACTGGTAGCACAATCTTGTATTTAAGACTTTAGCTTTATATGAACACTTGCTCCTTGGCCAAATCTGAGGAAGTGTTAATCCCCAATTTAGTTTCTCTTTTGTGATTTGTTTAACTTTTTCTCTATAGGCTAAGCAACTAGAACATAACTTGTTCGACTAAAGGCTGTGCTTACTTAAATTAAGGACCACTTTTTGAAGAATGCGGTCTAAATTTCATAATAAGTTTGATATTATATACTATATTTCATTTCTAAAATTTTTGAAATTAGATATATAAAAAAAATAAATAAAAGAAGAAAATATTTATCAAAAAAAAAAATTGAAGAAGAAAATGAACACATTTTTCGAACCCCCAAACTTTCGGATGATATATAAACTGTCTCGAATTAGAATGAAGAGAAAAATGAAAATGAACATATTCTTTTAATAATTTCAAAATTATTATAAAAAAATAATAATAAATGGATGCAGAATCTAAAATATTAAAATTAACTTCTATTCTACTCTTGACCTCCCAATATATTGTTCACTGCATTTCTTTCCCATTAATTATGATTAACTATAACCTACATATCACTGACTGCATAGTATATTTGGATTCGCTTTAAAAAATTAAAAAGTTATTGAATTATTTATTGAAAATTTTAACAAACGCAATTGATCCAGAAGAACATACGGTTTAAAAGCCAGAAAATAGAAGGTAAAGACTAGGCTGACAATCTAGGAAAAAAATTTTCTTTCTTCATGCTCTTTTCCTATAGACTATGCAATTCCTACAAGAAGATTGGTCACTTTGTGTGTAGCAAAAGGGTTGGTGGAAGAACTGAAAATACTCCTACATGTTGCAATGAGTTATTTATCAGAGCTGATAGACCTCAACTTAATTATGCCTTTTCTTCGTATTTGAACTTTGTATAGTAGGGGAAAAAAGGGGCAAAAAGACAAAAATAACAAAATTCTTGGGACCAAAAACAAATAAAAAAGGAAACAAAGACAAAAAATACAAAGCCTTTGGGGGTCAAAGCCCGCAAAGCAAGTTAAAGTTTTTTTTTTTTTTTTTGATGGGAAAAGCAAGTTAAAGTTAAACAGCAATGGAATGGGTCATTATACTTACACCTTTTCTTACCTAGTAAGTAAGTCTAAAGACACAAAGTCCACATTAAATTTCACAAGAAATTTAACACACGTCAACAACTTGATATTCTTTCACAATCTTCCAGCCAAAAAAAAAAGTGCACTCTTTTCATAAGCGCCCACTAATAAGATGTTGTGGTGCCAATTTGGGTGTGGGAAGTAGGAAATAGATTATTAGTTGGTCTTACAAATTATACTAAATTAGTGTGCAACACTGTGTATATGCATGGGTACAATTAAAAACAATTGCAAGTATATTTTTTTTTAGAAGAAATTCAAATTGTACATAGTATTAGCTTACACTTTTTTTAACCCATACATTTCTAAAATATGTAATGGTTTATCAATATATATATATATATATATATGATTTAGAATTTAATTGGATTTAAACTCTTTAGTTTTTTCACCCAATAATTCACTTGCCAAAAAAATTTAAAAAAAAATAAATGGACACATGGCGGAAAATTGAACTCTAATTGAAATCTAATTTAGAATTTAATTGGATTTTTTCTGAGCTTTGGCTATATATATATATATATATATACTTCTGCTTACCATTAGCAATTGAAGCCTAATTTAGAATTTATTTTCTCTCTCCCTTGTGTGTGTGTTTGATTCTTAAAAAAAATAAAAAAATAAAAAGCAATGCAAGCTTAATTTAATGGGTGTTTAGACTTATTTTAATGGTTATTTATATTTTCGACTATAAATTGATCAGATATTTTTGGGAAAATGATCAAATATGTTACACAGTTATATCATTATTTTCAAAATGAGACACCCATGAATTTTAATGAAAATGAGAATTTATTGATTGGTTATTGTGTACATATCATCTTAAATATTCCCAGTTAAAGATGTGAGCCAGTGGCTTGAAAACTGGTTCAAAAAGAAGATTAATATAAGTCAAATTATGTTATATTAATTTTTAAAATTTTAATATATATATATATATATATATTTTATATGGTAAAAGTTAACAAATACCCTAAGGATACTACATATTAGTTTTAAAATATTTTTAGAATTTTTTATGGGAAAAAAAAAAAACTATTGATTTTTTTGACAACTATTTATATTTTTTATGAAGTGGTAATAAAACTTTTTTAAAATAGTTTGTTGATACTATATTTTGTTTGGCCCCGATTAATGTACCAAAATATGATTTAGATCTTGAAACATAGGTGAAATCCAGGATTTTGAAATCCAAAAGTTGGGAATAGTGTAAAAAAAAATCCTATTTACCCTAATTGGGCGATGGAACAAACAATCCAAAATCAAACTCGCCATTTCTAGCAAATTTGTCCAACGCTGACTAAACCTTGATCGGGATTGGTCAAAATATTGAGTTTTTTATCGGACCATCTAATATAGGTAAATTAAACAATCTTAAAGATCATGAAATTTCTTTCGAAACAACAATTCAAGAGCCAAAATCGAAGTTAAAACAAATGAGATATCAAGAAAATACCATAATCCTGATTAAATGTATTATTATTTTCAGGTAAAAAGAGCTGTTTTTGAGGCATTTTTGGTGTAATAAACTATATAGATCCAACCACAACTGGTTCAATCCACTAGAACCAGATTAAAGTATGATGAGTCATCTACTTTCCATAAAAAGGGCTTGGTGATATATGCTCTTTCCAGAAAATGCTTAATAAAATGATATTTTGTTTAACTATTATTGATCTGAGTTTTGATATGTTTGATTATAAAAAAAGCACAAGAAAAAAGAAAAAAGAAAAAAGAAAAAGGAAAAGGATAAGAAAATAAGGATTGAACTTGAACACGCAGAAAGAACACAGAACATGAACATGTTCTTCTAGAAAAAAAAATGAAAGTAATAAAAAAAATTTATTTTATTTTATTTTTTAATAAAAGTTAGAGGAATTTTGTTTTTTGTTTTTTTTTTTTAATTTTTTATGTGGTTTTTATTTAGAGAAGTGCTACATCCACAACATTTTCACAATACTTTCACAATCAATCATAGGTGATAAATTGTTATTAATTCTAATTTGAATCTATAATTTAAATTACTTTTTTACTCACCTATAATAACCAATAACAACTTATCATTTAGAATTTGTTATGAAAAAACTGTGAACATAACATTTCTCTTTTATTTATTTATTTAAATGTTGATTTAAATGAGAATGATTTTTCAATTTTAGGGACTGCATTCGGGTAAAAAACGTGGGGACTATGATAAAAATTAGTCCAAAATGTACAGACCAAACGTATATTTACGTCAAGAATTTTGTTAATAAAGGGCCAAAGGGTAGTGATTGAAATATATTTATATATTTTATACTTTATATTGAATAATATTGAATAACTACATTTATAATATTTTCATAATAAATTATAAATAGTAAGTTATTATTGGTAAATAAAGAAATGATGTCAATGGTGAACCCAGATTAGAATAATAACAATTTTCATTAAAAATTTATTGTGAAATTATTCTGATAACATTATTGACACAGTATTATTCAAATAATTTTTTTATACATTTTTCAAAAAAACAAAATTGTACAAATATATCTAAAAAAAAAAGTACACGTAATCACAGTAAATTTATATGCATGAGTCAATGAATGACGTCTACTTAATTTTTTTTTTTAATATGCACTGTAGTTCATATATTTATAGATTTTTAACTTTTACCCAAGAACCATTATAAAAGGGGCAAACCCAAACAAAAACAGACGGGCCCATGGCGTACAAAGTACAAACAGAGACAAACAACAAAAACACAAATAATTTGCGACTCTGTGAGCGAGGCCGAGGTGTTAGTCCAAATGGACCAAATCCCAACAAGGAAGGCCATATGTACAATTTGTACATTGTACATGCTCTTTGTGCCTAGAATGTAGAAACAAATTGTACCTTTTTTATTTTATTTTATTGATTTTAGTTCATTGTGCTTTAGCTCTTTCTAGCGACTTTATTGTGCCTAGATTTTAGAATGAGGGAAAAAAAATGTGACGTTTTTTATTTGAATTTAAGAACATATTTTATTGATCATCGTAGAAAATCTTTGTATAAATTACCAACAACAAATATGGTCTTTCTTCAATCCTAACCTCAATAATTACAGGAGTATGAGCTTTATGAGCTTGAACCCTTGGAGTTGTATTATGTGTGTATTTGACATTAGTTTATTTAACTTTTGTAATTTTTTTTATTAAAAGTGTATTAAAATATACTTCTATTATGAAAAAGTAACCCAAAAAAAAAAAAAAAAAACTCTTCTTTTGATTCGGTAGATTATTATCTGCGAGTCCCACAATTATGTTTTTGGAAAAGAAAAATCAATACAATTAATTGAATTCAAGTTTCACGCTATTAATTTTCTGAAAAATGTCAAGTATTTTTTTGTTTATTGTATGTCCCATTTTTTTAAGGCAAAAACACCATTTTAGTTTCTATATTTTGGTGTCACTGTCAATTTGGTCTATACATTTTCATAACAATCAATTTGGTCTATGATATTTTCAAATTGTAATAAATTTGGTCCCTGCTGTTAACTCACTAACGAAAATTGCTTATGTGGCAAAGGTTGTGCATAGTTGGCAAGCTTGATGCTAACATGGCTTAAAAAATAATATTAAAATTTTTTAACTAACATTAAACTAATACCAACTCACCATTTTAATAACTTCAACATTATACAACAGAAAAAAAAAAAAAAAAAAAAAAAAAAAAAAAAAAAAAGCCACAACTCATAAAATAAAATGAATCTAAAAACTAAAACTGGGGATTTTCTTTCATTTTGCAATCCAATCACATACAAAGATCCAAATATTTGCAAAACCCTTTCAAGTTCACTCCTCACCAACATTGCCACTGAAGGCTGTGGCTCTCTTTGTTTTTTCCTAGCCACTATCCATTCTCTGTCTCTCTCTCTTTGCTTTCTCTTTGCCTTGCTCATTCTCCCTCTTCAATCTACCCAGACAACTATGACCAGAGACACTAAGCTCCACCTCTCACGGACACCAAGCTCCACCTCTCATGGCCATAAGCCACCACCAAAGTAACCTCCTCACTCTTTCTCTCGACCTCGCTCTTTCTCTCTTCTTTGTTCTCACCACAAGTAACCCATGGCAAGAACACCCATCTTCACCCCTTCACTGTTGACCCCCCTTCGCCACAATCGGAGGTGAATCTTATTTATTCCATTCAAGTGCCGTGATTTCTTGGGTTCTCCATTGCTGTGATTGGGGTTTTTTATTTGGTTTAATTTATGGGTTTAAGATGGTGCGTGTAAACAACTAAATTTCTTGAGCTTGTTTTGGAATTTCTTTGTATTTTTGAGTTTCAACTTCATGAATTATAGGTGGGTTTGTATCCTCTAATTATTGAGTTGTTGTGGGATAGTGGATGAGTGAATATGAGAATGTATGCATTGTGACTTTGTGAAGTCTAAGCTTGTGTGTATTGATGGACTGTTGGGGTGTTCGCAGATTTTGGATGTGTGTTTGGATTGAAAGAAAATCATCAGTTTTAGATTCATTTTGTTTTCAGAGTTGTGGGGGTTTTTTTTTTTTTGTTTTTTCTGACATAGCATTTTGTAATTATTAAAATGACAAGTAGGCATTTTTTTAATTTTAATAAAAAAATTTAATATTATTTTTTAATCCATGTCAGCGTCAAGCTTGCCAACTGTGCACAGCGTTTGCCACATAAGCAATTTCCATTAGTGAGTTAACTGTAAGAACCAAATTGATTGCAATTTAAAAATATCAGGGACCAAATTGATTGTTACAAAAATGTAGGGACCAAATTGATTGTGATGCCAAAATGTAGGGACCAAAATGGTCTTTTCATCTTTTTTAAATTAATAGTACTTTCAGCAAAAAAGCTGAATAAATTGTTCCTAAATCAAAACTATAGACTAACTATTGCAATTAAGGCCTATTTTCGATAGTGGCCAAAATATGATCGAGCTCTTTCAATAGGTTGCTACAAAAGGATAACATGTCACAGGGCATTTCTTAGACTTAAACTGCGCTTAACATGCTCAAAGCTTGTTTCATAGTTGAAATATGCCGAGTTGAGCATGAACTGAGAAGAATAGGTCCTTTACTATTGGGCTCATTTATGAGCTTTACAAAGATTAAGACCCAAAAAGTAAGAAAAAAAAAAGGGGGGGAAGGAAGAACAGAGACTCGAACCAAAGGACCTTCAACATTTCAAGTAAACTTGGGTGATTTTGAAAGTGTAATTTTGGTATTGAGGTGTTATAAAATTGTTATTCTCTTTCTGAGTTTCAAAACAGCTTTTGAATTGCAATCAGACTTGAAACAAGATTTTGCAACCTATTTTAGTGAAATTTATCCTTTTGGGCCCTTGAAACAAGATTTTGCAGCCTATTTTGGTGAAATTTAGTCATTTTGGGCCCAAAAGGATTGGCATGTAGTCTAGTGGACTGGTTCTTTTTCTTTTTCGAATCCAGTTGGCATGTCAGCATGTATTCAATCAGTAAAAATCGGGTCAAGGTTGACTACAAACACCAAACGATTTGATTTGTCATCTAAATTGCATTCTAAAAATGACAAGCTGTTTAGTTAAATTTTAGGTGCATTACTTAATCTTAGGAGTTAGGCTGTGTTGTTTTATTCTTTGAAAATTTTCAAAAAATGTTGTGTTTTTGTCTTTCTTCTTCCTTATTTGTTGGACTTAAATAAAATTACTTCTTGGCTTAGGAAATTTTATGTACTAGCAGGTGGTGGAATTTTTATGTGTTACCCAAAAATAAGTTTGATTTCAAATATATTTGAAACTATTTTACTCAAATCTATTATGAGTTAATTATAGAGATCATTTATGTATAAGTTTAGTTGTATAACTTTTTTTAAATAACATGTATACATTTTTTTTGTGATAGATAGGAAAAGATAGTCTCATTCATATTGATTGCCATCTAAATTCACATCTTTATCTTGTGAGGTCCAAACGGAATATTTAGGCCTGGCCCCACTTGAAAAACAGTGTTCCAAACGGCATGTCTCATATACGCACTTTATTTTATTAATAAAAAAAAAAATGAATTAAGAAAACCTCAGCCAGTTTTTTAGTAAAATAAAATCAACGCAAAGAGTTGCACCAAAACGAATGAGAAATACAGACCAATAGGAAGCTTTGGAGTGAAATCACACCATGTTCATTATTCAATCAAACAGAGCGTTACAAAGCATAACAGATCAACACAATACAGTTTCAGCCAAAGAAAAAGAAGATAGAAAGCAAGACATTACAGAAGAAGCAGAAGTAGAAAAATGCAAACCTAATAACACAGACAATTTATTTTACGTAATCAAACTAACCACAGAAGCACACCATGGACTCCACTCTGTTTCAACTTTATGTGTGAACGTGATTTTCTCCAGAACAAGCTTTAAATTAACGAACGATGTGATGAAGATGAAGCCTACATATATAAAGTATTAATAAAGATTCAGATAGAGTTGACGTTCAGAGTTACAAGTTGAATAGTGTCTTGGCTGCTGCATGGTAACGCCATTGGATAGTGCACATAAGCTTGAATTATTTTCCTTTAATTGTGCCTTTGTGCACATGACATTGATCTTACAACATGACTCATGTTTACCAGCCTGCTTGGCCAAAACTGTATATATCATGTGGGGCTGTATATTGTCGAATATGGTTTTTTTTTTTTTTTTTTTTTTTTTTTTTTTTTTTTTTTTTTTGAGGAACCGAATAAGGGGTTTTATAGGACTTTAATCTAATGCTTTGGCGTTGTGCACATGCTATAAGTAGTAGTGTACTTGATAAAGGCTCAAACATAATTGTCCATTGTAATCGTTGCAACTTTGCAAGTTCATTCGAGTGTCCGTTGAAGTTTCCTATCTAAATCTAAATGCTTCTAAGTTCTATAACTTGTATTTAGACTGATTAATATCGACTAATAGTGGTATTTCCAGTTTCTTTCTAAAAGAGAAGGTTTAGTTAGGAGTCCATGATTTGAACTCCCAAAAAAAATATAAAAATTGACCCCTTTTCAAAAGAAAAAAAACAAAACAAAACAAATTTTTTTTTAAGGAACTTAAAAATGTTTAAACAAGATTGTAATATCTCATAAAAAAACAATAAAAATTACCAATATATTATAAAATTTTTTAAAAAAATTCCACTTAAATTCAACATTTTTTGAGGTAACAGATGACAATTATTTAGTGTGGCTAAAGAAATCTCATTATCAAGTAAAAAAATAAAACACCTGATATGAGTAATAAAATGTTGTTTAAGAAGTTTTAGGTTTTGTTGTATATATTTGTTATGCTTAGTTTTTATAATTTCATATATTTTTATTTACTACTAATTTTTTCTTAATCTTTGAGACGAAAAAGAATGCAAGTCCCGTGAGATATATCAATTTGGAAGAAAAAAAAATATAATTTTTTAAGAAAATAATTAGAATGATAGTTTCTTTAAATGATTTTTTATTGGTGTATTGCTTTGTTATTTATGAGTTGAATGATTTTTTTATTGGTGTATTGCTTTGGTATAGTTTTCAGTTTTTCACAATGGTAGGTACAACTTTTATTTAAAAAAATTATGGTTAATTACCTATTAATTATAGAGTACCCATGATTATCTTATCATCTTCCATGGTCTAACATATGGTTGTGGTAACCACTTTAATGGTTTAATTGCACCTCCTTAGGTGCTAAAAGTGCCTAGAAGTGAGCAAGGTCTTTGGTTTGAGAGCTGGGGTGGGTAGTGGTGGGGTAGATTTAGGAATTTCTAACTAAAAAAACAAGAGAGAGAGAGAGAGAGAGAGAGAGAGGAAAATGTTGGCCTAATGGGGCCTTACAAGGACACATGTATGTCATTACAATGGATGAAATTTCTTTAATTGTTATTGTTTAGGGATATTGAAATAGCTACGTAAGGATGGTTTAGTATAGTTTAATTTTGTTGGTTTATTATACTTGGAAGTAAATTGTCAAAAGTTCTATACCTAAACTAGTTAGTATTTTCTTATATTTTCAATAGAGATATTCAAAATTTAAATTCCATTACCCCCAATTATCAAATAAAAATTAATTGGATAAAAAGTATAGTTATACCTTGTTGTACCAAACTTAAAAGTTTTAAAAAGTTCTACATATCAGAAAAAAACTAAATTAAAAAAAAAAAAAATCACTTTGATGTCCTTTCAAGATTTAATCATAAGACATTGATTTAAATAATAATTTAATGATCCTGTTAAGGAATAGAGGATAAAATGCTAGTTGGAAAAATACAAATACAATGAACATTAATGGATTTTAAACGTTAGCTCATAGTTGCTCTGTTTCCTTTCACTTCTCAAATGGTCAAACTTGTAAAGTGAGATATCTTAACTCTTAGGGTATGTTTAGATACCGCTTATTTGTTGAAAACTAAAAACTTATTACTGAAAACACTGTAACAAAATTTTTTAAAAGAGAAAACACTGTTCACGTGTTTTTGTGCTTTAGCTAGTCCATGAACAGTGCCATGGGACCAGCTAAAAAAAGGCAAACGCAACTTAAATGCAAACATAGTGCTAGGCAAATGCGAAGAAAATGGGCTTTTGCCATTTTTTTTTAAAATATCCAGCAAAATGCCTCATGTCTGAAACTAATTAGGGAAATGTCTCTGTTTTGAAATTCGATTTTCTAAAAATCAATTTTCAAATTTATAACTTGATTTTAGGAACATCGAGTTATAGTGAATGTGGACTTAATTTTTTTTTTTTTGGAACTCGAGTTCCACTTGAATTTTTTCAAGGAACTTGAGTTCTAGAAAAAAAAAAAATTTGTTTAAATTTCAGTTCGCTATGACTTAATTGTCCAAAAATCGAGTTTTAAATTGAAATTCAATTTTTCAAAAATGGAGTTTCAAAACAGGAGCATTTTTCTAAATAGTTTTAAATATAGGGCATTTTGCTGAATATTTTTTAAAAAAAAGGGCAAAAGCCCATTTTCTCCAGGCAAACGCACACTTAAGCTTGCCTTCCTGGACAGACGTGGCCTATGTTTGGTTTCCTCTCTAAATGGTGCTAAGGCTCAAGTGCCCTCGAGTTTTTTATTTTATTTTATTCATGGATGAGTCTCCTCAAGCCAATAGCGCTCTCAAAATCTCTATTTATTCCTCTCTCTTTTTTAAATTCTTTTTTAGACATTATAGATTAAAACTTATAGTATTAATTTCATAATAATTACATTTGTATTATCTAATCAAAACATCAAATGGTTTTTAATATAGAGTATAGACAATGAATTTGCACTTTAATCATTTAGTCGATAATATATATATATATATATTTTATTCGAAGTAAAAGTCAATAATAAGTTAACCATGGTCCCCTTGCCTTTGGAAATTTCTCACTACTCCCTTTTTATTTTTATTTTTTATTTTATAATTTCTCCACTCCTTTCAATTCACTAACAAAACGTTTAAGTTATTAGCAAACTATACTTATCGTCCTTCTTCATATATATATATATATATATATACACAAACACTAAAAATTAAAGAGATATTTTTTTTATCCAAAATTAAAGAGATTACCTCTGTATGTATTTTTGTGGTTTAAATACTCCTGAAAGTTACAAGTTATTAGAGACGCATCCAAAACAATCTCGTTCTAAATGAGAAACTGATAATTCATGAGCAAGCAGCTTCATCATTCTCTGAATGTCAAACGTTCAAACTCCAAATAAGCAATGCAGCAATGCATTACCAATGAGGGGAAAATTGATTCATCATACAATTTTTGCTTAAGTTCTATGTCCCTTTATAATGCCAAGGAGTAGACCATTTCCTTTAGTGAGTGTTGTACTGCGTGTTAGGGTGATAAAAACTTAACCCACCTTTTTTTTTTTTTTAGCTGAATACCTTAACCCAAAAATTTAGGCCTATGAATTTAAACCCAGTTATGTTATATATTAATTCTTATCCAACACGATTAGGATAGTATGATTTGGTTATGCATTAACTTTGAGGACAGTTCAAAACTAGCAGTCTAGAACATTTTACAAAAGCTACAATTGCTTAAAGAGACTACTTATCCGGGTCAAAGTAGATTCATATTAACTCTCACACCCAACATAAATTACCAAGTTCAAAACCATGGCTATATTTGATGCCCAAACTGATAAACAGCAAAGTAAGGCTCATATAAATTATAAAATAGATTTAAGCCAAAAATCCAAAAGCTCTAAAACATAAAAAACAGTGAGCTCAAGAATAAGCAAAAATTTATTTATGTCAAAAATATGAAACTAGAAAGCAAATAAAATGAAGAATACAGACCGGGAAGGAGGGGCACCACAAGGAGGAAGTGTTGTTGTTATGCATGCCAAATTAAGAGTGTTGCAAATGTTAGGTTCTAAAGACTTAGGATTTTATGTATTTAGAACTCTAATATATTATGTTAGCAAACCATGATCAAAATAATATGTTTAGTCTTGTTCAGGTTTGCTCAAAGTTGTGTAATTCATGTAAAGTTGGAATCGAGAGGCTGCGGATGTATTAGTGCATTTCAGCCTGGCTCGATCGATCGAAGGTTAGACTTGATCGATCGAAAGTCGGTCAAATTACATTTTTTGCAAAATTTCCAACTCAGCTCTATCTCATTAAACGTTTAGGGTTTTATGTTTTTGCCATAGGTATATAAGGCAAAACCCTAGCCATGTTTTGTGAGTTGCTCTGGTTGTATTGTTGCTCATATTTTCTATTTTGTGTAAATCTCTTGTGAGATCTAGATGAGCTTTCCTTTACACAAAGCTTAGAGTTTTCAAGGTAGAGATTACTTCAACATCTTGATGATCAACTCAGTTGCTGCCATTGGAGCTTAAAAAATAACATGCGTGGGTGCTTGTAGTTGATTGGAGAATCCAAGAAAGAAAGAGTCCGTGGATTCGGAGCTTGTACGTGGTCGTGTCAGTAAGTTCTACTGGTGGGTAGTATTAGGAAGTCAAGCGGGGAGCTTATAAGTCCTTTTGTATGAACTTCGATTATTTCATAGTGGATTTAGGTTTACCTTGAGGATAGCTAGGTCAAATCCTCCCCAGGTTTTTACCGTGTAGTTTCTTGGGTCATCATATCTTGTGTTCTTTACTTTTCCACTTCTTTATATATTCTTGATATGATTGTGTGATTGTGATAACCTAGAATTGCATAATTTGACTAAGTTAATCACTTGGCTAATAACTAGGTTAATCCAATTGTTGTTTTAAGGGGTCTAAAAACCAACATCAAATATACGTATCAAATCTAGAATGCAAACATACAGCAATAACACTGAAAAACATGAGCAGAGAGTAAATGCAAAATCCCAGAAGAAATTTAAAGCTAGAAGAAAATCATGCTGGACAATCCGAAAGACTGGCTTCATTTTTCTAGTTTTGGAAAGTTACAAGAGAACCCCATAGATAGATTCTGTTTTCACAAACTTTTTAGAAACAATTCTATCCACCATTGATTCCTTACATTCTACAATTATGATAATTCAATAGTTATAATGGGAGAAGAGAGATTTGAACCCTAGACATTTTTGTTAAAAATACCAAGAAGTGATAGTTAAGCTACAAGGCTTTGATCTACAAATTATAAAATTATGATTTGATAGTAAATGTATAGACCATGGTCAATGATATGATTGTGAATAGACATAAATCTATAGTAAAGGCATCACCATAAGTCCACAACATCAAGCCACACCAAAATAAAATTTCCCACAACCATTAAACTACACCAAATTAAATGTCCACATCACATATCCATGCAATAATAACACTTAAAACCAGATTCCTAAATACTTATCAGTCTATCTTATAGGATAACCAATTAACTCAACAAGATTTACCCAAAATTGGAAAGTGAACATAACAACACTCAAACACCCACTCATGCAACCCACTAAACACTATAACATGGTCAGACCACTCATATGTGCATCTATCAATCTTGACCTTTCTTACACTATTTGTTCAGTACCTCATTTTCACATGCTGAAATGATCCAAGCTGGAAAGTTAAGAACTTTGTTTACCTTTTCTAAACAACCAAACATATGTTACAGTTTAAATGCCTGTGTTCTGATCACAGAAGGAAGATGCGTCTGTGTTTCTAGAACAACCATGTATAAGCATAGAAGCACATCAATTAGTTTTACCTAAACTTTAAAATGGCTCAACGCATTTCATTCCATATTTCCCAAAGTAAAAAATCTCTGAAAAAGCAAACAGAAATGCCAATTTTCAAAAATAAATAAATAAATAAATAAAACATTCCAATCCCTCTTAATTCTTCACATACAAATTCTACAATTGTAATTTGACAGTAAATATATAGATCAAGGTTCGAAATACCATTGTGAACAGAAATTTGTGAAGATAACATTACTCTATAGTAAACTCATCACATAAGTCCTCATCCTCAAGCCACCTCAAAATGAACTGTCCTACTGCCATTAAGCTACACCAGTGCAGTAGCACATAAGATACCTGAAATAGGAAAGTGAGAATATTAGAACACTTAAAATCTACTCATTGCTATCCACTTAACACTATAACACAAACAGAGCTGCTCATGTGTTCATCTACCTATCTTGACCTTCCTTATACTATTTGTCCTGGTTTAGTTCAATACCTTATTTTTCATATGCTGAAATGATCCAAACTGCAAAGTTCAGAACTTTGTTTATCTTACTAGACAACAAACATAAATTTAAGGGCTTAAATGCATTTGTTTTGATCACAGAAGGAAGGTGTCTCTGTGTTTCTAGAACAACCATATATAAGCTAAGAAGTACGCATCAATTAGTTTTACCAAAATAATTAAATGGCTTAAAACATCTCATATTACCAAAAAGTACAAAAGCTTTGAAACAGCAAATTCAACATCCAAAAACAATGCAAAGCCATGTTGGCTAGTCTTCCAATGACTCAGACAAAAGAACTTGAGGAGCCAAATAACAATTTCCCATTTGCCCACAAGTTGCATTTAAAAAACCGTATGGGATACTCTACTTATGCTCTGTCGGAAACCAGATACAAAGCCTGCTAGGCTGCAATTGTTAAAATAACCTATGTATCAGGATCAAAATAATTTCCTTCAAATTTTTACTTCTAAGAACTACTTTTTGAAGAGTCCATTGTAAAATTCACAATAACTCAGTAATTACAATTTGCCCAAAATAAGGGACATATATCTAACCCCAATTTATTTGGGCTAAATTTAATTCTCAATACATCAAAGCAATCATGCAATAATTAAACCATTTAGTTCCAATAGATTAGAGTCAATAATATGATTATGAATAGAAATTTGTGAAGAACACAGTATTCCTTAGAAAACTCATCAGTCCAAAACATCAAGCCAACTCAAAATGAACCATTCTACTGCCATCAAACTACACTGGTGAAGTAGCACATTAAAAATTAATGCAACGACAACACTTAAAACCAGCTTCTTATATAGTTATCAGTCATCATATATGATAACCAGCCATGTTCACTTTGCTCAACAGGCTTTAGCTTGGAAAATGAATATCACAACACCTAAAAAACCACTCATTTTTATCCATTTAACACTATAACATGGACATGACTGCTCATATGTTCATTAACCGATCTTGACCTTTCTTAAACTGTTTGTTCTAATTTAGTACCTTATTTTTTACATGCTGGAATGTTCCAAACTGCAAAGTTCAGAACTTTGTCTACTTTAAAAAAAAAAAAAAACCAGACATAAGATAAGGATTTAAATGTGTGTTTTGATCACATAAGGAGATCATGTGTGTTCCCAGAAGAACCATGTATAGACAAAGAAGCGCATATCAATTAGTTTTACCAAAGTAAAAAACACTTTGAAACAGCAAATTCATCATTTAATAACAAAGTAAAGTCACCTTGACTAATCTTCAAATGACACAAGCAAAAGAAACTGTGGAACCAAACTACACTTGCCCAGTTGCCCACCAAAACAATAAAAGTTTCTTTCTTTTTTCTTTTTTTTTTTAAAAGAAAAATTGTATAGAAGACTCTAGCTATGCTCCATCAGCAACCATATACAGATTACTAGGCCGCAATTGCTTAAACGGCCTATGAATCCGGATACAAATTTTACTTTGAGAACAATTTTAAAAGTCCATTGTAAAATTCACAATAATAAATAGTTGACATATTTCCTACTAAAATCAGATGATATAGAAGAATGAATATTTTGAAAAGCTTCCAGAAAATCAAACAGTATAAACTTACGCAAAAAGAAAACATTCAATGCTCTCTAATAATATAAATCTCACGCCAAACAATGATAACCAAGAAAAAAAAAAAAAAAAAAAAAAAAAAAAAAAAAACAAACAAACAAACACAGATCACCAAGATAAATAAATCTTCTAAAGCCTTTTCTTTTTTCTGAAGAAATTAAAACAAACAACGGATTTGGAAGAAAAAATGCATTTCATTCTTTTTTTGCTTCACACCGTGAGAAAATGACGAAAGATGCCCAAAATATTGTGTTTCTAAAAAAAGAAATTATCAATAAATAACGAAAAATACTCAAAATAAACGGCACACGAGCGTGCAGATAAAAATGACAGAAGCTCATGTATTTAACTCAAATAAAAGTTGATGAAGTTACGTAAAGGGGCACTTGGATTATTACAGTAAAGTCTGCAAAGAAAGACCACTTACTTTGAGGTCAGATGGCTATTGCCTATTGGTAGCATCAGCTTCAGCTTCAGCTTCGTCATTACCAGCAAGGGCGATATCCTCCTGGACCCTGGTGGCCATTGCCAACCAAAGCAGGTTGTCTCCCCCTCCAAATGGACCAAATCCTTATGCATAATCTTATTAACCGTATGAGTTGAACAACAAAGCTGACAAGGGACCCAACTAATTCAGCAATGAGCTCTAGGACCAGCACAACTTGCTGATTTCTGAAACAAAAAAGGAATTTAGTTAGAATAACAGTAAAACTTTCAGAGCGTTATGAGGGAAGAAGAAGTTGAAATACTCTCTCACCTATTATGTGCCATTGGCATTACCTATTATGTCTAAAGGATATTATGTCTAAAGGTTTTGAAGGCCACGAAGGCTATCATATTTTCCTACAGGAGTGTCAATGTCTTCAATTTTTGTTGTTACTACAGGAGTGTCAATGTCTTCAATTTTTGTTGTTTTGTTGTGACAGGAGTTCCTCCACAAAGGCTATATATCATATTTTCCTACAGGAGTGTCAATGTCTTCAATTTTTGTTTTGTTTTGTTTTTTTTTTATCTTCCTCACAAACAGCAGCCAAATTGGCTGGAAGATTGCCTGGAACATGTCTTCAATTTTTGTTGTTTTGTTGTGACAGGAGTTCCTCCACAAAGGCTATATATCATATTTATTTTCCTACAGGAGTGTCAATGTTTTCAATTTTTGTTATGAAGGCCACAAAGGCTATCATATTTTCCTACAGGAGTGTCAATGTCTAAAGGCCAGCTATTATGTTCTGCCTTTCCAAATTTTCCAACCAAACCTGCCTATGTGATCTATTGAATTTGAACCTTATGCTCGGATCAAGCTTATTGGGGTCTGGCTACTTTAATCGTTCACTATACTACGCCGTCATGTGTTAGTTTAACAACGATATAATTACCATTTACTATTTCTATAACTATCCTATGTGGGATGCCTTTTTTTTTTTTTTTTTAGAAGTTCTATGTTGGAATTAATCATTTAAATAACTAAATTATATATTTATCGATATGATAAAATTTAAAATAATGGGAATTATCTATTTGGTTCATGATAATTAGTATTATATTATTTATTCTCCTATCAGGATTTTTAATCCATGATTACTTAAGAATACTTATACACATTTTTTTTTAATAAACATATATTTATTACATATCATGCCTTATATTTTAAATCAAGTTAGGAGTGTGTTCTACTCCTCTAAATTGATATTTGTGAATCATTTAGCTTGCTTTTAGTTTATCTTCCTCCACAAAAACATAATATGCAAATAATTATAATTGATCTGTTTCTAATGGTGGTTGGTTGTTTTGATTGTTGGTGGTTGGCTGATTTTGGTTGATGGTGGTGTGTTGATCGGGTTGTGGGTGTGAGATTTGGGATGGGCTCAGATGTGTTGTTTTTGTAGTTGTGGATGGGTCTCACCGGTGCTGCTGCCAATATTGGTTGTGGTGGTTGATGTTGTGGTGGTTTTTTTTTTTTTTTTTTTTGGTGTAGGGGCTGATGGTGGTCGGTGGTTGATTTTGTGGGGGTGGTCGATGGTTGTGGGTGAGAGATTTGGGATGGGCTCAGATGTGTTGTTTTTGTGGCTATGGATGGGTCTCACCAGCGCTGCTACCAATATTGGTTGTGGTGGTTGATGTTGTGGTTTTTTTTTTTTTTTTTTTTTTTTTTTTTGTTGGTGTAGGGACTGATGGTGGTCGGTGGTTGATTTTGTGGGGGTGATCAGTGGTTGTGGATTGTGGCGGTTGATCTGTGGGTAGATTATTTTAATGTGTTGGATATATTATTTTAATGTGTTGAAAGAAAAAATAGAACATTTAAAAATTGTGTATTGTAAAGTGGTGTGTTAAAATAGAAAAAGTTAACTTTTTGATGTGTCAAAATTGCATTATTTTACGACGCTTGATAGGAATGCTCTAAGCCTATAAGCTACATTGGTAACCTTACTAAAGAGCATTGAAACCTCTATTTTTGAGAATATGGCTTTTGGTAGTGGTTATAATCAAGTATTGTTGTTCAAAATAATGTAAAAATTATAGTTTAAAAAGTGTTTTAAAAATACATGTTTAAAGTACTTATAATGCAAAAAATGTATTTGATACCATGTTTCAAATAACATATTTTAAAATATGAAAAAAAAAAAAAAACATAATTGTATGTTTCGTATGTGTATGTGTTTTTCCTTTGGGTAAATTCCATTAACCACCCCTGAGATTTGGACTAATACCAGTCAGGTTTAGGACATTTTAAAACTAACCAAATTGGTCCATAAGCCCAACTTAGTTTCTAACACCGTTAGTGATTTTCTTCCTCTCTCTCTTTCTCTCTCTCTCTCTCTCAGACTTTCCTGTTCTCTCTTTCTCTGTGTGACTTTCTCCCCTCTTGACCCCTCTCTCTTAGACCTTAAATCTGCTACAACCAAAACATAGCCATACACAGTAACAAAACCTATAATTAAGAAACTCAAAATCCACAACAATACCACCTCCATATTGGAGCCCACTACATGAATCAAACAATCACCATGGTGGGAGATCGATCTCAGCCTTGACGAGGTTGAGGAAGAACAATTTGAAGACGCGATCGAGAGCGGGCTTGACGACTTTGGTGTAGCCGGATTCCAGAGCAAGAATGACAGGTTGGAGAACGCAATCGTTCCCAAGTTTAAAGACGCAATTGTTTCTTGTCTCTTATCTCTAACCACTATTTTCACTCTCTTCTCCTCTCTATCTTTGTCTTTGTGGTGGTGGGTTCGTTGATTTCTTCTCTAACTTCGTCTTTGTTGTGGCATCGTGGTGGTGGGTTCGTTGATTTTTCCTCTCTCTTCGTCTTTGTTGTGGCAGTTTGTGGTGATTTATGAGTTTTTGTTAGGCCGTTGTTAGAGGATTTGGGTTTTGGTTTGGATTGGCGTTAGAAATCTGGGTTTTTTGTGGGTGTGGAGGAGTTGTGGGTTTTACTTTGACGTGTTTGTTTGTTGATGCCAATGCCGGTGTTCTGTGGTCACTAGTTCTGTGTTTGTGAGTGGGTTTTGTTGATGTCGATGTTGAAGTTTCGCTGTTGGGTTTGTGGGTTTTGTTGATGGTTAGTGGATGTTAGTTCTGGGTTTATGCCATGTGGGTTTAGCTTATGAATGTGTGGGTGGTTGGTGGTCGCTAGGTTCATTCAAGCCTTTTTTTTTTGTTTACTGAGAAAGAGGTTCTTCAATTTTTTCCTTTTCTAATCTATTCGAAAAGAGAAAGAGAAGAGAAAGAGACAAGTCTGAGGGAGAAAGAAAATCACTAATGGGTGGGCTAACGGTGTTAGGAACTAAGTTGGGTTTATGGACCAATTTGGTTAGTTTTAAAATGTCTTGGACCTGAGTGGTATTAGCTCAAACCTCAAGGGTGTTTATGGAATTTATCATTTTCCTTTTTAAGTAATGAAAAGAATGTTATTTTATTGAAGAAGAGAAAAAAAGAAAGGAAAAAAAAAAAAAAAGTAAGAGAGAAAGACCGTGGTGGGCCCGTAGGGTGAAAAAAGAGTTTAATCTTGTCAATGAGTACCATGATTTTTAACTTATTTACAAAAAGACCACTCAGCAATGTTAATTAAAAACTAAAAACTAGTACGATGAGTTTTCATAATATATGTTTTAAATACCGTAAATTGAGAATTGTAACTCAAACACTCTTGATAAAAAAAAAAAAAATAATAATAATAAAAAAAACTCCTGTCAAAAACAATTTTCATTTTGAGACTCACAATTTTCAGTATTTAAATTGTGAAAACTGTTGTTCAAGCTTACATACCAAACAGGTCCAAAGTCTTTGAAAGTTTCAAAAAAAGGCTCACGGTGAGAGAAGCAAAGGGAGATAAATACCAGTGAAGCCGTGGAGGGCTTGGAGAAGAGAATGAACTGGTACGACAATGGCAGTTATTCGAGTGGAGTTTGGATTCACGCTGGTTCGATCTTTGACTGGATGGAGCTCTTGCAGCGTAAGCCTTAGGGGCATTTTTTTTTAATATATATTCATTTTTATTTGGGAGTGAACCGCGATAGGTTTTGGGGTTATTTAGGAGATTTCAGTCCAGAGGAATCTATGTAGAAGAGATTTGGATTTTTTTTATTAAAACAAATGTATCTTTTTTTCTGATATTATTGTGAGTTGATTAAAATTATTTAGTTGCCTGAAATCTTGTATTTTGAAGGAACTATGGGCCAATTTCTATTTTTACATCTGGTTTCTTTATATCAAAATTTCCTTTTTGGGTTTTTCTTAAAACATCAAAGGATTGATTGGGTAGAAGTGATTTTGTACAGTTCTGTCATGACATGCATTTTGTCCCTTTGCTCTCGCCCTCCATGTTTGTTGGCACAACCAAACAGGCTCAAAAGGTTCCAAATAGGAACAATAGTCTTCATCAACTAAATTAAACTAAACGACAGAAGTAGATCAATAAGAGCACGGGAAATTCAACAGAGACACAGGCTCAGACAATATTCATGTTTAGAGCTGGAAGCTGGATATTGACTAGGCCATTTGTATCGTCGTCGTTGCCAACGGCATTTTTGCCTTCAGACTTCAGTGTTCAAATTCCCTCCTTTAATACATTTGTAATAAGCGATAATGATTGACGAAATGAACGCCAGAATGATAACGACGGTCACAATGTATCCTATGTAACGCTTCACCTTGTCATCCCTGAACAAAAGAAGTCTTGAGTTTTATGAGCTCAAACCCTTGTAGTTGTATTATGTGTGTATTTGGCATTAGTTTATTTAACTTTTTGTAATTATTTTTTTTTATTAAAAATGTATTAAAATATACTTGTGCTATGAAAAAGTAATAAAAAAACTTTTTTTTTTTGGTTTGCTAGATTATTATTTGCGAGTCCCACAATTATGTTTTTGGTAAAGAAAAATCAATACAATTAACTAAATGCAAGTCTTACGTTATTAATTTTCTTAAAATATCAAGTACTTTTTTGCTTATTGTGCGTTCCATCTTTTTTAATCTATAGTAATTTCAGCAAAAAAATAAATAAATTGTTCTCAAATGAAAACTATATTGACTAACTATTGCACTTAAAGCATTCACATTTGGTCTTCCAAATACCATATTTTGGTACGTTTTAGCATCAAAACTCCAAAAACCCCCATTA
The DNA here is from genome assembly GCA_023621385.1 of Quercus gilva. NCBI lineage: Eukaryota > Viridiplantae > Streptophyta > Magnoliopsida > Fagales > Fagaceae > Quercus > Quercus gilva. The sequence goes on along the minus strand of CM042477.1, from coordinate 4,000,411 downwards.
TTCGGACTTGTAAACCCAAAAAAGTTTACAATTGTGCTACAGTACTGATGGGACAACTCTCCAAATTCGTTCATGAAACTCATCCACACAACTCTCCAAGTTCGTCCATGAGGCTCGTCCATACAACACAGCGCGCACATAAGATTCTCGTCCTTGGAAAGGTCGTCCTGGAGAGCACGTCTTGAGCAATCTCGACCTGGGTAAGGTAATTATTGTTTATTACGAATCGTTGTCAGCAACGGTTAAAGAAATTAGAGCCAAAAAATATAACTTCCATGACAGTTATAGAAGTTATCTCCAAACTTTCTGGACTCCGCAACAATAGAGGAAGTTACATCAAAAAAATAACTACTTATAAACACTATATAAGCTTTCTAAACAAGAGAAAAAGGTATTCAGTTCTTTCTTCCA